>JAPYKE020000240.1:142500-552286 GCA_028554795.2 Sinohyriopsis cumingii
TTTATAACAGATAGAGGTAACATCAGTCTGTGAACTTAAATATGTTACGTGTTTATGCTATTTAAAACAATAACAAGAAAAAAATGGGGAAAAGACCTTACGGTTTTACGAATCAAATCTAGAAATAATCGAAGAATTAAAAAAAACAAAAGTCCTAGAAATAAAAAGTCCTAAATGAATCTGTGTCTGAGTTCTCATGAAAAATCCAAGATGGAGACGAAGACGTATACAATATAAAGCGTTGTCCTGATGAATTAACAGTTCCCTGTTAAACCACATAAAATAATATTCCAGTTTTGAATTCTAAATAAAATGTCAATAAATGTCTTTGTCCCAGAATTCTGAATGAGCACTTAAATATTTCCGGGAAAGAATTTTCTTTTCTCCATAAAATAAAATTTCAACTCAAACTGGTCACAGCAAGACACTTTTAAGTGTTAATGACTCATAGCCCAACCGATTAAATTCTCTATAGAAGAGAGTTATACAATAATTTGAGACATAAAATGGATTCCCGTATGAGGGTCACATGATCAAGTTTCTATAACAACGTAGAAGCTTTTTACATGTCTAACATCACATACTCCAGTATTGCCTCGATTAAAACCAATGATTTAACTCGGTGAAAAAATAGAAATAAGTTGTTTACTTCATTTCTTACTAATTCTGAATCAAGGTCAGGAACTAAGACAGCATTTGATACAAAGTTTCTGTTATTCGGTGTTTACGAGAAAAGTCAGTACAAACTGATGTCAGGAAAATGTCAAATCTAGTTCATGAAATAATACATTTCTATACACGGGAAAGTGGATCTGCTATTAAATTATATTTTTCCTTGATGTGCGTGATGTCAGTATTATATTCCTGTAAGAACTAATTCTATCTTAGTAGTCTTTGATTTTTTTCACCTTGCCGGTAAAAGCAAAGGGGTTGTGATTACTAAACACAATAATCGAAGAAGGAGCTAACAATGTAAACTTCAAAATGTGGTAATGAAAATATCAAAGCCAAACATTCCATCTCGATTGTTCATTAATTTATTTGTTGCTTAATTTATTTCTTAGACAAATAGCAAATTGGATGATCAACACCATGTTCGTCTTCGTGAATCAATACTGCTTTAACCTTAGCATCACTTGCATAAATATATAGTCTAAACGATTGTCTGAAATTCGAAGCTGTTACAACTGGCGCGCTTTTAAGTATAGCTTTTAACTTGTCAAAAGCCTCCTGGTGTTTTTCAGTTCAAAGGAACTTTGTTTTTTTTTTTGATTGCTCAATACATTTGTCAAGGGTTCAGCAATTAAAGAAAATTTGGAACAAAATTTCCGACAGTATCCAGCTATATTTAAAATCGCATCAGTTGCCTTTTATTAACAGGCACCGGGATTTCAGAGGTAGCCTAAACCTTAGCATCTATAGGTTTAACTTGTTCATGTTCCACGATATGTCCTAGAAAAGTTACACTTGCACGGCAGAACTCAGGTTTGGATAAATTAATTGCCAAACTGGCATCTATCAGTCTGTCAAAGGATTTCCGAATTGTCCTTAATGTTCTTTCCAGTTGTTGTTGTGATGACATCGATGTAAGCATCACAATTGTCTAGACCACTTTATATTGATGAAGTCCATCTGGAGTCACGAATACCGACATTTCCTTTGCTCTTTCCGTCAGTGGATTTTGCCAAAACCCTTTCAGAAAGTCAAATTTGGTGACATACTTTGCATTTTCTGATTTTATAAATGCAGTCATCTATTCTTGGTAATGGAAATTAATCTGTTTTTGTCAAACTGCTCACCTTCCTATAATCAGTGTAAACAGGGAAAGTTTTATTTGGGTTTGGAATAAGTATAGATGGTGAACTCCAGTCACTTTGTCTGGGCTCTATGAAATCATTCTCCAGCAGATACTGTATTTCTTTTTTCAAGTATTTCTGTTTGAGAGGGTTCATCCTGTAATGGTGTTGTTTCATTGGTTTAGAATTTACAATTTCAACGTCATGGAAAATGTTATTCTTCATTAGGAAATAAGTGCTCATATTTAAATAGTAACTGTTTCAGCTCATTTCTTTCTTATTGTTGCAAATGTGAAAGTTTCTCGTCAAAATTATCCATAATTTCTAAATTCCGAAGATTTGTCAGTACAATATTAGTAGAGTCCGATGGTATTGCTTCACTAATATCTTCACTGAGTGGGAGAGGTAAAATTATATTAATCGCATGTTTAACCAGGCTACCTATCTCAATATACTGGTACTCGTTTAATTTATTTACGTTCCATGAGTACTATTATTATAATTTAACTCATTCATTTTCTTTTGAACTTTGTATTGGCCATAATGCCTAAACTGCAGACAATCTTGACGAATGAGCAAGGGAGACGAAACGCCATTACCAGACTAAACGTTACTCCCCTTTGTCGATCCGTTAAACCATAATTTCACTTTTGACTAGAATTGCTGAATGTCAAATTCAAGAATATTTGCTGGAACATTCTAGACATGCAATTTGACCCTTCACTCGATTGGACAGATTTGAGAAGGCCAAATTGATATCAAAGCTTTCACTATTGTTCTAGTTTTAATATTATTCAGAGGAATTGCCTCTGGAAACCTTGTTGACGCACACCTCATAGTCAACAAGTATTTGTTACCTGAATTGGTCTTAGGTAAGGGACATATACAATCTACCGTAATTCTGCTAAATGATTCGTCAAAGGCAGGAATAGGTTGCAGATGAGCCTTAGGTATCTTCTGATTGTGGTTTCCTGTCATTTGACGAGTATGACAAGATCTACAGATTTACAAGAATCACTTTTAATTTTTGGGCGATAAAAGTGAGTGAAGATCTTGTGATAAGTCTTATTAATCCCTAAATGACCATCCAACGGCCAAACTAAGTATGTCATGTCTGTAAAATTTGTGAACTACAATTTGATAGTTAACTGACGACTAGTCACCAGCAGGTACCTTAGGAGGTCTCCATTTTCTCATAAGAATGCCATTTTTAATGTAATAACAGACAGTAGGTACATCAGTGGCTTCAGTTTCACTAATGACCCTTTGAAACAAACTGGAGATCTCATGATCGTTTTCCTGTTCGACAACAAGTGATTGTCGTTTGTAACCCTGATTGGAATAAAGAGAATGTGGAGTTAACAGAGAGTCACTGTGTTTAATATATTTTGATTGATCCAAACAAGGAGTAAAAGTGATCTCATCAAAAGCCGGACCAATACATGTGTCACCTAAAGGAATACTTTTCTAATCAACATCTTTCTCCAGAGCTTTCTTTGACACAGCTCTAGTACCTGCACAAGCTGGATAAAAATCAGGGAATTCGTGCTTCAATAGAATCGACTTTCTGATCCAAAACAAGGCTGGTCGGTTAAAAGTGAATTAACCACAACCTTATCTCCAGCTAGATCGTTGCCTAGTAATAAATGAATGCCCTCAACGGGCAAAGCATACACTATTACCCCTGTCACTAAGTCTGATGACAAAATGACACAATAGAGAGGAACGTTAACAAAGCCACACTATACTTCCAGAATAAGAACATTCTCATTAGTAGAAGACTTTTCCAAAAAGGGCAAAGTACCTGATAATATAAGACTATGAGAAACTCCTGTGTCCCTATTAATGTTAATAGAGGTAGGATTGGCCGAGTCACTCAAGAGTGATATCGAACCCTTTGATATGAATGGTTCATAATTCTCCATTATAAAATCAGACTGTGGTGTATTAGACATAACAAATGTATTGCTTTCAATGCGTGACCGTGACCTTAACCTCTTGGAAATACAAGCATTTGGAATAAGTCTGTCTTGATTATGATCCATGTTTTGCAATCTGTAGCAACCAGAAATAACGTGTCAGGAAGAGAAAAGGAATTTTTATATCAAGCCTATAAGAACTGTGATTTTTAAAAGTTGTGCCAGATTGAGATTTAGAAGGGCTTATATATGGCTGAAATACTTTTCTGCCAGAAGACTGCTGAGTGAACGTCTTCCCCACAAAACGAACTTTATGAGATCAAAACTACTCTTCAGCGGCACGAGCAGCATATTCCAAGGTTTCGACCCTATGCTCATCAAAATAAATATTATTGTCACTATGGACACAGTTTTAGAACTCTTCATGTAATACAATTTGTTTGAGACTTTCATGATCATTATCAACTTTCTTGGCTAAGCAACATCTATCAAATAACTGCTCTGTTGTTCCTGCTAATTCGACATGAGTTTGTCCAGCTTCTTTTTTTATACTTCCTGAAGTTTTATCACTCATAACCCTTTAAGATGCATTCCTTAAACTCATCATAGTCAGCACTTTGTTGTCGTGAAAGTAAATGGCAAATATTAATAGCTTTACCAGTACCTACAAATTACAAAAATAGAGTCCAGTGCTCTCTTGTCCATTTAAAATTTTCCGCATTTGTTTTCCAAACGAGGGAAATATTTGTCTACTTCTTTTTCGCCGAAAGGGGGCATTAACCTAATATTCTTAGTACAATGAAAACTTGCATTTGTACCCAAAGTGGGAATGTGCTTTTCACTTGCCAGTTCTATTTCTTTTATTCTAAATTGATATTCCCTCTCTTCCTTTTTCTTTGCATTTGCATCTGCCTGTCTGTCTCGTTATTCCTTATCAAGTTGCATCTGCTTTTCATCTTTATGTTTCTAACACTGTATTTGTAACGTGTGTAACTGCATTTGTCTGTAATCTTTATCTTCCTAAAACTTCATTTGTTCTTTTAGTAACTGCATTTGTATTTCTTTCTTTCTTTCTTCTTTATCTAATTGCATTTGCATTTCTTCGTTCAGCAACTGCACTTGTTTTTCCTCTTTGTGTTATAACATGTGTTCTTTCTCTTTTCCTATAACATTTGTTCTTTTCTTTCTCCACTTGTAACTGCAATGTTTTTCTTCTTTATATTTAAGAAGTTCCAGTTTCCCTAACTCTAATTCCATCATGTATCTTAAATTTAATTCCTTTGCTTTGATGTCAGAGTCTGATACAGACTTACTGATCGAAACCAAACCACTTTTATCCAAAAATTCTTTTCTAAAAAATACTGGACCGAAAGATTTTTTATTTCTTGCTTTGTTAGGGAAGCTTTTGCCAAAAAAGTAATATTTTCTGGAAAGTTGAGTCAGTTCTTTTTTCTTTCATGAAAAGGTTTAGTTGTTCCTGGGTAAGATTTGAAAGAAAGAACTTCACTTTTGATGATTTTGTAAAACAGCTTTGCTAATGTCATTAAAGATTTCTAAAATGTAAAATAATTCTTGGAATTTAAACATTTTAAAAACCTAGGGGAATACAAATTTTAAAAAACCCAAACTTTTTCTGAAATATTTTTGCCAAAATTCATACATTCAAAGGACGAGGCCCAAATTTTCTTTGTTACGTATTCAGGTTCTTTTAATCAGCAACAAGAATGAGTGAAGACAACAAGCTTTGTAAAATATAACATACATTTTTTCCATAGAAAAACTAGGTAAAAATTAGGAACATAGCTTACGGTTTTACGAATCGATTCTAAAAATAATCCAAGAATTAAATAAATAGAAGCCCTAGAAGTAAAAGGTCCTGATAAAAATTCAAAGATGGAGGATGATGACGTATTCAATAGTCAATGTGTTCCTAATGAGTCAACAGTTCCTTGCTGAACCACAGAAAATAATATTCCAGTTTTGAATTCCGAATAAAATTTAAATAAATATGTTGGTCCAGGCATTCTGTATGAGCTCTTAAAGATGTTCAGGAAAAAGAATTAATAATTCTATAAAATAGAATTTCATCTCAAACTGTTCACAACAAAACACCTTAAGTGTTCATGGTTTATAGCCCAACTGACTAAATGCTCTATAGAAAAGAATTATACAATAATTTAAACGCAAAAAGGATTCTCGTATGAGGGTAACATGGTGAACGTTTCTAGAACAATTCAGAAGCTTTTGAATGCCTAACATCAAGTATTCCCAGCATGGCCTCAATTCAAACCAATGATTTTACTCTGAGAAAAAAAGTTGTTTCCATCGTCTCTTCCTGATTCTGATTCAAAGTTAGGAACTAGGTCAGCAGTTGATAGAATGTTTCTATTATTAGGTGTTTACGAAAAAGCAGTCAAGTCAAACTAATTTCTGGAAAATGCCAAATCCAGTAAATAAAGTTACATTACAATAACATGCAATGGAATAAATAATATTGAAACTACAAAACAAACAATTATACTAAATCAAATAAAAATAATTCAAATATACATATCAAATGCTATTGCCGGTGCAATTATCCTAGGTTTCAGCCTAGTACTTTATGTTGGTACAAATGTAGGCCACAACATGTTTAAAGGAAATATACGGGGGAGGGGAAGGCCCCCCACCCAGCCCCTTTCCCTACATGGCTTGCTAAATTTCGGGTGGTGTCACACTAGTTGGGGTAGTGTTACACTAATCTCAAGTTAATTATGTATCCGTTTCAGAGTTTTTCTATGCCTTTTAGTCTCTGCCATTTAAATAAACTACGGTGGTACATCCGTTATAATTTTTTTTAGAACTTTAGCAGCCGTTTTGTGTCTCTGTACGATTTCAGTGATGTTGGATATATGTCATAATAAAAACACTCCTTCTTCACCTATATAACGGGACCATTGCCTCCATGTTGAACGACATCTTATCGCATGAGCTTTCATGTCAAGTATATGGGCCCTCTAGGGGCTCTGTATCATCCAGTTAAAATGTACGTTGGTTTCTCATCATGTATGTTAGATCCACGGTGACTTATAATGCTAAATTCAGAGTGTCTCACAATGTTAACACTACGTATGTTTAGAACGTTGAATTCATTTCCTTAACTGCCATAGTCAGATCCTTTCAAAATGATAGTTTAATGTTAAATATTCGTAATCGAAGTGTCAGCCCATTCTATGTTGAATAACTATAACCATCCATACATGCTCCACCAAAGTAATCATATGATCGTTTACAACATTATATTTCTATATCCTCAATACCAGCTCAACCCAAATATTACATTTCCATAACTGCCATACTTGCAGGAGCGCCTGCAGATTAATTTGCAGGGTGTGGGGAATTAGGGTATTATATGGATTTTTAATGTGGTTTCAACAATCCGTGCAGTCATTTCCCTACGATGTATGCAGTGTGGCAGCTTAGATTGATGTCTAGTACTCGGACATCATGCCGCATATATGTAGCATGATGTCCCACCCAGTCACATTATCCTGACACAAGGTCAACCCGTTCTAACGGTAACCTCTTAATGCTGAGCGCCTAGCGAAGCAGCCGTTAGTGCCATATTTATGTCTTTGGTGGGCCCGGCCCTAAGATGTGCGGGGCCAAAGGTAGCATGCGGGGCCCATGGCTCCAAGCGATGAGCGCGGGGCCCCAAGCAGAACAACTGCATTGCAGAGTTGATTTCTTGAAAGCGCGAGGCTCAAAGTGAGTGTCTCATTCGCCTTGCCCTAGGGCCGGGCCTTGTGTTTGGTATGAATCGGCCGGGAATTCTTAGGTGGTGTAAACATGTAGTGATTAGCTACTGAGTCTTACAGATGTAGGGCACAATAGGTTTAAAGGTAAAATACGGGGGAGGGGTAGGCCCCCCAGCCCCTTCCCCTACATGGCTTGCTAAATTTGGGGTGGTGTCACACCACGACGGAAATGCTATGTATAAAATAACAAAAAGCAACACTTAACAAATGAATGACCATTTTAATTTGACCGCATTGAAATCAGTGATAATAATGATCAATGTGTTATTCGTATAAATATAGTTAACTCATCATAGGAGATTGAAAGATAGGATTTTAGACTACTGACCATTGACTTTAGGCAAGCTCCAAAAGGGGAGATGATCATTGGCATAACTCTTGTATGACATGAATGTTAAAACGGTCTGTTGACTAACATTTACGTGTGGATCATCCAATAGTTAAGGTGTGTTTGATCTGGTGAGAGTCATTCTTGTCAGGAAATCGATGGGATTCCAAAAAAGAAAAATCTGTAAAACAATAAAAAGTCAGACATAAAAACTAAGTTTGATCAGTAAAGATCCATCCGAGCCATTAAATGATACGCGAGGCAACTACAATTAATTCAACAGGGCAACTACAAGAAGTCTAACAAAATGCCCCATAACGCATATTTGCTGTATATAGTTGAAGTTAATTTTTCCAATCGTTTAAGTGCCACAGAAAAAAATACATTTTTCAGGGTCGTGATGATAGATCTTTAACTTCTATGTTGTTTTACTGACATATTTATACAAGCATTATAATCCTACAATATGTGTCAGAAAATTTAGACAATTTAATTTAACTTCTTAACTTGAAGAAAATAGAGACTAGGGGTTTTAAAATAGCATTCTTGTCAATATTCAGAGCTGTGCTTCACGCGATGCACTTTTAAAGAGACTTAATATTTACGCAATGCAAACTTTGCTATTATGCAGATTCGATGAAACAACACTTCTAATAGTCTAGCTTATCTTTTACCAGGCATATAAACCATTATGAACCCGTCATTTACTAATCATGTGATGAGAAATAACGATTGCTATACATACATACATTTGGCTAATCAGGGACTTTCCCTTTCAACTCTCTCTAGTTCGGTCAGTCGGTTCGTCTTGTCCTCCTTTATTCTGTCCATAATTCCGTTTAATATAAGGTTTTGGGTCTACAAACTGTGATAATTCGTAGGAATATTTCATCTAACATGTTAATAAGACTGCATTTTGCAAAAACACATCAGCGCATCTTCATTAAGCGCTGAGTGATGTATATCTAGGGAGAAGAACATAAAGAAATAAAATGTCATGCAATAAACATAATTACTGATATTTTGAAACAAATATTTTTGTACAAGCACCTATCAACCTAAGAAAAAGGAGATTCATCTCATCTGTGGTCTTAGCGGATATCGTTTCGCAAGGGCCGATAAATCTTTATGTTGACTAGAATCAAAAGTCAAACAATATATTTTATTGTCAAGTGAATTAAGATGGATATACCTCCAGTAAATCGAATGTGTTTGTTCAAATTCAAATTGTTTTTCATTCATATATAGAACTCAAGCATATAGTTAAGTTTATTTATGGAATGTAGGTCTAATCGATGCCAAACTAAAAACATATGTTATTCAAAGCAAGTGTTTCTGTTTTATTTAAATAAATATTATAGGAAGTTCATCAAATCTCATTAACTACTCCGGTGCTCTTTCTCAAGCAAAAATGCAATACAATGACAAAGTACATGGATTTGACGTATACACATACAGTTTGAAGCATGTCCATAGCGTTCTGATGATAAGACTGTATACATTAATATGTTGTATCGAATCTTTGAAGTTTGAGCTATATATAGACTGTATCAAATCTAGACTTCATTCCAGACTATGGGAAAAGTGAGTTGATGTGGCTTATAGATGATGCATTAATCAAGGCGAGGAAATTAATATTAGATATTACATAAGCCAACACTGGCGAGGCTTAGCAGTATTCAAACCTTAACCTTGTGATTACGCGATCGACACGTGAAGCACGTAGCCCTTAATCCGCTAAATGCAAGAGATGTCATATTATAGGTTATGACAAATACCAGTAAACAGAAATACTAGTAAAAAAAAAATGTATTTTTAAATTTAATGGAACTGAAACAATTGTTCGACTGTTAGTTATCAAGAGTATATAATTAGATGGTACTGAGCAACGTAAGGACCGAAACTCCAATCCTAATCTAATGGCAAGGAGACAATAGATTAAGATACATACATTTATCGAATAACTAGAGCCAACTATTTATCATGTCTATGACATAAAATTAAGGTCCGATCATTCCGAACTTGTTTTGGATTCCTCCACAATAACCATCCCAATACTTTGTGTTCCAGATAATGAATAAATAACTTTGTCATATTCGTTATGCTCTTTGCAAACTGCTTCCAATGCTATTAGTGAAACAACTGGATGATTTAAATTGTATACAAGAAGGCATATAATCAGTTATTGTCACAAGGGGATATGATGACAAAACTTGCAAGCTCCTATGGTAATTTCATGCAATGAATTGCTATATTTATTGATATTAGATCCGAAAAAGTAAGTCAAATTCAATACACAGATGTCGGACTTTTAATATAAATCGACTTGCAAAGTGCTTCCAAGACCATTAGTGAATCAACATGATGATTTTTGTTGTGTACAAGACAGCAGATAATCAGTTTTAGTCAAAAGGCGATATGGCGACAAAACGGACAAACTCCTACCGAAATTTCATGCAATGAATTTCTATATTGATGGATATTGGATCCAAAAAAGCCAGCCAGTGTCAAAAAAAGATGTCACGCATTTAATATAAATCAATTTGACATGTAGAGGTGACAAATATTGCATCGATAAGGTTACAAATGCTGCCTATTTTAAGGTCAGAACACATGCATAAATAGTAATGAAATGAACCTTTACACCCATTTAAATGTCACCTACACTTTTTCGTTGACAGCAAATGTCAAAGTGTGAATACAAAACTTATTTTATCCCCAATGTCAATCCGCATTTCCTATTACACCGCCACTCAGATTTCTAAAATAATGTTTTCAAAAATTAGCTACTACGTGACATAGCCAGAAAAGATGCATGTGAATGTCAGAAAATGTTGTACAAATTTTTAGTTATAAGTGCATACAAAGACAGGAATGTGTGCAAAAGTTTGTTTGAAAGTACTAAAAGCTCGAAATCACAGAAAGCATAAATGATATAATTATGGTTTATAGGTTTCATTATCGAATCCAAATTCAGTTAAATCAGTTCTTTTTTAAACAAGGACGTATATTCCAACATCTTTATCGGTACCTTTATGGACTGCATTGCTCTGTTAACGCCACAATACATAATGTACGCTTTCCTCCTTATCTCTCTCTCTCTCTGTCTCTCTCTCTGTCTCTGTCTCTCTCTCTCTCTCTCTCTCTCTCTATATATATATATATATATATATATATATATATATATATATATTATTTTAGCTCTTCATATCGGAAATTTTGACGCAGAGTGGCCAAGCTGGATCTTGAAATTATGCCATAATGATGTTTTTTGATACTTTAAACACCAAAAAGCTTCAACCGTGCAGGTGTGAAAGGCTTGTCTCTAAATTCAGGACTTGTCATAGAGGTACAATTGAATGCAAGACTTAAAGCAGCAAACTTGTAGTCTAGTCCATATTTTAACCAAAATAAAGGAAAGAACAAAGTAACTTTTACTATCACCCACGAAGTACTTTTGTAAGAGGTAGGATGCCATTAGATTCACACGAATAAGATTGCTAAGCAAGTAATGTTTTTTTCTATTTCACAGACATTACGTTTCCCACATTGAAGAGAAAAAAAAAATAATATAAAATCATAAGAAAACTGAACAAAAAAATGGCGTTAGGACGTATTACACTAATTTCTTATCAAACATGTTTTAAAACATTATAAGGTGGAAAGGTCAATATGTAAATAATGGATGGATGATGCCAAAACTGAAGTAAATTGAAATCAGGAATGAAAAGGTACTTCATTTTCTGTTTTTTCAGGACCTATTATAGATTGGAATATATGGAGTATCAAACCTATCGGCACCTTTTATAGATTATAGTCGAGTTAGACCGTGTATCTGCTAATGTTATTAGGTTACCATACCAAAGAACTATTACGATAAAATAGTGGTCAAAAATAAATCCAGACGCTTTGTAAGACTTAGGGTTGACATGATGGTGCCCGTGAACATGGCCATGATAACTGATGGACTCTTTACAGGCTTTAAAGAAAATGGCATATCACATGCACGATGCCGACGTTGAAACAGAAGCAAAAGGAATAAAATAACACATAACAAGAACTCCACTTGAAGAAAGTTTATTTCCCTAATGTTTGGTTATTATGGTGTTGGCAAAAGTGGCAATAAAATAACATTTTCATTCATTAATATTATTTTGTATATTGTATTGCTATAAAATCTTTGCTAAAAAGATTAATCCATTTGTCATATTAGGTACAGAAGGTAAATATGTAATCACCGTTTTCCACGTCAGGTTTTGTTTATTGTACAATAAAACTGTGAGTGGTAAATGTGTTCTTAATCCTGTTGATTGAATCGACCTACACGTTCTTGCTCTGTAGACGCCGCCAGTACCTAATGTACGCTTAATCTCCTTCTCCACTTCTTGATCAGCCCCTCTTTCCCTCTCTCTCTCTCTCAAATATTGATATAAGGGACAAAACTCTTTTCCGTGCTTGAAACAGTAATATGGTAAGTGATCTCCCCATGTGATTTTTTGTTGTTGTTTGTTTGCAGTCCTAGGAACTTCGTACGCATTATCTAAGATATTCTAAGCGATAATGTACATTTCTACCTAACCGAATACAGAGATGTTTCTCAACAATAAAGCCCCTTTTCAAAGTCAATAATCAATAAAAATAAAACAATCAATTCACACAGATACAGAAAGTTGGCGATATTTTCTCCTGCACATCGCAGACTGACATCAAGGATAAAATTAACGGTTCAAGAAAAATACCCGAATGTCAGATCTGATGTAAAATTTTTGCATATGTACCACCGCGACGTATTTCTTTGAAACTAGCTGGTTTCCCAGCTATTCATTTTATTTCTTTATAATTTATTGGAATCTTGCGTCTTGAAAAATGTGTATAGCAGGCATACAAAGGTCCGACTCTGCCATACTTATAATCCAGTTTATTGCATAAGGTGGCTTTAATCAATAGAGCGTCAGCAGTATATGCGGTTGTTGTATCAAAATGTGAAAGAGAAATAAAGTACCAAACGGTAAAATATGTATGTATGTATGTATGTATGTATGTATGTATGTATGTATGGATGTATGTATGTATGGATGGATGGATGGATGGATGGATTGATGGATGTGTGTGTGTGTGTTTGTGTGTGCGTGAGTGCGTGCGTGTGCTCTCTTTATTCACAAAATATCGAATCGTTGTTCCTTTAACGGTTATTGTTACAATCAAGTCCCAATTTAATACAGTGTTGTGGCTATAATGAACATAACATGGTTTGATGCAGAAAACATCGTCCGATAAATCCGCCTCCCTCCACCACCATCATTTTGATACTGATGTTAGGTTTGAAGTCTGATGTCACCTGTTCATTACAAGAAAGTTTTCGGTATTAATACAAGTCACTGGGAGGGCTGATTAATGCAATCACAGAAAACATGCCGTATGCTAACCAAATGTAAAATATATAAGAAATAAAAGATCCATCAATAAATGCAAATTTACTTACAAAATATACTTACAGACCGCTCCGATGGCCTGGTGGTAGAGCGTCGCCTCGGATGCGGGCTCGATCCTTGGCTGCATCATACCAAAGACTTTTAAAATGGTACTAACAGCTGCCTCGCTTGGCGATCAGCATTAAGATGTTAGTGTTAGGACTGGTTGGCCTGGTGTCAGAATAATGTGACTGGGTGGGGCATCATTCTACATTCTGCGGCATGATGCCCCAGTGCTAAATATCACTATAAACTGCCACACTGCAGACATCATTGCGATCTGACTGAAAAATTGCTAAAGCTAACTTAAAAAATCTCAATCACACTCACACATTTACAAAATTATTCATATCCCCAGACGTAGCGGCTCCATGTAGCAAAGCATTCAAGCGAGACGGTCTCAGAAATAGGATGAAGAACTGTGTATTGCCGTTTATTCCTTTTTAGCATTTTAAATTTTAAGTTTAGAAAACTATGCAGGTAAATATTCAAATTATGTTAAAACTACATCTGTTGTTCGTCATTTAACTTTTGATAAAAGTACAAATATTTTTCTTCATTAAGCATTTCATAAAAGTACAAAACTGTTCCGTCATTTAACATGTAATAACGATTTAACATTGCATAAAACTAAAAATATTTCATAACGATTTAACGATTTCATAAACATTTCATAAAACTACAAAACTGTTTCGTCATTTAACATGTAATAACGATTTAACATTGCATAGAACTAAAAATATTTCATAACGATTTAACGATTTCATAAACATTTCATAAAACTACAAATATCTTTCGTCGTTTAACATTTCATAACTTTTATTTAGCCGTTGTAGTCTTTTAAGCGTAGTTCCGTGAAGTACATATTAGCAAAAATATAGAATATATTACCAATAGTTTAAGTATTAAGAACGTCGTATAAAGGGTTGCGAAGTATACATACCGTACAAAACATAAATGTTTATATCAGAAACTGCAAGATTGCTTCATTAAACCTCAAATCTAAATGCAGTCCAATAAGTTAAACACAATACCTTGAACAAATTCTAAAATAAACTGTGCACATTTTTATATTTTCATGTGAATGTTTTTATTATTTAACATTTATTCTGTAGATTTCTTAAGGTGTTCAAACATGTAGATTGGCCATCTATTTACTTTTATGTTATATACTTGTTTATTTTTTTGTTTGACTTGCTTCATTCACTAATGAAGAGTTTGATTAGCTAAATAACGTTTGAGAAATCTATGTTAACTGCACACTCACACACACACACACGCGCGCGCGAATGCATGCATAACATGCATGCATGCATCCATCCATTAATCTATCCATCCATAACCCCCTCCATCCATTGATCCACGGATCCATCCATCCATCTCCCCCTCCATCCATTGATCCATGGATCCATCCATGGATCCATCCATTCATACATGCATACATGCATGCATGCATACATACATACATACATATATACATACATACATACATACATACATACATACATATATACTTAATATACATTTTGCTATTAAATATTTCCTTTTTAAGGAAATAATGTTTGTCTATGAAATGCAGATCCCATCATTTATATTAATTAACTTCGATGGTATCAAATTATTATTTACAATTGCGGGCTGTCCTACATAGAAAGGATATACATGTGACTATTTGGAGATGTTAGATCAACGCAAAATAGACATCGTAGTCATCAGACTCAACCATTATTGACGTCTGCTTTGCCTGATGAAGTTGTTTTCCAATCAAACAAATGAAGATACTTTGGGAAATTAACAAAATAGTTTTTGGATGAGAGAAACAAATAACTGACAAAACGAACATGTCGCCTCGCAAAGATTACGATCAAAATAAGACGAAAAGAAATGGACTACAATTTAGGTAACATTTTGATTCTTAAAGGTAGGGGAGCGAAAATCGAAAATGTTTACCACTCGCTGAGTACCTATTCCATGTATTCAGTTAACGTATTGGATGATGGAAGTTTAGAAGTTTACGCTAAACATGAACTCGCATTTTCTGAAAATTCACTAAACCTTGTGGCAAAAGATTTGTCTCTTTTTTCTTGATGACTGGGAAACAAATGAAGTACACGTGTTTCTCAAAGCCAAGACACTTTATCGGAGAAAATAACAAAATCAGGATTGGAAATAAAAAATTAAACTGAAACGGTCAAAAAGAGCAGATTTCCAAACAATTTGCCAAACATTTAGCTTTAGAGCATGAAAATATGAATACCAAGCATAAAACATTGGGAGATATACATGATAACATAACATAACATTGGGAGATATACATGATAACATAACATAACATTGGGAGATATACATGATAACATAACATAACATTGGGAGATATACATGATAATATAACATTGGGAGATATACATGATAACATAACATAACATTGGGAGATATACATGACAACATAACAAAACATTGGGAGATATACATGATAACATAAAAAAAAACATTGTGACATATACAACTACCAGAAGAATAGCTGGAGAAAAACAATGTGATGCGCCCATACATGATGTGCCGCCATCTGACCTAAACAGCATTCTATCAAGATTTGTATTTTTAATTCGTTAGAATGCTGGAAGTGGATACAGTAGAGCTGTGGATCCAATATCGTTTCGATATTTAAAGTATAACGTTTCTAAATTGGAACTGATGAAAATGAAACATTTTCTTCTAATACATATTAATATATTTTATTGTTAAATTCATATCACACAAATGTATTAAATGTGATAATATCTCAATATTATGCAACGTTTTACGTTGTTAATTTTGATCACTCGTAAAAACTATGTACATCGGATGACACATTCACAACATAGTCCTCCATAACATATTTGTATTCAAGCGGAAACTCCCTCGGCTACACTACACCGTGTCTCGCTATCTCTGGTTCTTTAGGATAGGTCTTTATATTTGTAATGATATTCTGCTGAATCCGTCCGAGGACTGGTGCAACAGAGTGCAACAGATTTCTACCATAGCATGATACCGTCCTATTTCTGGCTTCTTGTCGCCGACTGAGTCGCTGGGTCGGTGAGTCGTCGACTGGGTGTACTGTGGTCACCGACTGTGTCGTCAACTGAGTCGCTGGGTCGTCGACTTGATAGTCGTCTCGGTTGCCGGGTCGCCGACTGGATTGCAGAATAGCCGACTGAGTCGTAGAGTCGCCGACTGGGTCGCAGACTCGTCGACTGTGTCGCTGACTTTCACAGAGTCGCTGCCTGCGTCGCCGACTTGACCGCAGAGTCGCCGTCTAGGTAGCAGACCTGGTCGCATAATCGCCGACTGGGTCGCAGAGTCAATGACTGGGTCACATAGACGTTGTCTATATCGATGAATGTGTCGCAAAGTCGCCGGCTAGGTAGAAAATTTGGTCGCAGAATCGCCGACTGGGTCGCAGTCACCGATTGTGTCGCCGACCGAGGCGCAGAGTAGCGAACTTGTTCGCTGATTTGGTTGCAATGTCGCCGAAGGTGTTGCCGAGTGAGTCGCAATGTCGTCGTCTTTGTCGCTGACTGTACAGCAGATTCGCCGACTGGGAGAGAGAGAGAGAGAGAGGAATAGTGCAAAATGATGAGAAAAAATATATCTTTAGTAAAAATGTGTCCTGTCGCAAGATTTCCTTGTTTCTTGGAACAAACTTGTAGCTCCTGTATTCTGGTAGACCAAAGACTTCGTCCATAAATTCCACGGCTTGGTACTTTCCTGTCGGGCGATTTTCAACTAAATGTACTTGGTCCGGTGTGTAGTTATACTGCTTCTCTTGCAAGGGGACGTCTTTACCTATTATCATTTCATGACATAAGACCATTGAAGCCACAGTTGGCACGTATATATACCCAGCAGGAATCACATGACCCAATCAAAAACGATATATATATATATATATATAGTACATAATTAATATTCGAATATACATACGTTTTAACCACTTGGACCCGTTCCATAATATAAAGTGACGTTAGTACCCAGATGTTGACATTATCTTTGAGCTTTTTAATCATGCTTTTATAGTTTTCTATCTCATCATCCTTTCCTAAATATATCCCTAGCTCTTTGACCCTATTTCTCAGTAGGTGTGGTGGGATCATTTTAATTTCTTGGCTTAGGTAGGAGATTTTTATCCCGTCTATGTTCTGGATGTTTCTTATCTTTTGACTTAAGATTTCGATTGGTATTACATATAATAGTAAAGATAGTGGCACCCTTGCCTCACAGATCTCTGTATATCAAATTATTTCGTGCACGCACCATCTACCTGTACTCTCGAAGATATCTTTTTATACAGGATTTCGGTACAGCTGCGGAAATTATTTCCAGAGACAAATTGTTCTAATACTTTCTGTATAAAGATGTGTTCTAATCTATCAATGACTTTGTTTCCTTGGTGGAAAAGTACCATAGCAACTTTATGACCTGTTTCATTTATCAAGTCAGTTAATGTTCTTATGTTTAATATATTGCTCTGAATGTCACTCCCTTTGCCCCTACAAGTTTGATTTGAGTTATTATTGCTCCAATTCCTTTTTTTTAACCCTATTAGCTAACATTCTGCTCAGTATCTTGTAATCAATATTGAGGAAGGAGATGGGTCTCCAGTGTTTTTAGCTATTCTGTATCTCCCTTCCCATTATATATTAATGTGACTATTCCCTCCCGCATTGATCTCGGCATAGTTTATTTTTTAATAAAATGTTATTGTATAGTAACTCAAGGATCGGCGCATTTGACCTCTGTACATTCTATTGAATTCAGCTATCTCCGCCTGGCGATTTCTCTTTGGCTAACTGCTTAATACATTTTTTTAAGTTTCATCTGTCGAGATGAAATCGTCACATATGTTCCTATATTCTGCTGTTATCATCTCGCACTTTTTGTCCTCTAAATATCGATTTATGGTATTCTCTTCTATTCTTTGAGATGTATATACTTCGTTGTAAAAGTCGAAAATACACTCCATGATTTTTTTGTTTCTCTATTAGATCCTTTCTTATTCCTTATTGTGTTCAATATCTTGTTTCATCCTTTCCTAATCTCCTCCCTTTTGTATAGGCCTTCCGCTTTTTTATACAGTTCAGTACATTTTTCCGCTATTATCTGTCTTCTTTTTAATTCATCTTCCATTATCTGCCTTAAACGTTTCTTTATTTCCTTCCTTCGTTCTTCTGTATTTTCTTTTTCAAGTTGCTGTATTAGTGCCTCTTTTTCTATTTTCTTTGTAATTCTGTTCTCATAGAGTAACTGATCGCCTTTTTTATTTTGTTTCAAAACATATACCATTCCTTAATAATGTTCCTTCTCTCATCCTTAGGGGCCCCGAGTGGCCGAGTGGTCTAAAGTGCTCCCCGTTACGGATCACTGCCATATCACCTCTGTCTGCATGGGTTCGAGTCTCAGATTCGGCTAATGTCGGTATGTGAGAAAGCTTGCCAGTAGCTTCTCGTGGGTCGGTGGTTCTTTCCGGGGTTTTCCCTGGTTCTTCCTCCACCATTAATACTGGCCGCCATGTATAGCCTATCGTGTTCTGAAAAATGGCGTAAACCCTACAACAACAACAACAACAACTCTCATCCTTAAATTTCAAAAGATCTCTTTTTGTCATATCTGTAAACTCCTCCAAGATCCTGTTATTAAATTTCCATTTTCCTGTTCTCCATTTATTTATACTTTTTATATTTATTTCCATGTTTATTAATTTATGGTCTGAAATGTTAACGTTGGTTATTTCTGCGTTTTTATTCAGGTTATTTTCATAATTAGTCACATAGAACTTGTCCAGTCTATTGGCCTGTTTGCCCTTGTAATCGTATGTAAACTCTGTTCTTAGCATATTCAGTTTTCTATATATTCGACTAATTTATTTTTTGTTGGAAGGTTTTTCATCTCCCGATTGGAGCTTTATCACTGGGTGTTAGCGCCATTATTCTGTCTACATTATCTCCCACCCAGTTGAAGTCCCCGCCTGTTATTAAGTTTTCCATTGAATAGTTGTTTAAGTATTTATTCAGGCTTTCTAAAACGTATCTTTTCTTATCTCTATTAGATGGGAGGCATATATTTATAAAATGATATTTTTCAACTATTATATGAATCGTTCTTCCATTAAATAATTGTCCTTCTTCATTCCTCTCCCAAATTATACCTCTTCTATTTCCAATTTTCATTGCAACTCTCCCCCTCCCCTTTATATTATCTTTATCATATTTATTGGTTATCACAATTGCGTTAAGTTTCATTTTTATCCTATCGTGTATTTCTCCTGTCAATTTATTGTGTGTCTCCTGTATGAATATTTTGCATATTTAGATTCTTCTATAATTATGCCTGCTTTCTTCTTATCAAACCCAGCTGTGTTTACTGAGGCTACTCGGAAGTTTAATTCTTCCATCTCACTTCTCATGCAAGGTTACCGCATATCTTGAAAGAGAATCATCTACACGTTATAGTGTTGTTATTATTGTCTTGCTTATGGTGTTTAAATTTAATTTAGGCTAAGTATTGTGTAAGTTAAGTCATATGCTTAAATTTAAGATTGGGGGTACTGAAGCCTTTCTGGTCATGTTCACCAGAGGTTTCACTTGAATGGTTATTCATGTGTCGTGGGTCTGATTTATTTTCATTGTCCTGTTCCAAACTCGTTTCCGTCTCATTTTCAAGGTCAGTGTCCATGTCTGCGTCTGCATCCGTGTTCAATTGTGTGTTTTTCGGTTTGGGGTTCTTCCCCCTTTTTCTTCTTTTTACCTAATGTAGGTACTTATCAGGCGTGCCTACTATCTGCGAAATTTGGTTCTCGCCTGAAGTGGAGAAGTCATCCCCACATGAGGGCTCGATCCTGATACTGTCGTTTTTCTTTTCTTTGTCCTAGGTTTGGGCATAGGTGTCGACGTTAAAGGCTTTAAGCCTATAAGGTCACCCGTGCCCTCTTCAGTCTGGGATGGGTCTTTTCCGTCCAGGGAGTTTTCCTCTTCCCTCTGCAGACTGTTTAAAAGGCAAAATGTTTTTTGTTTCCAGAATGTTCCCCTAATTCCCTTCATTTATTGTACTGTATCATCTACCAGTTTTATTCGGACTGAGGAAGTTCTGCCAGTCTAAGTTTCTTGGTGCAGTTTCGTCCATGGTTGTTACATATGTTGCACTCAGTGTAGGATTTGTTTTCCTCAGTGTAGTTTTTCTCTAGATTTGAGGCACCTGTAAATTGCTCTTGGACATCATTTTGGATTGCACTTTCACCATTTTGAGAGTTTTGGGGTTCTTGGAGTATCTCTCTCTTGATATATATATATATATATATATATATATATATATATATATATATATATATATATATATATATATATATATTGAAAAATGTAATAGAGGTTATTGATGGACTCTGTTAAATTTATGTCACGAAGTTAAAGTTGGCATTAGTGAAACACCGCCCTCGAACATAAAGAGCGTAATAAAAAATACGACTGTGGACTCACATCTAATGTTTCTCGTACAAAGTCAGTATGATATGTCTCCGTGTGGCTCACCCAAGCAGAACTTGATCAGCTCAAGCCGTTGCGACAACAGCAATGTTAGGTGTTAGGGCGGTCAGAACTGCATATTGTTTCGATCTGGAAAAGCGGTTTGAAACCCATATAGTGTCTATCAGACGTGTGCATTTCTTGATTAAAACACTAACGTAGAAAATACAAGTGTCTTTGGAATAGTAGTAAAATGGAAATATATCTACATCACATTGAATTCATGAGCAATGCTCTTAAGCTTACATTCATGAATGTGTCCGTTCAATTAATCTATTTGTATATGGGCATCGAATGTAATTGGCTTAATTATTGAGATTGAATGATATGCTGCATGACAATGGCTAGTAAGCATAATATCCACGAGAAGTGAGTGAATTGCATTTAATTTTCAAATAGATATCATCGTGGAAAAAATTGTTTTCTGGCTAACCCACGAATTTCAAGATCTCAAACAGAACAGGTCGATTTATTTTCAAAAGGCCGATCTAACAATTTATATTACCAAAACAAAGCATTTTTTGTTGTTGCGTGATTAACTTCTTAAATCACTTACATAGAATCTGTAGCTTAACTTCCTGATTTAGACACTATCTCATGAACATGAGAAGATGTAAACTATACGGTCTGAACAAATCGTATAATCAAGCAAAGCTATGTATATACCAATTTCAATATTATGAGTACTGAATCTATGCAAAGGTTTAAGTTTCAGACAACTCAAACACTAGATCTCAACATGCCAGTATCAATATTGTTAATTTACATTTTATTCGCGTAACGTATTGACTCCAGTTGTTCAACATACCGTATTATCAGAGTAAGGTAGTGTAGATATCATTATATCGCGTGCATTGAGCTGATACTGTACTGCTAACAAAGGCAAACCAGTACTCCGAGGCAAATAACCCTTTCAGGAAATAATATGCGTAAGAACATCTGTTTCAAGGTTTGGAGTTGAAGTGGGAACTAAAACGCGGGCGCACAAATGTGTCATTGAACTTTCCGTGTACAAGTACAGTAAAACAGTATAGAAAGAAACAATGTCGATATTTTGATGTAACGATGTCTGTTATATTCCAGAAAATATATGAAATCACCATGATGACCGAACTACGCATGCTACAGCTAGCTCCGCTAGTGCTAGCTTTTGATATTGCGATACAAGAAAAGTCAACTGAAGACTGGCTGATTTGCAACGAAATAGATCTGAGAACAACATGAATACTACGGAATATTATCGTCCATTAGACGTAAAGTCGGGCGATGAATCTTGGACCGCAGGAAGAACCCTATGTCGCTTGGGAACCAAATGCGATTTTTATCAAGGATCGTCCTACAAATATTGTTACATAGACTACAGAGATAAATGGGTTTATTGCTGCACTGGATCTTGCGACTTTCATGGACAAAATTACATTTTGTGTGAACGGGAAATCAATGGCAATATTGTTGTGATGCTGGATACTTAGATATTGATGGAATATCGTGTTGTTATACACATACATGAGGCATGCACCAGGAGAGGGGAAAATAGAGTTACTATTGGTGCCATATAGATCATAAATTAAAATTGGAGGAAATGTTGTGCACCGTTTCAAAATGCGACTATTATGGTCAATCATACAAGTGGTGCTATACCGGTAGTTCTAAAGGTACTATGTGGGAGTATTGTAAATAGAATCCAGTTCAATACTTGATTTGTACTTTGTGTCTGTAAGATACAAGAAAGCAAGGTATACACTCCTACTGCCAACCGTCTATGCTTGTGAAGATCGTTATTGTTGATCACCGTGTGAATTCTTTATTTTTTGTATCCAGTAGTACTCTTGTAACTTAGAAACTTCAAATACATTAAATGTTTTTCTTCTATTGCTGATTATTGTATCTACCAGTTTCAAATTTGTACATTGTCTTTTGCAACCATGTATGTTCTCATTTTCTTTAAGAACGGAGCAGAATGTGATAGTGATAGCGTTTTGTATTGTTTTTGCAAAAAGAGTCCTTTGTTGAACACCAATGTAGCAGCCGAAAACCATGTAAGTAAGCTATTTTCTTTTTATTTCCATTTCATGTTAATCCTTACATGATGCATACTCTTCAAAATTAATTCCAGTGAAACGAAAATGTCTATTAATTTTCGTATACAGATCAGCCTCGGTTTAACATAAAATTTTCATACGTTCAATAGTATTGTCGACAAGGATTCGATATATTTAGTTTGACCAGCAATCGCATACTAAAGAAATAACTTCATCTTTCTATAGAAAGGAGGTCAAAGCGACTCTTTCAGAATGAATGAACATATTTCTTTTTCTTTCTCTATAAACTATTTCCTTTAAAATAAAAACTATGTGATAAACATAATTTCAAATGGGCAACGATTTAATATTAAATATATCAAACTCACTGATTAATGCAAAGCCTTTTCCTCGCTAAGGATTGCGAAAAGCCAGACATTACTCCACTTGCTTCATAAGTTCAATTTTAAATCATTTCCCTTTGAGATGCTCCATATATGTGCTTTGTACCTTCTTTGTCATGGTGGTTATCGATGTCCAGATGATGATCGATGATGGTGTTATTGACCGGTTTGAGCGTATATTAAAATACAAAATTATTGGATGGACTACATGGAGCTCCGATAAGAATATATCTAATGGAATAAAATCAACATCCTGTATATAAAATATAAAAAATATATTTAATCAAATCAGCAAAGTAAAATTATACTATATCACTTACCTCATATACGTCTAAGAGAACATGAAATAAAAAACAGCTTTATAATTCATGTAGCAATTCCCTTTACACAGAATCGGCAAATATCGTCAGGAAATCGAAAAGTCCCGCATGTCTAAAAACTGGAGAGGGGGCATCAGCTGCATGAGCAACAGTTGATTCTCCATATCACCCTGCTCACGCTTGCGCCTTGGAGAGGACACTCCAGCTTTGCTCCACGGCGTCGATACAACACTGGAATCAACAGTTTACAGGTTACAAGTCACCGCCCAATTGGAAAAGAGCCAGACGCCAGACGCCAGGGGTTGCTTCTGACGGTGGACAGCTACCGCCCGCCTCAAACTGGGCAGTTCCCCGCCAATAAGGTGCCGTCCCGCCACAGTTCACCTGCCTCGCTGGATGCGTATGGCTTAAGGTACGTGAGTACCTGACAAGCGGACTGCAACTACTGCACCAAGAAATAACAAAAGAAAACCAATAAGGAAACCCCAAATCCTCACACTTGGTACCTGGAATGTCCGGACCATGCTGACTGGGCGACTTCAATGCTAGGGTGGGTGCCGACCATGACTCTTGGCCCTCCTGTCTTGGCAAGTTTGGCATTGGGAAGATGAAAGAGAATGGGCTGCGCCTTCTAGAGATGTGCTCGTACCACGACCTTAGCATCACCAATTCATTCTTTCAGACAAAGCGACAGCACAAAGTGTCTAAACACTGGCACCAGCTGAACCTGATCATTACTAGACGGTCAGCCATGAAGGGTTTGCTTCTTAATCGTACCTTCCACAGTGCTGACTGCGACATCGACCACTCGCTAATGTTCTGCAAAATGAAGCTTCAGCCGAAGAAGATCCACCGCTCTAGGCAAGAAGGTAAACCAAGCATTGATGTGAGAAAAACGTCATAGCCAGTCAAGGCTGAAAAATTCACCTATGCTCTTTCCAAGACGTTTGATTCAGAACCTCCCAAAGGCAGTGCCAAAGAAAGATGTGATCCCAAGAATCATCATCAACAACTACGAACCTGAGGTGGTCAGTCAGTTCATGTACCTCGGTTCTACCATCATGAACAAACTCTCGCTCTACGTCAGCTCAGCAAGCGGATTGGAAAGGCATCAATTACTCTCTCCAGTTTGTCGCACAGAGTGTGGAACAACAACATGCCGACCCTGAACACTAAGCTCACCGTGTACCGTGCCTGCGTGCTAAGCACTCTCTTGTACTCCAGTGAAACTTGGACTCTGTACGCCTCACAAGAGTAAAGACTGATCGCCTTTCACATGCGATGCCTCAGACGAATATTCTGGATCACCTGGAACGATCGAGTAACAAACAATGAGATGCTTGAACGTGCCAAGATTCCTAGCATGGTCACACTCCTCGGCCAACGTCGCATCAGATAACTGGGTCATGTACGTCAGATGGATGACGGACAAATCCCCAAATACATTCTTTTTTCGAAACTCGCATCTGGCAAAAGGTCGATCGGACGGCCACATCTCCGCTTCAAGGGTGTCTGCAAGCGCGATCTGAAAGCCCTTGACATCGATGTCAACACCTGGGAAGAGCTCGTTCTAGACAGGTCAAGCTAGCGACATGCTCTAATCACTGGGTTGAAAGCCGGCGAGGACAATCTACGCTTGCTAGCTTATGAAAAATGATCGCAGATGAAGAAGAAGCAGCTCCAACCAACACCAAACGCAACCTTCAAGTGCAAATGTAGCAAGGACTGTCACTCCCGTGTTGGACTACATAGCCACAACGCTGCACAACCACCAACTGGGACATCTTTCATGAGCGCACTTCCATCGTCTCTCGAGACTAACTGATGCCAATAACTCTTGCATAACCTCGTTCATTGGTCTCTCTTCTGCATTTTTTCTCCTATACTAGTGATCCACTCTAATGTTCTGTCGTTCATTTTTACATCGTTCATTTTTACATCAGTCGCGGAATGTATTATTGCGTAGCTTTAAGATTCACTATATTTTACCTTCTGTAAAATCACTGACTAACACAGCTGGTTACTTGTCTCTCATAGACTATAAACTACATTATCCCATAGTTTAATTATGATTGGAGAAAATATCCCATGAACGTCGTCTGCAATATTATCTTTTACTGATTGGTTGAGACCGTGCAGAATATTTCATTACGGGGCCTTCTGGAACGTTTCGCTTTCATTATTACTATGACCATTTTGACAGACGGATGTTTGGAAAAAAATGGACACGTTTGTCACAAAATGAATAAGTTTACCTCTTTTCATGAACATCGTGAAAAATGTGGTAAAATCCTAAAGACAACAACAAAAGCAATACCGCAACAATAAATAAAGTTAAGGCAATTGTTCATTTAATATCATGTGATGGGAAAAGGGTGCAATGTACACATGAAACATGTGATCGAGCCTATACACAATCGTTGTTTAAAGTTTAAATTATATAAATAAAATACAAATTTCGCTGATTAAAACATTTGGACATACACTAGTCTCCAGGCTGGTAGTACTTTATCGAATAGCAGAATATCTACGCGGAAAATAGTTGATGCTATTCAGACTCGAATTTAAAAATTGTTTATTTCGGCTGTTGTCTTCTGTTCAAATTAAAATAATAAAAATATCTGGTTGAGAATGAACATACGAATTTAATTACGCGTTATTGTAAACGTCCTCACATAGTAGGTAGTGTTCTCCTTGGACTGTATAATGGTGTGCAAACGCTTGACTTAACGATTGTTTGTCATCCAACGAGAACATCGCTACTGTGCAGTGTCACTGTAGATTTTGTAGATCTATAAATACGACTCATAAATTAATTACTGGTGTTTTTAATGATTTTAAAAAGAAATAATTTTGTAAAATAGTAAAGTGGTGATGCCAGCAGAAAGTGCGTTATTTTAAGCCCGGTGCAGCTGATATAGTGCGGTATTTGTGGCACGTAACGGTCTGTCCATACTATCACGGCAGCATATTGCATACACTATCGGTGAGTCTCTTTTCCTCAGGCAGCATAGTGATGTAGTTTATCATATTCAGTAACTGCCGGATAATTCCGTAAATTACCATACTGTTGAGAATTTAGTTTTATATCTCTTTCCGCTCACGAATATGAAAAGTACACCGCTTGTTAAATCCACGGGAAAGGTAAATTTGTATTTTTTATTTGTGTGTGTGTGCTTGATTTGACATTGTACATATCGGAAGCAGACAACATATTGTTTTCATCTTATGTACATACATGCGTAGTCCTGCATATACAACTTCTCTGAAAATGGACTTATCCAGGAACCAGAAATGACTGACAAGCATGGTCGTCTTCTAAACTGAAAACTTCGTTTGAAGTGAAATGATCAGATGATAACTGTGTTAGGGCCACCACGGGCATGCATAATCAGTTTGAAATTATAAATCAATAAATGAACTGATTAAGTTCTAAGCATCTCTGATCTCATTTGTGACTTTCTCTTTTTAAATTGAAGGGTGTTATAAAGAAATGGGGAAGTATATTTAGACTATAGTTTAAGCTCGATTTAGTGGAACTTGCTATTGTTATTGAATGGGATGGCCATGTCAGCATGTGATATGTGAGAGCACTTTCACATCAACACGTATATTCCTGCAGAAAATTATTTCTCAAATTTGGAAAACTCTCCATATTGATATTTATACTTGTACACTTACAGTGTTGACAACAGCTTTCTTGGGCAAATAAGTCTGTTTAAACATTTTTTCACTGATGTTCTGTTACTGTGATACAGAGTTATGGACTATTACATGTGCTATATTCCTGCTTTTATTAACACATGATTAATAGTTGCCTTAGACTGGACATCAGAAGACGTCACTGTCTTGTGCCATAAACATGTAAACGTATTATCCATACACAGAGCTAGGTGATATTTGACCATACGTATATAGTTCCCACATTCAAATCTCTGTGATGTCACCCATAAATATATGTCTTGCAAACTACCCGAGTTAAGATTTGTCAAACTTCGCACCTTCCGACATGTCTACTACTCCCCGTGCCACTGTTGAAATATATGCTCCAGTTGAAAACAGTGTTTAAAAAGTAACAACAGTAGTATATGAAAAACTCAAATTTACCAGAAAATGAGACAAAAACTAACTTCAACATTCGTAAAGGTTTTCTTATATTTATTATAATTTTGATTGGGGAGAGTTTTTGTTTCGAAAGGAAGAATAATAAAATCTGGGGGAAAAAATGTTGGTATTATAATAAAATTGCTTACTTGTTAGTAAAAATATAGCCTATCGGATTTAGCTGGTGACCCGTTTCAAAAAAATAAATGTGCAATGTGCATATGCATCCATCATAACTCATTCCTAGATAAGTGCAGATAATCATAGACAAAACACAAAGTTACAGGATAACATTTTGATTTCAATTTATTATCATTCTTACCATTATCATCTAAAGAACTAAAGTTTATATGTCAGATTGAGTTAAATATCGATATTCTTTTAAAGGATTGTTGGAAATTGACTTTTAAAGTAAAATTGCTTTTATCATCATTTAAGACCATGGTACATTCATACATAACAAATGTTGTGTTTGAAGGATTTAATGCCACTTTTCAGCACAAGATAGGCTATACATGGCAGCCAGTATAACTGGTGGAGGAAGTATCCTGGAAAACCTTAGGAAGAACCATCGACCCACGAGAAGCTGCTGGCAATCTATCTCAAGTATCCACGTTAGCCGAACCTGAGACTGAAACTCACGCATACAGAGGTGGGATGGCAGTGATCAGGAACGGTGATTGCTTTAGACACAGGCCACTCGGGGCCCCTAAAACAAATATAAAAGACACTGATACAGCTAAGAAATGTATTATAAACTTATTTACAGTAACAAAGACCCACATAAGAGAATCGGTTCCAACAGCTAATCATGGAACTTGAGATTACATTACAGTATTCTGAACAGTGTTACTGATGTATATGTCCACTGTGTCACATTGCCAACACATGTTTAGTATCGACTGTTTTATGCAGAGGTTGGTTTGCCTCATCGGAACAGTTTCTAAGAACTTTGATGAGAACGTTGCTAATTCAGAACAGGATAATTAGTGTAATAGTTTTTTATGGCAGGTAACTTTCTGTCATTGAGAGATTCATTCTCTTCAGAACTGGGAGTTTTGTGTGATTTGGATTTTTTAACGTAGCTTTAACACTTTTTCTGTCATATTGCTAGAACTGGGAGTTTATGACTTTGACTCAAAACAGTGCATCATCAAAGTGGGGTAGGATGAAACTGTTATTGTATCTGCTGTTTTTAGACCATGATTTCTTGTGTATAAGGCACATTAATATAGCTGCAATATCGTAACTTAAACAGTATAGTGTTAGGAACGCTTTAAATTACAGCCTTTGACATAATAAAATGCCCCTGAGATTTTGGAATTAAGTGTCAAATGACTCTTTAGTTTGGAAATATGTTGAGAACCCTGCCTCTGTGTGTAAGGAGGGCATACCTTGTCAACACAGTCTCATGACTGTTTATATCTTGAGATTCCTTATCAATGCTTTCTACAGAATCAAAAGAACAGTGCATATTTTGTATTACATATGCAGTATGTATTCTGTTTTTATGATTATGTTTATTTGAATCTTATATGGTGTTTATGAATTAAGTAGTTGTCCCATTGAAGGCCCCGTTAATTGGTCAATAAAGAATTGAATTTTAAAAGCACTGGCTTCATTACTGTTTCCAAGATTAGAAATCAATGCTTGAATGATGGATTACTTTAGCAGTAAGGTTGCTAAATGAGCAACATAACACTGTTACCCTAGTCTTACTGTGTAAGCTTTCGCCCCATATAAGTATAGTGGGATCAGGGCTGGTAAATGTCTTACTTCTTGAACAAACCGTGCTGGTGGCCTAGTGGTTAGAGTGTCTGTCTCGGATGAGGGAGATTGTGGGTTCACACCACGGTCCGGTCATGCGAAAGACTTATAAAAATGGTACTAGCAGCTGCCTCGCTTAGCATTCAGCATTAAGAGGTTGGTGCTAGAACTGGTTGGCCAGGTGTCAGGATAATGTGACTGCAGGGTCGGTCTTACTCTGATGGGACAGATTTTAAGTTCAATATCAAAATAAAATTTAAGTTCATCATCATATAAAACTTGTATTAAAGATTATATGTAAATACCTTATTCACAAAGGGTCGCGTGAATAAATCCAGGGGTCCCCACCAAAATGATGCGAATCGGGCCTCACATTTGCTAAGGCCAGTACCGTGTGACTGAGTGGGACAAGATGCTACATTTTTGTAGCATAATGCCTATTGCTAGACATCACTGTGAACTTCCTCACTGCATACATCATTGAGATATGACAACAAATATTTTAAAGCTACATTAAAAATTCAAATCACGCACACATTACCTAAACAATATCTGCTGCGTACATGTTCCGTTTTTTAATTGCTTTGGTCATACTGAAATTACCATTGCGCCTTTTTACATCTGGAAGCATGTCCAGATAGAATCAAGTAGTTTATTTTTGTTTTTAATTTTTGGACCACTATGTAGTTTAGTTGTTTTTTAAAATATAATTTATGGACAACCAAGAGTTTTAATAAAAATTTTTAAAAAAATATCAGTTCAGGTCAAGCAGAAGATGAACTCAGTTGTGAATAAGGTCAAGTCCAATATAAAATGTTATCTTAATGAATGTAATAAAATACAAAATTTAAATTTAAAAAAAAAACTCTAACAAGCATTGCAATTTAAATTTACATAACAGCAGAATATTGAGAAGATAATATATCAAACTTCCTGTCCCTGGAGTTTAGCACTTGAAATACATTTATGTGCAATGCTTTAAAAAACCCAGTTGTGCTCAGAAAAACAAATAAGGCTGCGAATTCCTTTCTTGATGGCTACCACAAACAACTAATTGCAAGAAACCGTGATAATCTGTATTGGAAAACGAGCTCATGTATTAAGGATATCCTCTTAGTGACATCTTTTTAGTTCAAATTACATGACTATATACTGCCACGCGGCAGAAATTGTAGTGATATGACTGAAAAATTGTTAAAGCTATGATAACTATCCAATTCGCACACACACACACACACACACACACACACACACACACTGTAACAATGAATCTTTTGTGAACAGTGACAAGGAACCTGAAGTTTACAGCATTATGGGGTTCCCCTGCTACCACTGGTCTAAATATGTATGTCAACCTGAAATAGAGTATGTCTTTAATCAAGGAGAGCTGAGAAAGTGAATGGAAATTTACAACTGTACAGAACTCCGCTCCCATCCTTAGTCCAAAAAATGATTCGTGCATAATTTAGAACGATGAGGAATTAGAATCCCAAGCTTTAGTCATATTCTTCTCAGGTGATACCTGGTTTCCGCGGTGGTATTTTACAATAGAATTCAATGAAATTGTTCAGATATTCACATGCACGATCACTTTAAGTGAACTATGCTGATTTGGATTTATCATAAAAAAATATGAAAATATCACATTGTGAAGAAGCATTGTCTCCGGTACGATTCGACCTTGCGGATTGCAATGAAAGTTTACCACACGTAGTCTGATTGGTTCTAAATGAAAATGATTCAACTTAAACATTCTACATAGCAAACACAGCATCCATCTTGACAATATTGTTCTCGCTACTTCTGAGTGGATAGTCGCACAAATATGAGGTTCTCACCAAGAGACTTTTTGTAATATCTTGATCGTAAATTAACATGGTGCCGATCTGATGCTAAGTATCTTGAAAATCGTTTTCTACCCAATAGAGAGTTATATAGCCATCATTCTTCACGGAAATACGAATGATGTCTAGTCTGTTCTAAACAAAAATGGTGCGATCTGATGTCTAATATTGACACAACAGTGTTGCTTTGGTCCTATTAGTTTGATCTTCTTGGAGGAGAGATCATGAACTTGTTACGATATGTGATCTGAACTGTTTCAATGCAATATATTACATGTAAACAATTGAATATTATTATAAAAATATGAAAATAACACATTGTGAAGAAGCATTGTCTCCGGTACGACTCGACCTTGAGGATTGCAATGAAAGTTTACCACACGTAGTCTGATTGGTTCTAAATGAAAATGATTCAACTTACACATTCTACATAGCAAACACAGCATCCATCTTGACAATATTGTTCTCGCTACTTCTGAGTGGATAGTCGCACAAATATACTTGTAAACAAATGAATATTATTAATGTCAGATGTTCAAAAAGTAGGAATAAAAAATAACTGAATTTTATAGTATGCTCTTCCCCTCACCTATCTCGTACAATTGTTATAGTTGTAAATCTCGTCATCAGTTACTAGCACAATTCATCAATTTGATGCGGAATATAATAAACACTCGTATTATTGTTATTAGGACTTACATAATCTGCTTGCCTGATGCCAGGAAGAATTTTATATTAGTATCGGGCATTATCCCGTGGGGAAGGCAACACAATTAAGACAGGTCGTGTACAGTTAGTAATGCTTTATGATTTGCAATTGCCATATTTTGCTATCTCCCCAAAGTACACATATCATCACCTTTGTGTATGATTACATATATCGCAATGGTTCGTTGTAACAGTATGTGTGCACTTGTTTTGGGATTTATATGATCAAAGATGGAAAGTTATAAACCCTGTCGACAACATACGGTAAATTTCTTGGTTACATGGCACTTATACGTGCATTATGATGTGTGTTTGTGCTCTGACATTTTAACGTAGCCGTAGCAAGTTTTCACTAAGTCTTTGGTATGATTCGGCTGCGGTCCAAACCCGCGACATCACGCGTCCGACGAGGACGAACTAACCATTAGTCGACTGGATCGGTCATTACTGTTGTGTATCTAATGTTTAGTTGTTGTTTCTTAAACCTATTATAATGTTATAAAATCGATTATTATTAATTAAATATGAAAATGTCCTCCGCCCCCTCCCCCTCCCTCCCCCACCTCTCTCTCTCTCTCTGTCTCTCTCTATCTGGGCCATATTAGCAACATACGGGCGAAAATCAATGAAAAGACGATCTAACAGGAGGATTTTTGTTTGTGTCATCCCAATATGCCTCTGGACTTATGAATGATGGTACAAGTTAATTCAAGCCGACCAAAGGGAGAGAGAGAGAGAGAGAGAGAGAGAGAGAGAGAGAGAGAGTGTTTATGGTCCTTAGTACTGTTATTAAAGCAGAATAATTTACATCAACTGCACTTATGTTAAAATAGTTTAAGTACCTCTTGTTTGTCCATCATTTAGCTTGGCTTCTATTCCACACTAATTTCAGTATCCTGGTCCGTGAAGGGGTGTCGTTCATGTCAATGATTGATCTAACTGTGTGTTTGTAGTGCTATACATTCTTCATTTATACCATCTTTCAATTTTAAATCATAAATGTGTCTAATATTGATTTTATAAATGTAAAAGGTAGAAACTCAAAAAGAAAACAATCAGCTTAGAAAGTTGCGAAGGTGTTTTTAAATAGCAACAAAAGGCACACACTGCATTTTGTAGTGGATACACTTCGTGGGGATGCGAGTAGTTCATTCGCTCGGTCAATACACAGTTGCCTGTAGTTAATCTCAAACTCCATTATAATGCAAACACATGCATTTGCATGTGATATAAATAGAAAATATGTACAGTATGTACGCTAAAAAATTGTCATCAAAAGGATGTCCGACAAGCCTCTTTTTCTTTTAGTAACAAATGTAAACATCTCGTGGTACGCATACTTCAAGCCCTAACATAACCAGGGAAAGATTGCGGGCTTCATTCTATGCCGAGATTCCCGACCCAAACCAATCGACTTCTCAAAGATTATTTTATGCATGTCGCCTATTTTATAGTAACTAGGTGATACTTGTACATGTTAATAGTGTAACTCGTGTGAGATTTATTTTGCAGGCATGCTTAATAAAGCACGTATTCATAATTATTATAGCCGTTTATATTTCTTTAAATGCCTAATCAATCATCCGAAACACTAACAACCCAGTCGGTGTTTATTATCTATTATATGATTGTTTATGTGACAATTACAGAAGGCTGATAACTCTTTATTCTTTATTCTTATATATTCTAACCCTTCCTTTCTTCTCGCGTACATATTTATCGTCATTTATTATTTACACACATCTGTTTGATAACTTTAATTATGGGCATATGATTTTAAGACATGAACAAAATAAAAATTAACTGTACAACGAATGGAACGCAATTTCCCTTACTTCCCGTTTTATTCGGCCTAATATTTAAACTTTAGTTGCGATATATTGTCACATAATGAGTCAAGCGCATATTTCCCAAAGGCATTGAGGAAATTTACATTTGTGTTGCTTTGGTGTCAACCTACATTTTTATTTTAATAGATGAATTGACAATTTAGATATGTTTTATATTCTTAAGTTTGTATTTTGCAATATCTAGACTTGATGTATATTTTTGCTATAATGTTATTTCACATTTACCAACTGGATGGTAAGTTTTTATTGTGTCAATAAAAGTGGTTACAAAGCTGTAAAACAATGCCTGATGCTTTGTTCGTGGCAAAATAACGTAAACTTATATTTTAGTACGATTTGAGCATTTAAGCTCGTGTATCTGTCTGTTTAGTGTCAATTGCAGATAATTTAGTTCCTAAGCATTTAAATAAATATCTTCTCATTTTTTTGCAGGACAAGCGCAATAAAAAAAAATATTCAGGTTCTCAGGTTGATGGTATTCTTCAATGATGGTAGCGTAAGAGTAGTCCTCATCACGTTTAAAGAAGAATAGGGCAAAAATGAAGTGATATGGATATTGCCTGAGTTACAGTTAAGCTTACTTTCCAATTTCTAACATATAGTTTCATTTCTTCTTATGGTCCTCGAAATGTAGTCATATGTCAAGGTCCTCACAAGTATATGAATACACGTATGTGGGTGTGGGTTTGGAATAATATAATAAATACTTTATTTGATGAAACACAGTATATACAATAATAGTCCGCCCTGAAGAACTCAGGATGAACAAACGTTTGTAACATAAGAGCAAAGTGAATAAAAACAACAAAATTAATATAAAAAAGCAAAGATTGCTTAAATGCATTCGGTATAAAAGCACGAAGTGTATACGTAATGCATTAATAGGATAAATGAGTTGCATGTATTTAAATTCATAATGAAGACTGACTCCTTAGATGTGTTCAATAGTCTTATTGTTATTATTATTATTATTATTATTATTATTACATATATGATCCGCACTCTCATTGTTGGATATAAAATTTTTGGTGCATGGTTAACATTTAAGGTTTACCCATGGGCGCCTGCGTTATTATTGTCGGAGGAGGGGGCAATTACGGAGCGGTCAACTATAACGTTTTTTGGATATAGGTCTAAACCTATTTAGATGTGAAATTGGAGATGGGATGTACATGTACATCCCAATGATAGTCTTTACATAATGTGTTTTATACCATATGGCTTTAAATATGAGCACAACATAAGCTATCCATCGAATTAATTCTAACTAGAGTAGGTACATTATATTAGAGCAACTATTAATCGGTAATTTACCTAATAAACTGTTTATTAATTACCCAAATTATTTCGTTACCTTTTACCAATTGGTTCAAATTGTCAATGTGCAAATATTTTAACGTTATGTTTAATCAAGAAGAAAAAAATAGTGTATAGAGAGATAATACCCAGAGTAATTCACGCCATAGTGGTCGTACACTCAGTCAACAAGCAATTAACGGTGCTAATGGTGAGTAACCTCCACTTTACAACTGATCTTTACGGAGTGAATTGAATATTTATCGCAAATTCTACACCAATGTTTTCAAAACCACTGGTATTTTATTCTATATTTTATACATTTGACATTCATCGATGTAATCTTTATAATATAATCTCTTAGAATGAATGATAATGTATTATTATTGCTGACTCATTTCACGTAGTATTGTCAAATTCAAGTATTGCTTTGAAACTACTGATTTTGTATTTTGTTGCATATTTTCAAAAATAGAATAAAAAAGAAAGATGATATTAATGAGTTTTCACAGGGACGTTCTGGGAATCGACTGAGAGATTTCACTTGTACCACTAGCAGTTGACTGGATTGTTTATCAATATATACATTTTCCTTTAGTTGAACTTTCACTGTATACATTGTATACTTACTTAAAAAAAGTTAATCACATTTTATGTTTACTTGAGGCTTTTCGTTGTTAACATTTTATTTTCTCATCATGTGAATTTTTCACAATGTTTCTTATTATATGTTCTTTTCACCATTATGATTACATTATGTGTATTTCAGATTTTTAAATTGTATCTCATTATGCGTATCTTATGACAGAAGCGACGTCAGTGCCAACAGTATATGAAATAAGGATTCCTTTAATATATATTCACATGACATTGCAGTGCTTTTAACACGCACTTTCAATAAAATGTGAAAATATTTAACACATAATCCATTTTCGACAAGCCTTTTGTAAGTACAAAATTTCACTGAGTTATTAACAATCATATATATATATATATATATATATATATATATATATATATATATATATATATATATATATATATATATAACTCGTGTCCGTTTTATAGATTTATCAGGGTTTAACTCATTCAATTTGCAATAGGCTGTTTTTCAAAAGCCGTTATATTTAATAAACCCATCTTCAGGAAGACAAAGTTTGCGTTTCCTGCTTTTTATATATCAGCCGGTCATTCATTTCATCGCCATGCTATTCTGAACTGGTTCTCAATTATAGAAGGAGTTTTATCAAATCCTTTACATTTCTTACCTTCACGTTTTTACTTCTAATTCTTTTTTTTTTTATCTCAGTCTTTTCAACTCTGTTTACGTTATCTTCTTTCTCGTACAGAGCTGAATTTGTTTTTGTGCAACATAGCCTACTTATAACCTCCCTTTAAGTCTTCCAGTTTGTGAATAACTGGATAATCTGAAGTTTTCAATTTTGATAGTTTATATTTTTCCATCTGCACTTGCGTACAAGGAGTAGCAATTCCGCCAGGGAATATCGATTTTACAGAACAAATGATATCAAAGTCATACTATGTAAGTGAAGGTAGATAATTTATTTTCGCGTTATGCTATAACAAGGCGAGCCGATTTGTTTGCCAAGTTAGTGTTGTACAAGCGTAGTTATTCTTTTTCCACTATATGTTCTAAAGCATTAAGCACGCGTTTGCATGGATTCGTTTATCCACCCTGTTTCTATGCGAATATCGGTTCATCACGACATAATTTAAAACAATATCAACATTTTTACAATCGATTTAGGATAAAACCATTCTACATATTTTGATTATACATACAGTGCTTCAAGTGTTGAGAGATTAATGAATGTGTTCGTGGGAAAAGGAAGAGCTTGCTATTGTCGTTAACGCATAATTGTCCATGGGAGTAAATCTATTTGTATTGATATTCAGTTATGAACTTGTTTAGACCAGGTAAATTCAACCTATATATTGAACTGCGTGACTTAGGGTCATTTCTCAACTACTGGTGTGGTAATGTTGGATTTTAGAAGAAATAAGTTATTTCCCATTGAATGGTTATGTTGCGTGAGTAGATATTGTGAAACATAGAGCCGGTAGTAAGGTATGTGTTGTAGATTTTGTTGCAAATACAGTCGTACACTTGGAGAAGTATGTAAAGAGAGAACAGTGCAATTAATATATATATATATATATATATATATATATATATATATATATATATATATATATATATATATATATACATGACAATGTTTTACAAACGTAATTGCTACTCACATTTTAGAGCATTGTGTTGATTCATGTTTTCGTAGGTGTTCATCCTACAATTGGTCTTCTACGATTTAGTTTGTTAGTCTGATTAAATAAATTGTTATTTTTTGGAATAAACGGGGCTTGAGTTATTCTAATTTATGTTTCTGCTCTGATCTCTATTTATTCCATGCATTCATTTTGTATCTTAATATCCGCTACACCCTGGCTATGCCACAGCGGTCGATCACCCTCTATATATTGATAGCAACCATCAATAGAAAATCCCAACAAACATATATGGAACATTTCAAATGGAAAATTCTTTAATATTAAACTTATGAAACAAGTTGATTAATGTGAAGCTTTTCAAGACTAAGCGAGCAAAGTATTGATATGAATCAACGAGTTTGAATATTTAATATCAAATCATTACCTGTGAGATATTCTGATCACCTCTTAGTTTTTATTTTAATGGAAATATTTGAACGGTAATGAAGTAGAAATAATTTTACTCATTCTGACCCATTCGCTTTGTCCTTAAATTGTTGTGTGAAACACGTTCCAAACTCAAAGTCGATATTGCTTTATAATCAATAACATTTAAAAACAGTATTTGTTATAAATTTTAATTAAAACAGCAACAGTCCTTCCGCATACATCATTTTTCAACACATGATCTGCATGGAAGTTCTGTGTGACCAATGTTGAGTAGGTTTTGGTTAGACGTTACACTTAGGTTACATCTAACGTGTTTCCATTTTACTGCTTGAAGAAAGGGATGATTGCTGGATATATAGTAAGGCAGACGTGACCTTTTCATCGTAATTCCTTGTCGGCAATTGATTTGAAACATGGGAATATAAATGCTGATATCATAGTGCAAAAAAAAAAAAATTCAAAAGGAGGTTAAAATAAATTTTCCTGACAATTGCTGTCATTCAGTGTAGAGAATGTTTCGTAATAATTCCATGGTAAATAATGTGATATATTATACAGTTGTAATATCAAAAATAATAAACTTGATGGACTATACCGATTATTATTACATAATATATATAAATGTTGTAGTATGCCAATGTTCAAGTTGCTTTTATATAGTGGTCCTAACCACCTGTTTAAAATTTCCTTCTCCACAAATACTTCTTTACACTTCTAAAAATGTTTTCACGAACTCAATTACGAGAGCCCACAACTATCAAAAATTGTTTGTCCTTAAACCAGAGATCCTTAAAATATTATATTAGTACTAAACAACCAAAGCTTATTGCCGGTAATTTCACCGATATCAATGAGTAAATTTTAATCGGCTGGCATGTCTCACCAGAGACTCAATGCAGGGAGGATTCAACATGATTGTGATCAATAACAAGAATAGTTTACGTAAATGTTTCCAGGACGAATACAATCATCAATCACTTTTTGTTAAAGCCCAAAACGTGTAGATTGCATAACAAACAAGACTGATGCAATGTTGAATGTTGAAAAAATACAATTTGGACTATTAATTGTCATGACTGGCATCAAAACACCCACAACCCGAATGGGAATCGTCGATAAATCAATCGATCATTTCTGGGTTCTTGAGTTTAAAAAAGATTTGGAAAAGCAGAGGGAGAACTCAGACAAGCCCCACTGTGTTTAGGTAATGTAAGCCAAACTCTTTTGTATGTTAAAATATGGTATTCAGGTTAGTGACAATCCATGGTTGAACTCGACGATAAGTTCGATGAACTATATAATCGGCAGTATACAACTGGATGTACGCGTAAATAATAACCTAAAACAGAATGTGAGCAACAACTGAAAAGCGTAGTTGTATCTGGAATGAGGACATGGACAGGTGACAATGATTCTAGCTATTTACCTGAACACAGTTCGGAAATAGCCACCACATTGGCGGTTGAAGTGTTCCCTGATGGACTAGCCGCTGTTGCTGTTTATATTAACTCTGGAGTAGTTCTGGTAGAAACATATTATCAAGGTGTCTTTTATACAATAAATAGTCATCATCGCGAAATCAATATAGCAGCAAAACGAAGTTTATGTTGGATTAAAACTTTGTATTCGAAAGTGATTGAGGACTCATCGCTGACCACATATTATTGAGCGGCTGTGTTGGCCGAGTTAGCTAAACCTCAACTCGTAAAAACATTCAATGAGAAATTTTAGATTGCAACAAATATTTTTTTTATTATCACGAAACACTTGCATTATCATGCAATTACGTTGTTGCTGTTAAAAAGGTCACACTACATTCCAAAATTGTCTCACAGTCGCAACCATTTTCAACGATTTAAGTAGTCTTTGATTTATGTCTCGTTTATCATAGTGTTGTTCAAATTCAGCTCCAAGTGCGTTAACAATAGAAGCAAGTTTAATTAATTCTTCTCAGCATATGTATGACTCAGACATAGATGATTCAATTCCTGTCATAGGTTCACATTCACGAGATTATTCATGATAATCATTGTATAAGCTGCTGTATCTTATCAAACTTTTCAAACATGTAATCCTCTGATAGTTTTGGATGAAGGACGTTGTTCCTTTTCTCTGGCCTATACATCCCTTCGAATATCAAATATATTTTCTTATCGTTCATTTTGATGTGAGATTTATTTTTCAATGATTCTACAAAAAAGGAGATGTTAGATGTATTAGGTACCTGTAAATAAATATCAATCATATTGATACAATGACTGCAGATTGGCAGTTTATATGACGTCTAGCACTGGTGCACAATGATGGGTTCAAGTAGTATAACATCCTACCCAGACACATTTTCCTGATATAAGGCTGACCATTCATATCATTTACCACTTACTGCTGAGCACCAAGTGTGATAATTGCTTCTACTATTGTTATGTCTTTGATCGTATTCGGTAAGGGTACGAACTCGCAGCCTATCACGTATAATGCGGAAAAGAGGTGGAATAGCTGATATGCTTAATTAATGGTGTACCTTGGGATCACATACACACATGCCATACTAAGCTGTTGCTTATATTCATTTGACAACCAATCGACGAGTACTGATCAATATTACTTATCAATGAACGTGATCCCGAAATTAACCCAAAGGGTGATAAATGACTTTCTAGAGAGCTCGACGGATGCTTCAAACATCAACGCATTCGAACGACAGTATATGTCTCGTAGTATAATTAATTCCAATCGATCCATTCCTCGTGTTGCCTTTCAATTCATGCAGAGAACTGTTCAAACTCAACTGTCTCCCCAATTGATGTAGAACAAAATACTGTCAGCACTTTAACCACTGAAACATTTACGATTATATAACAGTAAGTAAATTATAAAGTTAACAATGCTATCTATATATATATATATATATATATATATATATATATATATATATATATATATATATATATATATATATATATATATATATATTCCCTTGCACAATGCGATATCGAAACGAAATTCATTTATTTGCTGGTCTCGTCCGCTTCTGCTTACAGTGAATATCATTCATACCGTGATATAGAGAAAACAAGCCACGTCTAACCGATTACAGTATGGCCTTTCAGCATAAGTTCCTAACGAGAATACTGACACACGTAACCCAAACTAATACATGAACTATACTCAACAGTAATCCCCAGCCAGTCTATTTAATGCTTACGTGTCATAATCAATAAGAGAAGCGCGGTGTTTCGTCTTGGATAATATAAACATCACATTTTTGTACACGCACTGCCGTGAACGGTATTAAAATGTTTGCACTGCCTGTCCCACTATTTTAACTTAGCCCCACGGGCCGGATGAACATTAACATATTGAAGTCCAAAGTTTCTCCGACACTCTCAGCTTGTTCAGTCTATTAGATATAAGGCAAAACACATAATTTAAATCGATTCATCGCGTCACCATTGTCACGAAATTGTATTTAAAAAATTTTAATACATGTACTCGGGTTTCGTTTATTGTGCACAATGATACGCGAGGGTGATTAATGTAAATTGTGTTGTATTTCGAAATAGTGAGTTTGGTACATCGTATGCCGTACGTGCGAAGTTCTCTCGATGGAAAGAACCGAATGCCTTCAGTGCACAGACTATATATGTGTATAATTATCCCACCGTAGGTAAAACTCTTTAAAGTACGGATAATCTTGTCAGTCATCGGTCTACTTTAAGAACTTGCACATCTTCATCTGTAGAGGTATGCAAATTTATTAATTTCTTGTACATAACTTATAACTATTGTACTACCACGTTTACTTTTATATGTTTGCTATGTAGCTTTGGTGTACGCAGTATAATGCACATATTTATATTCTTGTTTGCGACTTAGCAAGGGATTTATATTATTAATATAAAGTTACATTTTTAATAAATGTTTAGTACAGTAGGAGTCTTATTGAGCAAAGTTAGGTTTATTTCTGAACCTGTTGTTTTTTAATTATTGTGCCGATAATATAATATGTATAACTTTCCGTGTATAGCGTCATTACCTTTACCTTATGTGCCTTTGTCAAGTATATTACTTGATATTGGATATATTTTCAACTGTCTGGAGTGTCTGGAGTGTCTAGAGTGACTAGATTGGCCAGTGTGGTCTGAGTAGTCGTACTGATCGGAGTGACCCGTGCGTTCAAAGTTATCGGAAAGATCGGGTCGAGGTGGTACGAACCGTAAAGCCAATCACACTAATTTGACCGTAGCAGCTGTGAAGCTGAACTGTATCAGCCGTGGAGCTGAAATTAAGTGTGATGATGACGGAGTGTATCTATTTGCATATAATCTCTTATGCGTGGGCTAATTTTGGGGTTCGTAAAACACATTGTATCTTTCGGGAATGTAAAGATGATTTGTGTATCTACCCCTTTTTATTTGCATGATCTCACTATCTCAGTGAATTCATTTTACTGCATGAGTAAAATTCTACATTGTTTACTAGAGGAGTAAACTATACCCATTTTTTAATTGTGAAATCACTGTGAAAGATTCACCCCTTGTCTTTGTATTTTGTCAAGTAATTTATTTGTATTTTTCAATATTAAGTCTGTGCGTTCTTATGTTAATTAATCCAATATTTGGATTATATATATCCGCACACATTATTCATAATTAGTTGCTCATTCAAGTCATTCATTATTCAAAAATGTAATTATATCATCGTCAAAAGTGCTATGTTGTGAATCCGGAAATTCCACCCGGTTATCTTGTTACAAATGGTGTCAGAAGTGGGATCATTTCGGATTTAACGGAACACTAATATTGTTTTATTATATTTTTGTATGTTCTTTTGTGTGATTCAAACGCTTTTGACAAGATAGTGAGGTTGAGAAGACACATACCATTACTTTATTTTTTGTTTACGTTTCATGTTGCTGTTGCCTTTCTAGTAGGAAATTACGGTTTGTTGAAATAGTAATTACGCATTGTGCTTAATACTGCACTTTAAGTTGGTCACACCAATCTTTTGTCATGTCATCAATGAAAGAACTTGCAGAACTGGGGAAACAGTTCGGCTAAGAGGGGGAGGCCCTTAGAAATTTTGTTCGTGAAGAACAGGCTGGGGAAAGGGATCAAAGGTTAAAGGAGAGGGAGATAGAAAAGGAAACAAAGAAGGAGTTGATAGCATTAGAAAAGCTGGCCGAGAGGGAGAAGATATAATTTGAATCGCAGGCCGAGAGGGAGAAGATATAATTAGAACAACTAGCCGAAAAGGAACGGATATAACGGGAAAAGGAAGCAGAGAGGGAGAATATAGAATTAGAGAAGGGGAAGTAAGGTTAAAAGTTTTGGAGATAGAAGACAGAAATAGGTAGAGGGAGAATCAAATAAATTCTGACCTATTGCAAATTAAAATGGAGGGAGATTCACTCTTATCCGCGGCCGATTTGATGAATTACCTTGCGTTGAAAGATGCACTTCTGAAGAAATACAAGCTAACCGAGTAAGGGTTTGCATGTATAGCAAACCCGAAAGAGGCTAGACATTCACCCAGGTTTTCAGTATGACGTGTAATTACCTGCAGCAATGGGTGGAATGTGGTAAAGGCATTAAGACATTTGAGGGTCTTATCGATTTCTTGCTTCGAGACCAACTATTGACAACAGTGGCAAGGAGTTATATTTGTTCTTGAGGGAAACGTCCTTTACGAATATATATAACATGGCCGCACATGCGGATTTATTCCCTGAATCTCGGGGAGGTTCACAGAACGTCATTTCGCGAGACAACAAAGGTGGGAATCAGGTCAAGGACCAAAAACCCAGGGAATCTGGAAAACTCGGTAGGGATAACCAGGGAAGACATAAGGACAAGCAATGATTCACTTGCAATGAGTGGGGCCATATCTCCCCCTATTGTCCTAAGCGGAAGGGACCAGTCCAGAGAGTCGCGGTAGCCATTGAAGGAAGACGGTCGGTAGATAGAAAATTCGATGTTTCCCAGCAAGCTTAGCGGGAAGCGGTGGACGAGCTAGGGGTGCGTGCATAGATCGGTTACGATTCGATCCAATCGATCGGCACGTGTATTTTCCCCGAGGCACGCGGTTCTGACGGCAAATATCACTGTCAACGGACAAGAAGTGACTATTTTACGAGACACAGGGTACACTAGTGTAGTCGTGAAACGGAGCCTAGTTCGCGATGATCAATCACTTGTGTTTATATCACCGTGTATGCTGCTAGACCAAACAATCGACCACGTTCCTGTCGCAAGGATATTTATCAAAACACCTTCCTTGACCGGGACCGTGGAAGCTTTGTGCATAGCCAAAATGATCTATGAACCTACGATTGACAATGTACAAGCATCTCCCAAATATGTCTGACTTCAGTTTCCCGATCATCCAAGCAGTGCAAACTAGGGCTCAGATAAAGGAAGATTACTGATATCTCCCTCGAAGAATTTTAGAATGAGCAAGAACGTGACGCGTCTCGACGTGCAACCGCAGAGAAAGCGTTATAGGATACCGTGTGGAAGTGTAAGAACGGGGTTTCCCTAAATTCCTTACTCGAAAAGTTTGAATGAACAGGGAATACTCTACACCTGATAGGAAGTTCTTGCAACTAGTGGTCCCCCAGAAATTCAGGTCGCATATACTCAAGGTCTCACACGAGTAGAGTATGGCGGGTCATTTAGGTATGAAGAAAACAACAAATAGGGTATTAAGAGAATTTTACTGGTCTGGTGTCAATAGCGACGTAGCGCGGTTTTGTCGCTCGTGTGATGTTTGCCAGAAGAATGTCTCTAACGGCAGGATAGCTAGTGTCATGTACGTACTGACGGACGAACGGACAGACGGACGGACGGATGCATGTATATATGTATGTATGTATGCATGCATGTATGTATGTATGTATGTATGTATGTATGTATGTATGTATGTATGTGTGTGTGTGTGCGTGTGTGTGGATGGATGGATGCATGCATGCATGCACGCAGGCACGTACTCACGCGAGCACGCACGCACGTATGTATGTATGTATGTATGTATAATTGTATAATTGTAGGTATGTATCTACTGTTGAAATTAAAATGTAGACAATGAGAAGCGTAAAGTGAAAATTTACATAATTTTCAAGGTCAGCAGCAGGGAAGGTGTACAGACTTTTTGGCCGTTTTTCGACAAAAACCATCATTTTTCAGGGGGGGGGTTAGGGGGGGTATCTCAATTTTGTAGCCTCCGTGACATAAAAATAATCCTCGGCAGGGAAGTTCTACAGACCAGACGTTCCAGACCAAATAAGCCTTCCTACGAGAACTTTCTCCGTAGAAGCCTCAGATTTCAAAAATAAAGCTTCCTACGAAAATTAATTTGCGTAAATTCGTTCCCGATTGCAATTTTTTGTGTGCAAATTCAGTGATTTCAGACAACGATTTTGGGGGGGGGGTAGGAGAATTTTGAAGTTTACACAAAGGATTTGGCTGCTAATTTATGAATAAATTTGATCAAGACCGATTCGATATCTACTACGCGGATCATGAAGATTAATCGTAATAAAACCATGCGATGTTGCCTGGGCGCGGCTGAAGAAATTTTTGAATTTGTTTATGTCCATATCGCCGTTGCACCAAGTCTGATGAATATTTCTCAGCGTGTGAGTATCGACGCCATTGAAAACCGACAAAATGTTACAATTGTCCCTAATTACCTTTGGAATTTGCGTATATCGCTGCGTCACGTAAATAACATCGGTATTCTTGTGTCGGCCACGCGAGAATATCCTAGCCGGATTAGTTTGCTTATCCAGCATAACATCATCGAAAACAACAAGATTATTAACATCGCCATCTAAATTTTCCACTGATGGAGTTTCATTGATGTCTGTGATGAATTCGATTGTGCCTTCGTCGGTATTGTCGCTAAATTCCTTTAGCACTTGATAACAACGCTGATCATCAACGGATGGCGCAACCAAATACAACTTATCCCATTTTAACCATCGCATTATCAAATTTAGCAACAACTGCGTCTTTCCAGAACCAGACGGGCCAATAATTATCATCCTTATCGAATTTGGTAACACCGCGTTGTGTTTCGCTTGCTCACGTCGCTTCGTGGCTGAAAAATCAATTACATTCATGTTACTAGAATATTATGGATCTATATTGTGTTAAGTGTCGCACGCGCACAGCTACGATAAATCCAATCGAAATCGTCACACGCAATAACAGGAACGCAATTGCAGGAGAATGCGAAGTTTGTAAGACGCGCAAGTTCAGATTTGTAAAAAAAAAAGTAGAAAAATCGGAGGAGACATTGCCGCCTCCATGAAAAATCTACCTGGGTTGCCCTGGGCAAAATATCCCGGAGAAAAGCATCTGCCAGGATACAATTACTGCGGACCCGGCACGAGGCTCGATATAAGACTCAACGATAATAATCAACCAAATCCCGGCGAAGATCCAGTAAACGCCATCGATAACGCGTGTTACTATCACGATCTTGCGTATCGCAGCGGGGATTTACAACAAAGACATCTCGCTGATATTAGGCTAATTCATGCAATAGACGCGATTCCTGACAAAAATTTCAAAGAAAAATTGGCAACTTGGTTGATAAAAGGCGCGATGAAAGGTAAATTAGTATTCGGTGCTGGTAAATAATAATGGAGCAGATATATTATTCTCCGCGAGGATTCTGGCGAGGAAAATCAGCAATTGCCAAACTCGCTAAAGCCGCTAAAGTAAAACAATCCACCGCTGAATCGTGGTTATCGAAACAGGCAGTCTGGCAAATATATCTTCCTCCGCCTAAGAAAATACCATATGCAAGTTTCACCGTCAGTGTCCCTAATGAAGTCCATCAGGCTGATTTAATGTTTCTTCCTTACGATACCGTCGACGGAGTCACATATAAATATGTCTTGACAGTCGTTGATATCGCCAGCAGGTATAAAGAAGCGGAACCGTTATCGAATAAAACAGCAACGGAGATCGCTAAGGCGTTTAGCGAAATTTATTCACGATCTCCATTAACATGGCCGAAGCTTCTCCAGGTTGATCCAGGTCGAGAATTTCTCGGCGCGTTTACTTCATTGATGAAAAAGAATAATGTTAAAATCCGTCGCGGTATTGTAGGTGTTCATCACAATCAAGCTATCGTTGAGAGATTCAATAAAACTCTTGCAGAACGATTATTCGGATACCAATACGCGCGTGAATTTATTCAAGATAATCGATCTCATGATTGGGTATCAAGATTGCCTCATGTGATTAACGCGCTAAATAACGAAGTAACACGAACAATAGCAATGAAGCCTGCAATTGCAATTACAAAATCGAATATACCCCTAAAGCGAGATTCCACAATTCCGCCTGTGCTAGGTAGCGTCACGGTCAGGTATTTATATAAAGAAGGCGAGGCCGAAGGAGGAAGAAAAAGAGCAACCGATCCAAACTGGAGCGTAACAACACACAAAATATCAGCCGTAACAAGATCATCGGGAAGACCAGCAATTTATTTCCTAGATTCGCTAGCGCCACAACGCGGATTTACCAAAGAAGAATTACAAATAATACCGAAAGATACTCAACTACCGCCAGCGTCATTAATGTGAAACCGAATTCTACCTAACTGAGATAATTTTCTTACTCTTGACACAGCTAAATACACTAAATTTGACCAGGAAATTCTATCATCGACAATCCAAACTTGGCCATCTACGGTTAATCCCTGCGACGAGTGTATCGTTGTTGCATATCCTAATTTCCATGGCGATCTTTCTGCATTTATCGCGTCATTAACAAGATTAATATCAACAAGAATAATATCGTTCAAGACCAAGATCTTTTCCTCTCCGCAGGGTAAAGTAACACTGATATTTTGTTTCCTGGTATCAGCGGGCCTGTAACACAACGGCACCTGCAATGTTGGAAATTTCTCGCAATGCAGCTTGAATAATATATCCTGAATAACATCGCGAACAATTTTCCTACTAGCAACAATCAGATGATCGGGACGCCATAAATTTAGAAAAATATCCATCGGAGTCTCGTCGATTATTCTTCTCATCACATCGCATTGAATTTTATTCGGTTGTAATCGAATTATTTTTTTTGAATTCAGTCAGTAAAATATCATCGGATCTATAATCAGCGTCGATTTCCTCATAATAATCAACGAAATTCCTGAGCCATTCGTGAGGAGATTCACCATCAATCGGATCAGGTTGGCCATGATCTCCGCACATTACCACGGCGGTATTTTTCTCCTCCAGCCAGGTCAGGAAAGATTTTAATACAACTAAATTTACCGTGCAAATTTCATCAAATATTATAATTTTGTTGATATATTTATTTCCCATACGAGCCGAATCCCATAATCCACCGCTGTATTTGAAATAACTGTGATACGTACCAGAATCAACGCCGCGTTGCCTTATTTCTCGCGCTAATCTGTGAGTTGGAGTCAACACGATCATATCAGATTTCGCAAATAAATTTATCGCTCTCGTTGTTTTACCGCTACCACCAGGACCATTCATGTAAACGAATTTGTTACGTGAAATCGGGTCAAATGCAGATGCAGCCGTCGATATTTCCTCGCATTTATCTCGATGAAATTTATCGCAATCTTCGACATCAGCGTCCTCACAGTAATCTAGGATATCCTCGTTTTTTATCCTCCAAGTTCCCCAAGAACCATCAGCGATTAAATTATCCAGCCTATACTGGTATTTCTTATCGATATAAAACGAGTCCGTTGCGACCCTTACCGCGATATCAGAAAATTTATTTATCATCGACAGTAAATTTATACTCACATAAGCGAGCATCGATGATCTCAAATGCGTATACTGCGCTGATTCTCCATCGAGATAAGTGATTACGGTACCTAATTTTTCTCCGTCAATAATAATATTTTCTCTGTTGCAGAATATTCCTCGCGATACCGTATCGGCAATAATAAAGTCCATTTCGGCATCGTTGATAAACAACCTAGCGTGTCGGTGTTTATGATCAACGGATCCTCCTTGAGTAAATTTGCCAATTATTTTTCTTCCGATATCTTTCGCGTTTTCACAATCCGTCGGCAACCACACCTTAGTTTGTTTTCTGTAGGATATAATCGCCTCGCTAACCGTCAACGATATTAACATTGACGAATCCAGCATATATCTCAACAACACCGTAGGGACCCATCTGCGTTGAGATAAATGCCGACCAAACCAAATATAACAAATTTTATGTAAATTTTCAGCAAACTCGAATGAAGTAACATAAGCGAATCCGGTCATGACAAAATCAGGCAACGGCCCGTTAATTGCAACTCTCGTCATCTCGCTGGTGGGACGGCCAAATTTAGCAAAATAATCCGCACAATCGCCATATCCAAGGAAACTTCCAGGATAGCACGCGCTCATATCAACGGAGATCATATCTTCGAAATAATACTTGGTATTCCACAATCCGCCATGGCCGTACTCGATACAGCTAAGTTGAATATCAGCGAGGTATTCGTTTCTCGTAGGTTTCCACGAATTTCTTTCTCTGGCAGCGTGAGCAGCAACAGACGGAACAGTAAAGCAGTTCGTTAATAACTGATCGGGATTTGACGAATATTTCACCGCGATATTTCTCATCGATTCATGCAATTTTTCATCACGGTAAATATCTCCTCGCGGCAATATAAACTGATCATATCTTTCTTCGCTCGAGAATAACCAAACCGATATCGGATCAGATGCGGATAATATTTTGATATATCTGAACATAGCATCGGAATTGTCCTTTGCACCATCAACGGGATAAAATTTAACAACACGATCTCGCGGGAATATCATTACCGACTGCGACCACGCATGTGAATTATGATCAACAATTTCGATTGGTACTCCTCGAGATCTATACGGCGACGAATATAATATTTCTCCTGATAGCGTTTTCACCGTGATAGGAAATTTAAGTTTCTTGCTCAACACAGCAACATCGTCAATCGATGCGCCATCAACAACTGTCTTCGCCCATGAATTAATTTTATTCAACCTCAACTGAGTCAATCCAGATCCACGACGGGCGTTTTTCATATGCTCGATAACACGCTCAGCCACGCAGTTTATCATCGGTGATTCTTTCATCGCAGGTAGATTTTTCATGTCAGGATTATTATTCAACCGATAAATTCCATAAACAACAGCGCTAGATGGATACGCCCTAGCATAATAAGGACCGTCGATTCCCAATAATAATCCTGGCTTCGAATTTTTATCAAGAATAACATTTTTCTTACCGCCACGCACGGGATCTCGTTTATCGCGAATAATCCAAGTGTCGTCAGGCATTTGTGCAATAAATTTTATCCCAAAGATAAATCGTTCTTCTTTGTGTTCGAATTTTATGTGCTCGATTATCTTTTTGGCCCGTTCCAGATTCATCGTAGCATCAACAGAGTTAGTTTTCCATGTCGACCAAGTGTGAACCGCTCCATCATCGAAAAATTCTTTTTTGGCGCGATCAACCTCAGGAATGATATATTCTGCCTCATCAAGATCAAATGCATCCATTATTATATTTTAGACAAATGTTTAAATTATAATGAATAAATGTTCGTGGATACCAATCGGATCAACAAAATCATGCGACAAATCCTGCAGAGGCGATTATTGTGGTGCTCACATATATGCGATTCGACGAGGTAGTAAAGGACCACAACGGTGTTTAGTTTGCCAAGTTGGCACTCGAGGAAAGACTCGATTGTGTTTATCCTGTGGAGGGAAAAATTATCGAGAATTGCTCAGATATTACAAAAAGAAATCTTCCTCGATAATAACTTGCGAAGAAGATTATATTAATCGATTCAAGGCAAATTACGATTTAAACAAATGGAATATTGTATATGGAAATGAAATCGACGATTCCTGCAATGACAATCACACACGAGTATAGATCTCATCCAACTATCGAGGGTTACGAGGCTTCATCTGATGGCACCGTCAGAAATATCAGAACGAAGTATCATGTCGGTCATGTTAATAATTCGGGTTATCTTATATTTACTGTCAACAAAAATGATAAAAGAAGAGGCATGAGTTATTACAATCACAGGTTTATATACGAGTGTTATCACGGACTAATAAGAATCGGACTTGTTATCGATCATATCGATGGAAATAAACTAAATAACAAATTATCCAATCTCCGGGTTGTAACTTCGAGTGATAATAATAAATTTGGCAATACCGGTAAATATCCGAAGTATGCCAGGGCCGTCAAATCGATAAATAAAGAGACAAATGAAGAAATTGTATTCACGTCGATGAGCGCCGCTGCAAGATACTTCGGTATTCATTCGAATTCCGTGAAATTCGCGGCAGAAAAAAAAAACTAGCGCAGCATTTTCCTACAAATTTGACGAGTGGATTGAGTTTTACTATATTCCGATAATATTCGATTCGGAAAGTGACGAAGAATAATTAAATATTACAAATTAATATAATATGGACGAACAAACCATAAGCAATATTATCGAAGCTATCGATGACCTGAGAAAGAAAAAAATAAATCTTCCCTCGGAGTTGGACGCGAATAAAATCCGATCCGAATTCGAGACGATTGTTCAAGGGAAACTCGAATATAAATACACGCTGCCGTCAGAGTACAAATTAATAAAAAAGATCCAAATTGCCATGTATCAATCACTTGCGACTGTCAGCGATGATCAAATCGAGGATTTTGTTAAATTATCTACGCTAGTGGAAAAAGCTAGGTTGATTTTATCGGATGCATATGAATCAAAAAAAATTACAAGTTCACGCGTCAGACAACTGAAAAAACTTGTCGATGAGAGCAAGGCCAAGGAAATTTCTGATCCTTGAATTTTCCTGAAGATTTCCGCAAACAAAAAAAAAACAAAAATTAAAAAAATCTTCCAATTTTGAAAATTTCCCCCGGTTTTTATTTATTTTTTTGGCCCATTTTTCCCTGGTGTACAGATTCAAAAAATCTGCGATTCTCACGATTTTACCAGCAGATTGATACTTATCGTTTCCCCGCGTATATCAAGCAAATTTCCTTTCTGATCTGTTAGTTTGAAATTTATCCTTGACAATAATCGATTGTGGCATCGCAGGTAAAACGGATTTACTGGTTCTTTTATTATCAAATAACCAGGAGAAGCGCTAGGTGAAAACGAATACAAGATGAATCCCTGCTGCGCCTGATTTGACTCTGACGAATCAACATTGTAGCTGCCCTCGACAACATCCGCGTGAAGATAAATCGCGATAACTTCCGTTATGTTAACGATACCTGGCGAGATATGCCGCCCCTGCCCGGCAGGATCGTTATTGTGTTTGAGAATCGATTCTGATTGTATTTTTTTAGTCCACGCGGCATGTAACTTCGGAAATAAATCATCGATGGTATCAGTAACAGATTTTCTCATTTTATCAACATCATAATCGGGAAATTTGAAATTTGGTAGCGTTTCCTCGGTTAAACCAAATACTCTCATGAATTTTTGTTTTTCTCCTGAATTTCTGATCAACTCGAATTTGCTAATAGGAAGAACATAATCGGCAATTGATATATCGTCGACTATCGCCTGAATAAACATACCATGATAATATTCAACATCATTCGCAAGGTGATTTAAAATCTTCACGCGTTTGATAATTTCGCTACATGAGCCTGATTTATTTAAGATGCATTCATGAAAAGATTCCCGCAATAAATTTAATTGTAATTTATGTTCTTGATTAAATTCGTCGAGTGTTCTTCTTACCAAGATACCGTCTATGGGGGCTATTATCCTGTTAATGTGGGTAGCGTCGAAGATTTTCACACCGGGGGGAATTTTAGGAAGAGGCAACCACGAGAGAATTCTTTCGTTAATAAAAGTAAAAGCGAATATTACCAGGTTAAATTTGTGGTTATTCATGAGGTTGATGGCGCTATCAATCAGAGGCTTGTGTTTGATATCTCCATACCATCCTTCGTCGGTAGTAAAATCTTCTTTTTTTGGTTCCGGTAGTTCTGGAGGAGCTTCCTCGTACCAACCTGGAATAATAAAATCTGATTTTTTTGGTTTTGCTAGAGGTGCGATTTCAGGCCAACCTAATATGGTCCTAATCGATGATTGGTAAATATCTACCATGTAAGGTGATTTCACTTCTATCATCGATGACAGTGTTGGTTCATGCGCAGATATCTTTATTCCCGGAGTAGCATCGCCGGTTATATTTGATATTCTGGTGGTAAATTCCTTATCCAGCTGATCAATTTCGTAACTGCCTGTTGGTATGCCAACGACGATACAATCTGGCGTTCCATCGGGTTTGTTTTTGTTGGCAAAAACAAGCGAATTATTTGATAATAATCTGCCAAATGATTTCGATCTAACATTAGGCCAACTATTGTAGACACGCAATTGTGTTAACGCAATTTCTTTGACGCTGATTGGTGTTGGAAAATTAATACTAAATTCAGGTTTGGTTGAGCTTAACGATATTAGCGTCGTTGTCAGCGGTGTCGTGTTTGTCACGATCTGGGCTAGCTCGGACATTATTAATATTCATTTGTTCAATCTCCGAGTAAATACCGATCATTGCCGAAAATTCTGGATCGGAGATAACGCCATCGTTGAGACTTTCAGAAAGAAGCGATGATAATTTCGAATACGCGTCGTTGACCTGGGATAATTTATTCTTGTACAATGATAACTTTTCACTCATGCACGAGGATATCTTTTTCGCTACGATATTGAGAACACCAGCGATTATCGTTGTTGACGAGATTATTATCGTTGCTACGATCGGCGCGATTGTTGTTATCGGGGATAAAATTATTCCCGCGCCGGCGACTATCGCGGATACCGTGTACACGGCGACGTCAATGATAACTAATCTACGCTGGTATTTTTTTATTTTTGTTTGATACTCATCTAGTAGTTTTTTTATCGAATCCTGCCATGACCTCGCTTGATTATAACGGTAATTCGATGCGGTCATTTATTGATCTACGATAACAATTACGGATTCTATGTATATTCGGATAAAAATTCGAAAAATATAGCATAATACACTGGTCCCATGTTGGTTCTATCTGGTGGTTCTAGCACAAATGTGAACTCGTAACCTGCGGCCATAATGTAATTAAAATTTTCATCGAAAGTGCCACCTGCGGCTTTTATTTTAAATTTTATCGGAGCTTGAAGAAATATTCGATATACTCCAGTAATTGGCGGGGTAAATTTAAATATGTTATTCTCGGGTGTCCATGCACCCTCTTGTGTCTTTACCATAAATGGCACACGGCATTGTAGATTTTTTGTTTCTACCTCCGCTGGTATCGAAATACGCGATAATCTTCCAAGGTTCACTGACGATATTTTTGTGTTAATATCGCTAATTTTTGTAGTTGCGTCGAGAAGCTTCGCGTTGATATTCTGAATTTCTTCGTCGTACACTAATGTATCAACCTTTTGACGCGCTAATTCACGTACCATGTTAATTTCCTCGGATATTTTAGTAACATCTTCGCTGATTTTTTTTGTTTTCTCGTGGAGATCATCGTGTGATGTTTTATCGACTTTTTCGTTTACGATTTGGCGTACCGCGTTAATATCATCGTTGATGGATTTTGTTTTCTCGTCGTGTGATGTTTTATCGATTTTTTCGTTTACGATTTGGTGTACCGCGTTAATATCATCGTTAATTTTAGTAATATCCTCGTCGATTTTTCTTGTTTTCTCGCTGAGATCGTTATGTGATGTTCTATCGGTTTTTTGAAATATTAGTGCACGTGCCGATTCAATATCTTTGTTGATTTGGGCGATATCCTCATTGATTTTTCTTGTTTTCTCGGTAAGATCGTTATGTGATGTTCTATCGGCTTTTTGACCCATCGCGGTATTTATTTTGGTAATTTCCTCGTTGATGGATTTTACTTTCTCGTTGAGATTGTCGTGTGTAGTTGAGGAGGTTTCGATGAATTTTTTTATATCATCGTCGAGTTTTTTATTGAGATTTTTTGATACCTCCTCGAGTTTTTTAAGATCGTTAGTTAGATTTCTAAATCTTTTTGTCACTTTATCCTGGAAATCGTCAGTTGGTACCTTATCGGACTTTAGAAGCATCGCCGCTGATAGTTTCTTGTCGGATTTTTCCACATCCGCGATATTGGCCTTTAGAAGCATCGCCGCTGATAGCTCTTTGTCGGATTTTTCCACATCCGCGATATTGGCCTTTAGTGGTAATACCGCGATAATATCGGTAATATCAGCAATAGATTTTAATACCATCTCCGATTGGCGAGTAATCTGACTGATATGATCATTATATTCTTCTCGCTTGATTATATCAGTTATTTTCACGTTGCTGGTTTGTAATCTTCCTTCGGTATTTTGAAAAACAGCAACTTCGCCAGGGTCCACCTCTGACAGCGATAGAAGATTGTTAATATCGCTCTTGGTTGCGAACTTTGATAGATCGACGTCAGTCACTTCTGCCTTTTCCTTCCTGTAGATAAATCTACCGTAAATATCAACCATGATATTTATCTACGGCGTATTCAAATACAATTTTGTTATAAGGGCCGGATGATTTTGAAATTGCGTCAAGAACATTAATTGACTCTGGACCGCATATTGGTGGATCTGCTAATGTTTGTGTTGGAAGTGTCGAATACCAAACCGGAAGTTTCAGCGAAGACACGTATTTGATAAATTCTTTCGGTGGCGCTAATCCATATGAGTCAAAATAAACGACTTCGCGAGGATTAATCGCGTAGGCAACCCAATGCGTGCCAGGGCCGGTATTTTTATCGAGATTTATTATTCCTGTCTCGGTAGGGTTTGGTTTTTCTGGTAGTTGATCCCGCATAAATACGCCTCTGAAAAATTTTATTTTTTTATTCTTTGCTTCGCTAAATAGATCTAAATTTGAATAGGCCGTGCTAATCTTAGGCCGGATCCGTATGGGGGGCGTCTTAGATAAAGACCGTTTCCCTTTTTTTTACCGTATCTCCCTCCCATCACTTTTTGTGCTAATTTGGAACCTATACCTCCGAGCGCACCTAATCCTACTGCTTTTGCGGCTGCCGGAAGAATCCCAGCTAGCAGTCCCGGAAGAGCGGCAAATAGAGGAAAAATACCGCCTGTTTTGACCATGTCTCTGATGGCGCCTATAGAAAGGCTCACATGAACACCGGAATTTGCTGATTTGGCCTTGGTAAATCGTTCACGTTGACCTCTAGTTAGCGACAGTTTGTTAGGTCCACCGTGAATCTGATCGTTTTTCAGTGTTAATTTCATACCGCATCGCTTTGATATCGCTGTTTGGAGTTTTTTCATCTGACCCGGGGTCAGAGTTACACTGACGTGTTCGTATGGCATATTAATAATCGCTTAATCTAAATTTAGAAATCTTTGATTTTAAAGTTACATTTTCTCGACAGGAGCGTCGATGATTCTCATTCTGCCACTGATGCCTTCCAAGATCATTGTTCTATCGCTGAGAATTACCGCGATCACTTTGTGATTAAGTCCACCTGTGTTAATTCTAGCCTTGAAATGGATATCAACGACAGATTGCTTTACCAGATCAAGATGCTCCAGGGAAAAGTAATAGATAGAATAAAATTTATTAAAATCTAACTGCGATATTTGCAATCCTGTATCGATATTTTGATCGCGACCCATGAAACTTAACAAGCGATGATACGCACGAGCCGTCGAATTGGAGGCAAAATCGATGGCTATTTCCTCGGATGGTTCTTGTTGGCCATTTACTCTCAACGACACATTTGTCGCTCCAATGTGATCAAATATCAAATGACTGTATAATTGATGATATCTATCGGTACGCAAAAACGCGATAAAGATATGCCTAGGTGCGGAGGTACCTTGCTGCGATGCAATACGCCAGGTAAAATCACCATTAATATTGGTAATTGTGGAATCTGTTGTTGTTGTCAGCCATGACATGACAGATTTACCGCCTTGGTTCATAAATGACAATAATTTTTCTTCTTCGATTATTGACGGGGTTATCGCTGGCATCCACAAGGTAAATTTTAGTAATCTTACTATGCCGTTATTATTCGCGGCATCATTGGGACCTATCACGCCAGTAGCGTAATCGACGGCACCTTCTCGCCAGATAGCATCGTTGCTATTTTCCTTTCTGACAAATGTTACGGTGTGTTTTGCTCCGTAGATAATTTTCCTGAAATGTCTGCAAAATCCGAATATATGGGATAACGGGATAGCACAAGCGAATCTTCTGTTACCTGGTGATAGCATGGACCTTCGCGTGGTAAATCCGAGATTATAATCAGAATAAGGTTTAATGATCATATCTTCGATACCAGCGAGAGCAGCAGGATTGGCGCGATCGTTGGGTTGTCTGATGTCAAACGGCCTACTTTCGGGACGATTAGTATTATCCTTGGCAAACATCATACTAGGGCCAGCTGATCTAGTAAAATCATCCGAGTATCTAGCTAGGCCTATTATCGTTGTTGCTAAGTCAATATCATTAGTAATTGACTCAATCTCTCTTCCGTCGATCATGTAAGTGGCGCTCTTGAATAATGCCATAATACCGTTATTGACGAATCCGACTCTAAAATCTGCCCCATAATTGGTACCATCCGTTTTAACAACTTCCCCAATAACTTCGATATATGCCTCAGATGGAAGAAAATATCTTGTTGTATCGTGAACTTGAATTTCCAAGCGATTAGGTGTATTTGGTTCAACTGCATCGTACGAGAAATACTGGAAATCTCGCACGGATGTGTCCCTACCTACAGGCTCGTCCATGTCAAATACTTCATTTGACACTTGTGCGAACATTTATTATTAAGAATATCATCTAAAACGAAGACCACTGCCTGAAATAAAACTTGCATTAGCAACTTCATTTGCGAGATTTGTCTTAGCAACTTCCTGCGCTATATTTGTCTTAGCAACTTCCTTTGCGAGATCGTTTATTTTTTTATTTGCTGCGTCGTTTATGGCTTTACTGACTTCCGGTGGCATTTCTCTGGTGCTAGGTAATTTGACGGGTTGTTTTTTGCGCATTAAATTTAATATTTTACTTTTGACAACATTGAAGCCCTTGCTGGCCAAATTACCGATACCAGAGAGAGCAGTCTCGCCGATCTTTCCTATTGCTTTTAACCCGAACTGTTTGATCGTGGGTCCGATTTTAGGTATTATTCGCGTAACGAGACTTCCAATGATATCGCCGAATCCATTGCCGTGTATATATTTGTACACGGGCAATCTAGAGTTTACTATGCGGACCTGTTTGGGTCTGCGCTGATGTTTATGAACAATCATGTTATTTCAATTGTGTTGTTTTAATCGATGAGTTCATCGACAAGTTCCTTGTAAATGTGAGAATTAATGATGCCACCGCGGAATAACCGCTGACAAATATCTGAGGCCTCGTTGATTACTTCGCGAGAGTTATTTCCGGCTCGTTTTCCTCCGATTAATACCTCGAGTCGAGACACGTCGTTGACAACGCTGTCAGGGCAAACGGTATATCCGCTTCCTGTTTTTGGTTTTGGAAATTGCGATGGCGATAACGTTTCCTCGAATACTTCTCCTGACGATGTCCCTGATGACGACGTTAGTGGCGAATATATTTCTGGTGGAGTATAGCGTCTACCAAGTGGCCAAGCCTCATCTTTCGGAATACTCCGTTTTCCTGGGGGTGAAAGTTCCTGTGGTTTCCAGTTTGTCGATGTTGGTTCCGGAGGTGCGGGGCGCCAAATGGGGCGCTCTGCAGGACTCCCCCTTGGATATATTGTAGGAGAAAGGGAGGGATGGTGAAGATCAAAAGAGGGGGAAGAAGGACTATCACTCTTAGATGACGAAATTGTCTTTTTCATACTCGTAAATCTGTATTTAATAACATCTGATGAAAATTTTCCAAAATTTTCATCATCATATTTTACTGGTTTTCCTAAACTACCAAACTAAATTATCGCTAGCCAATCAATTTCTTCAATTTTATCGGCAATATTCTTATTATTCAAAAAAAATCTTTTATTTTCCGGAGAATTATCCGCAGCCATCTGAATTCTTGAACCATCGTTACTGAGTAAATGCAACAAGTTCTTGTTCAAATAATTATCAGCGGATATTTTAGGATCAATTGCAAACGAACCATTGTCCGCAGATGGTTTATATTCGCTTGGTTGAGTTACTTGTTCTTGATCACTCTGATCTTTTTTCTTTTTTGATTTTCTCTCTTTTTTCTGAGGTGTAATTTTTTCTTTTGGTCTAGCTCCTAATTCCTGTGGTTGAATATCTTCTTCCTGTAGTTGAATTATTGGTTCCTGTGGTATTACTTTTCTTTTTCGTGTTTTAGCTTTTTCTTCCTTCTCCTGTTGTTTTCTTTCCTTCGCGTGCTGTTTTATATCTTCCGCTAGTTGCTTATTATGATTATATCTATCGTCTGCTGCTTCTAAAAATCTTCTAAAAAATGGATCCCTTTCACTCGCCTGTGTTTTTTCCGCATAAACTTTATATAACATACCATACCAACTATTACGGGTTTTATATTTTCCCTTTCCTATTTCAGTCAAATATTCATTTCGAACGTTAAACATATCTTCCGCAAATTGACCAATTCGATCTATGGAATACAGTGTCGAGAGCGGTCGTGATATTATTTCCCATCCCTCATCGGTGAAATTTTCTCTTAAATTCTCGATATTAAACTTTCCTTTTTTTACTCCCGGTTTTCCTACTACGGTTTTTCCCTTACTACCTGTTTTATAAGCAATTGCAGGTTGTCGCCCTTGTGCTGCTGCTGCTATTGCTAATCGCTCGGGTAATGTTCGTGATTGTTCCTCAATACCTTTCAACATAGGAAAAATTCCCTTTTTCTTAGTATCCGGATCTTTTTCGTCGCCAAATACAACTTGCTCGATTGTTCCGGTAACTGGCTTCAACCATTTCGATGATACCTCGGCAATTCCATGTTGTACATCTTCGTAACCACGAACATTTCTCTTGAATAATTGTTTTGTCGGGATGAGCTTCTTTAATGCCGCTAATTCTTCTCGCGCTAATCTGGCAGAATGAGGCTCTCCAACTGTGCTAGCTTTCGGACTCATATTATTTTCAACTATATTGTTTTAATGCGAGGTAAAATTAGGATCAGCAGCCAAACTTCGCAAACTTCGTCGACACCAGAATAAATTTCCCCCCCCCCCCCTAAAATCTCTGTCCAGAATCATCGGAATTTGCTCACAAAAATTGCAATCGGGAACGAATTTACGCAAATTAATTTTCGTAGGAAGCTTTATTTTTGAAATCTGAGGCTTCTACGGAGAAAGTTCTCGTAGGAAGGCTTATTTGGTCTGGAACGTCTGGTCTGTAGAACTTCCCTGCCGAGGATTATTTTTATGTCACGGAGGCTACAAAATTGAGATACCCCCCCCCCCGACCCCCGCCCTGAAAAATGATGGTTTTTGTCGAAAAACGGCCAAAAAGTCTGTACACCTTCCCTGCTGCTCAAGGTCAATTAAATATTGAAAACTTGGCAGGAAAAAGTTCTGATAAAAGACAATGTACATAGAAAACAACGAATAAACATAAATGAGATGAATCAGAAACTTCAAGTACTTATCAAATATACATAATAAATGTCTTTCTAGAAAATGGACGTAATGCAAAAAGACTGCTTCTCTTCACGTGACCTTACCAATCTGTTTAACATTTTGGTCTAATAAACTGCAAAATATTGAACACATGGTTTATTTTGGAAAGGAGTATATGAGTAAGACATTACTTTGGGTCATTAATTATTAATTATATTATTCTAGACATATTCATTACGAACGAAGACATACGGTTCAATGAGGCACAATGCTATATAACCAGACTTATTATATTGGAAGCCATTGTGCAGATTAATAACTTTTCGGGATAATTGAATCTTGAACAATTAAATTGCACGAAGAACCATACCATATACAGAGCATTCACTTTATATGTGCATGACTTTTCTACGTGAACATCTACTGTTTCTTCAATCATGATTCAATTAATTTAATATATTTAGTGTAAGTAGTGAATAGGGGCGATTCAGGGACTAGGCAAGTACTATGGAAAAAAAGTGAAAATTGCATATAGGGACTATGTAAATTAACATTAGGCAAATAACATTAGTTTTCCATAGTCCCTGAGAATTTTTCCTATACAGCATAGGCCTTATAGGGACAAGGGGAATTTAACATGGGAAAAGAACATTAGTTTTTTCCATTGTCCCTATAACTGGACAAACAGGACAAACATCATAGGCATTATAGGGACAAGGGGAATTTAACATGGGAAAAGAACATTAGTTTTTCCCATTGTCCCTATAACTGGACAAACATGACAAACATCATAGACATTATAGGGACAAGGGGGAATGGAACAGGGTCGGGACCCTCTTTTAATATGGTCCCGACCTTAAGGGTTTATGGAAATTGAACATGGTGGGTCTGTATAGCATCAAGGGGAATTGAACATGATGGGACTGTCTAGGGACAATGATTGTAGAGGGCCAAACACAACAGAGACAGAGGCAGACATACACTAGTACAAGCCTGAGATTTATATATAAAGCATTACCAAGACCTGAAATTTTGTTGGGGTGTTTAAAAATTTGCATAATTGTAATGATGCTATAAACAGCTATAATCAAGGAAAAGCTCAACGCCAAAATGGAAGTGACTAAAAGTAACGTTGAAACAACGAAACTGTCCCAGAATGTAAAGGAGAATAAACATATCCCCGAAAATTAAGTTACAATGGTTTAGACTAAAATGGATAAACCTAGTTACTACTTACAATATCAACTTGTGTGACGATGGTGGATAAACACACACGAATCTATTCATAGATATAATCTGTTGAAATTCCTATGAAATCTCACTATTTATAGCAACAACTTGTGGAAAAAATCCTTTTGGAAAACCCAACTATTTATAGCCTCAACTTATGTGACGTTCCTGTTTAAAAACCATAGTATTTATTTATAGCTACAATCTGTAAAAAATCTAAATCTATATTTATAGTCTCCAAATTTCTAGCTTGAATGACCTGACTGTACTGAACACTAAATGAATAATAGCAACAGTGTTGCAAGTAGCTGACCTGAATACGCGCTACTGTAGGTAGGTAGGTAGAATGTATTTGATAGGGATAAAGGGAGTTTTATAGGGACAAACAGAGACCAACACACACGCACACACACACACACACACACACACACACACACACACACACACACACACACACCACAGAGGGAAGAAGAAAAAACAAACCCAAAATATACTATTCACACAGGGAAAAGGAAAAAAACAAACAAATATACTATCCACACACTGGAAGAAAAAGAAAAAAAAAAAAATATACTATCCACACTATCTTACACTAACACACACACACACACACACACACACACACACACACACACACACACAGAGGGAAGAATAAAACCAAAATTAAAATATACTGTTGACACAGAGGGAAGCGGAAGAAAAAAAAACAAAATATACTATCCACACGGAAGGGAAGGAAAACAAAAACAAATATACTATCCATACAAACGTTCGCGAACGCATACAAACCCCAAATATACTATCCACACAACGTCGCTAACGCGTACAAACCCCAAATATACTATCCACACAACGTCGCTAACGCATACAAACCCAAACTATACTATACACACGGAAGGGAGGGAAAACAAACCCAAAATATACTATCCATACGGAAGGGAGGGAAACAAACCCAAATATACTATCCATACAAACGTACGCGAACGCATACAAACCCCAAATATACTATCCACACAACGTCGCTAACGCATAAAAACCCCAAATATACTATCCACACAACGTCGCTAACGCATAAAAACCCCAAATATACTATCCACACAACGTCGCTAACACGTACAAACCCCAAATATACTATCCACACTCGAGAGGAAGAAGAAAAAAACAACCAAATATACGATCTACACAACGTGCGCGAACACACACACACACACAAACACACACAGAGGGAAGAGGAAAAAAACAAACCCCAAATATACTGTCAACACAGAAGGGAGATAATACAAACCCCAAATATACTATCTACACATGGAAGAGGAAGAATACAAATCCCATACCTACTATCCACACGGAGGTGAGATGTAAAAAAATAAACCCCATATCTACAATCCACGCAGAGGGAAGAAGAAATAAATAACCCAATATACACTATCCTCAAAGAGTGAAGAGGAAAAAGCCATAATGTACTAACCACACAGAGGGAAGAAGAAAACCATTATACACTATCCACACGGAGTGAAGAAATAACCCGTCATATATACTATCAACATAGAGTGAAGAAAATAACCCATTATATTCTGCCAACACAGAGTGAAGAAGAAAAAGTTTTTTGAAAGCACCTAAGCCCTCACCTGCAATGACCAACTCTGCCAAACACCTACACCCCACCCCCACCCCAACACTACAAAACCCATTTAACCCGTTATTTTATGGCATCAGTGTGTGATTTAGGAAACATCAAGACACAAAATGATGGATGAATAGACTGACTATTGTTTACCGACTCGCATGCCTAAAGAGCGTGCGTGAAGGAAAACATCCTTCCATTTCAATTCTAACTAAAACATGATCCAGAGGGATAGAGAGAGGTGAAAGAGCACAATTTCATAAAGTGTGAGTAAAAACAAAACACGCCATCCTTATTATACAATGTCAAGACCAAGAGACACTTACGATTTCTTTCTGGTCTATTCTCTTTTAGAAGGTAGTATGAAATTTCACATCAGGGCCAACGCATCGGCTCACATTGTCAATTTTCCATTTCCATGTCTTCACTGGCACAAGTTCTTCCTCATCTTCAATTTCTTCTTCTTCTGAATCACTCTTCTCTTTTTTGTCTTGTTTTTGTTTCTTCTCTTTTCTCTTAGGGCACTCTGAATCCCAGTGTCCTTTCTCCCGACAACGATATTAGGTATCTTGACTTTTGTCTCTCTTTCTTAGACGAAGCAGGTATTTCGGAGACAAATACCCATTTATCTTTGCAGATATAGCAAACTTCATCGGCACTTACACACTTTCGTATGACTCTCATCAAATCAACGACCAAAAGAGTAAGTTTTGTTGCCACTTTCGCCTGTGAATTATGCTTTCGTATGACTTTTAGCAAATATTTGACCAGCAGGTCGATCTGTGCTGACTCTTCCATCTTCTTGATCGTTTGAGACTGGAATGAATACTCTGACGCTAAGACACTCTCTCTATATACAGGGACCTGCCGCGTATGAAACCTAGTCAAATGTAATTTTGCAATAAGATGAAACGATTTCATTGAAAAAGTAAAAGGCAATGACGTGCCGTGGCGCCTCATACAAGAGCTGAAGTGTTAGCTCAAATCCGTGTCAGCGATTTCGAAGACGACATAACTGAGCTTTAATCAATGCTCTCCATTTATGCCACAAAACCACGATTCCTGATTCGCGCCAAAAGAAATTTCGTTCGGTCCATAAAAAATGGTATCACATCTGAGAAACGCAAACACGAACTTCCAGAAAACTGAGAACGACGGCTTACACCTATAACGTAAATTTATGAGTTCAAATAGTGCGTAAAACTTAGTCAAATTAAATTTTTATAGTCAAGACGAAACTATCTCTTTTCGAAGAAGAAAGCAGACACCAAGCGACAATGGCGATCCGTGTCACACAACACTTTTCAAAATGTATTATTAGAGGTTTGTTCTAGCGATCTGCACGGTTAAATTAAATGTTGATGTATTTTGCAATAAGATTGACACAATTTCCATGGGATCGCCCATGGTACGATTGTTCGTGCATTAGTTTAATTTTTTTAAATATTTTTTTATATAAATCGCCTGTAGGATAGACCCAGTAAAGCATGGCCATTCTCGTCACTGTGTGAATAGCTACTCAAGTCAATTCGAAGTGAATGCGGTAAGAAAAAAAGTATAGCCAATGAAATGGCTTACAACGGGTGATGCATTGTTTTGTTCTAAGACTGTGTGGCATAATAATCCCTACGCTCTTGCGTTGTTACCATTAGAGAGCAGACAGACTGGAATGTGAACTTACAAGCCCTCTTTGTGTATTGTACAATTTCTTCTTACCACATCAAAATACTGAGCGTCACAGTATTGGTTCGCGTTTTCAAGCTGACCATTTTTTTTATATCTCACTTAAACATTTTAACATAAACACTCACACTCACATCGGTAGAGTCAGAACAGGCGTGTTACAGTATTGAGGGGCATGTTGTCTTTTTTTTTTTTCAAACTAATAAATTTGGGGTTTGTATGAAGTAAAGAACCGAAAGTACAGTGAACCTCAAGGATGATGACCCAATCTGTCTGTCTCTTGATACGTGTATTTACTTAAGAAGAAATATGACCTCTAAAACACAAAGAGATACGGCAAGCATGATTAGAATGAACACAACGATGTTTTCCTTCACGCCCGTGCAATTTAGAGTTTCAATCCTCTTTCAAGACAAACTTGGTCTCCTTTTGTAGGGCTTGAAATAAAAAAACTGAAAAATCTTAAGCACTTTGCTATAGATAATTTCATCAACAGACTAAACAACATAAATACCATTACAACAATAGAAAGCCTTAAATCTTTTATCGAAAAGAAATGCATCAAAAAATTAAAGATTAACGATAACTAACCAATGAAACCGAATTTAACAAAGGCAATGACATGTGTAGAAATGCCTCTCACTTTGGAAAGGTAGGGCAAATGTAATCTGTCATGCACCATCAACTTGAAAAATATTATAAACAGAGAGAAACCTGAATTCAAAATTCAGTTTTTTTTTAAAAATTGTTTCGTTTTTTTTTCTTTTTTGGAACAAATCTAAGCACTAATATAGAGTGGAAAAGGGAAAATGCACATAAAAGCTTTGATATTTCTGAAAAAATGAGGGGATATTCCTAACATTCATAACCACATATATATGCTTGAACTTGTCTGTGACTTATCCACAAAACAAGATGTACATATTTCTGGTCAAGCTGCAAGTGTGTGCGTGTTTTGGAAAATGGTAAAAATTGGATATGCAATTTTCTCGTGACACTTATAAAGTGAAGAGTCTGTGCAAGTGTCAAAAGCCAAAGTCATATAAGTTTTGTATTTTGTACGGCTTGTAAAGATTTCCACTTTAGAAAATGTGAAGTATCACAAGTTATTATCACAAATAGAAGTGGAACATAGGGGCTTGCAAGAAAGAAAATAACCCAGACAGTTGGTGTCATCAAGAGTGCTAGAGACGGTACCCGAACTTGCTTGCTTGCTTACTTGAATTAAAGTGATTTTCGCTCCAATGGAGCATGTATCACTGGTTTAATCACAATTTTTAATTACTCCTGGGGAAGGAAAGAGAGCCTCATCCCCCAGGCTTTTATGTACTCACAGAATACTTTTAAATTTAGCCACTCAGGTGTAGGACTAACTAGTCCTTAACAACCTGACTGAAAGGCTTTAAACATCAATGGGAATAGTCTCACCACACACTCATTTTTCTGTCCGAGCGTGGTAAAGGAGGAAAAAGGTGCTCAGCAAGCCAGCCATGGATGTTAAGTGCTCACCAAAACGCTAGCCCGTACTTATTTCAAATCAAGTCGTGTCACCAAAACAGAAGACGTGTACGACATCGAAGGCATTCTCAAAACGCAGAACCCGTAAAGTGGGCAAACGACGTGTCAAAGAAGTCAAAGTACGTTGGAAAGGATATCCACCCAGTTTTGATTCTTGGATCGACGCTTCGCAAGTCATCGACTATAAAAAGAAGTGACCATCATGCCCTTTCACACAGATTCAGCTACTGCGATCACTCCTTCACCCAGTTCTTTTCTGAAAGATTTAAAAAACAATCCTTGTGGGTGTGGTGTGGAGGACGTGTGCCTAAAACACAAATCGTCTTTTTTTCTGCCAAATCTTCGTGGTGAATTGTGTCATCGGTGCAGCCATTGTCAATTTGAGTTTGCAACAAGGAGACAAGCAATTGGGGACCATTTTATTGAGCAGTTGCATCGGTCACCTGCTTTCCAATCCCTCCCTGAAATTCTCCTCGAACGGGAAGAACGGAAATCTTGCGTCCAGTGTCAGTCACCACTCAAACAACAACAACCCCATTTTGGGCGAAGACACTCCTCTGACTTCCAGTAATACCTCGGACAAGCAAAAAAACTCTGGAATTATGAGCCACCATAACCAATTTTACTTAACCTTACCCAGTGACAGTTCCATGGAGGTGTTTCCCAAGAACACTTTGCGCTGTTACACAGTCAAGTTACCTCAGACCATGAAATTAGATCACGAAGCTCATTGGGAAGTGACTTTAGTGGAAATCATTCACCCAACACAAATCAAAAACATCACCGAAAAGCAAAACACTTTCCAGGTGGAAATCCTGAATGCCCAATTGGAAGAAGAAATCAATAAAATCGGGTTTTTAGGGGACACAAGACCAGTCAGCAATCCAGACTTCATTATCTACACCTTGAAAATTCCTTCAGGTTATTATTTTAGTGGTGATCATTTGGTGGACACTATTGCGGACAGGTTCAACTTAGCCTTTGGCAAAGCACCGAACAGAGCAAACAAAAGTGTGAAGATTGAGTACCATAAAGTGGCTCATCGTCTCATGATCAAATTTCAAGATACGGACACATTGTCCCTCAGGTTCAATGGTAGTTTGTTTGAAATTTTGGGTGGACATGCAGAAATGGTCGCAAACAATTTGAGCCCCAAGACCAACAGTAATATTGATTTTTGCAGAGCTTTTGGAAACCCGGTAGAACTGAACCAAGGACTGAACTTGATCTTTGTGTATTCCGATGTGGTGGAGTACAACGTGGTGGGACACACCTCTGTGCCGTTACTGCGTGTCATTCCTTTCAAAGCAAATAGTACCACGAACAATGACCAGGAAGGTGCAAACACCTATCACGTACACCGTGAATTTGTACATCCTTACCATTTGCCCGTCAGTAAGTCATATTTGGACACTGTCAACATTGCTATAAAAGGAGATCTGGGACAAAATATTTCATTCTCCAAAGGGAAAGTTACAGTGAAACTCCATTTTTGAAACCGGTTCCCTAACGAATTGTAAGTCAAGACAGCGACGAGGGACATTTCCACCCTATAAAATCCGGCCATATTCGTGTGGAAATTCAGTTTGCAGAAAATCTAAGCGCAGATAATACGGTGAACGTCATCCTGTATGCTGAATTTGATAATACGATAGAACTCAACAGTTAGAAGTCATGGAAGACTTTTATCAATGTTTATATAGTAGGGATTCTTTGGACATGGAATGTGAAGATCCTGAGGAAGGAAAACCCCAAGACAAAGACGAAGAAGTCATCATGATGAAGTCTAGATGACCAGAACAAGAAGCACATTTAGTTTCCTGTTATGCTATAGTCTCGGCAGAAAAAATTAAGGAATTGATCAAGAAAGATTGCTATGGATGTCATAACGATCATCCCAGTCAAATTCAACACGATAAATGCCTGATGCTGAGTCAAGAAGAAAAATTGGACGAATATCTGGACGAAGCTTGGAGTCTCATCTCGGAAGAAGACGTGTTGCAACAGTGGTATAAAGGCTTGCGTGAACATTCTTGTCCCTCATTAACAACTCAAGAGATCCATCGCATCGAAGCTCTCTTGGATCAGAGTTGGGAGACGAGGCGAAGAAACGGTTACTTGTCAGACATTTTCAAGCAAAAAGTCAGGATCGAATTGATCAATTATCATTACCTGTGACGAAAAATAAACCCCACACAAAACATGGATACCTGGGAACTTTATCACCTTTTGAACCACAGTTCGTACACTGCTTCTTGGAATCCTGTCGTATGTGCTAAAGATGAACCGCCTCATCGCAAACCTCAAGACCATCAAGCTTATGTGATCAACACGGACGACAGTCATCTCCCAGGAACCCACTGGGTAGCCGTCTACTTTCCTCAGGAAGGATGTGTGGAATATTTCGATTTGTATGGATTGCCCCCTTTGGAAGACGATATCATTGACTTTATGAGAAGAAATGTTCAGACAACACGATTCAATAATGTGAAATTACAAGGCACATAATCCTTGGTGTGTGGACAATATTGTGTGTATTTTCTGCATCATCGTAGTCTGGGCTATTCTTTAGAACATTTAGTGACTTATTTTGATCGTCATTCTTCTAGAAACGATGAGAAAGTAGATCGATGGTTTTTTGACCATGACGCTTATCTTTTGTCTCTAGCTAGGAAACGTAGTGTCCTTCAATGGCCTAATGACTTCCAACAGTTGAAATCACAATTTCATCCACAACGTTGTCAACCCTGTCCAAAAATTGTTAGTGAGTTTTAAAAAAAATGTTTGTTAGTTAAATTAGATATTTATTGTTGAAAAAATGTGTTACTTGTTAGTGTTAAGTGATTTGAATAAAAATGTTGTGTTTTGAGAAAAAAATGCCTTTGTGATTTGTTTTGCTATAGGTATCATGATTCATGCTCTTTGACTTCTCTCTATCCCTCCCATGACACTAATTTAGCGTTCCGACTCGAAAACCATGTAGGGATGTTTTCCTTCGCGTCCGCGCTTTGACCATAAAAACGGGGAAGTCTCCAGTCTGCCCATCTATTGTCGACTCGTCTTCCTACGAAGATGTGCTCAAGATTAGCCAAGTTGAACGAAGCCTATGTGAATTTGCACAGGGTCATGACAAGTCTGATACAGAGACCTGAAGAGATAGACAATATTAGAATGTTGAAAGTCACTGAAGACCTGAAAGAAGAGCTCTTCAAGGAGGAAATCAAGAAGGAGAAAGAAGAATGGACGGAGAAGTACAGGCTTCATAAACAGCAGAGAGAGCAGAGAGAGCAGCAACAGCAGCAGCATGAACCTGACAGAGGCTTTGTCGACTGTCGTATCTACACCAAAGAGTTCTTCTCTTTCCGAAGAAGCAGACCTTATCCTGTGAGAAAGCCTGTCGTCAGAGGAGGCCGCCATCTTATAACCTAAAAAATCGCCATCGCTTCAAGTTCAAAAAAAAAAAAATTTCAGGGCTACCCCATTCTCTCGAAAAGAAAAAAACATTCCATTGCCTATGATATGTTAGTCAGATAGAAAAAAAACAGAAGTGAGTCTATAAGCACATGATTTCTTTATCTTGGTTAAAAAGTGTGACTCTAAGCCCTTCGTTTCTGTCGCTGATCAAAATTTTTAAAATAGTGATGGTTAGTAAAAAGTGAGTGAGTGTTTCTTTTAGGTCTGTGCGTTTTTTATTGTTGTGATAATATGGATAATGTAAGTTCGGGTACAACGAAATTAAAAGAATTAGGCGCAGAACTCGGTGTGGAGGGGAGAAATATACGCAACAGCAGCGGCAGCAAGAAATGCAGACCCAGCCAGTTAGCACTCCACCTACCTCGAGACCACAAATAACATCTAGTCAACAGCCGACTATACCTAACAAACAACCCACCCCGGAAAGAGTGGTGTCAGAACAAAGGGCCAATTATGTTAGCCAAACGGTATGGCAAACTCACACTCAATTACACTGGTCAACAGTGAAATCATTACTGACTTGAAAAGGCCCTAATCTGTAGTATTTTGGTGTGCCGAACACGAATATAACCGTGAAAAATTTGTATTGGCTCTCGTTTTGAAGATATTCATATACCTCATTTTCTATGTTTCACTGTGTAAATTTCTCCAGTAGGACTGCAGCAACATCCGGAATAATGATGTAACATTGCATAATACCATCATGCTCACATCATCCACAGTTGATTGCATCATTTTCTGATGCAATGCAATACTAATGCCATGCGGCTGCTGAAGTAAGTTGACGTCAGCAGTGTACTAGACATGTGTAGGCCTATTATACTAATGCCAGGCGGCTGCTGAAGCTGACGTAAGCAGTGTACTATATAAAGCCCAATCAGATAGGTTCAGCATTTAAAATATTTTAGACGTTGTGCGAGACAGTTCAAGCTACTGTTACATAAAACTTATTATTTTATCCATTTACGTACAATAAAGAACAGTAATGCCTCGAAAGTGTGTTAATACCGCGGACAATTTTTGCTATATTTGTGGGGAAGTGACATTTGCCAACCAGAAGAAAAGTATCAATTCTCAAGTGAAGAAGGCATATCATCTTTACTTCGGATGCAAGGTTGGTGACCAAGACAAGCCTTGGGCTCCGCATATATGCTGTGCTACATGTACAACACAGCTTTCACAGTGGTTGAATTGCAAAAGGTCATCAATGCCGTTTGCAGTCCCAATGGTGTGGAGAGAGCCAAGCAACCACCTAAATGACTGTTACTTCTGCTTGGTTCCTCCTCTTTCCGGCGGAATAACGAAGCGAAAGAAGTCGAGAATAGTCTACCCAAACATTCCGTCTGCATTGAGACCAGTTCCACATGGTGAGGGACTTCCTATTCCAGAACCTCCAGCAGAATATTCTCTTGATTCATCTGACGAAGACAAAGGTGAGTCGACCTGTTCTTCTCCTGGTCCATCAGCATGCAGTGATCCAGATTTTCACTGTGGTGCATCATCAACCCCACACAGAATAACACAGGAAGAACTAAATGACCTGATTCGTGATTTGGACTTATCAAAGAACAAGGCAGAATTGCTAGGATCAAGACTCCAACAATGGAATCTTCTAGAAGAAGATGTCACAATTACTGCATATCGAAAGCGCCACCAGCAATTGGAGCCTTTCTTCAGAAAGGAAAGTAATCTGATATTCTGTTCCGATATTGAGGGCCTCATGAATGCTTTAAAAATCACTCATGACCCACAAGAATGGAGACTATTTGTGGACTCTTCGAAACTGAGTCTCAAGGCTGTGCTTTTGCACAATGGAAACATTCTTCCATCTATTCCAGTAGCGTATGCTGTCCACATGAAAGAGACATACGATAACTTAAGGCAGCTACTGAATTCCATTGAGTATAACAAGTACAGCTGGCACCTCTGTGGTGATTTGAAGGTAGTTGCCCTTTTAATGGGACTGCAGCAAGGATATACAAAATACATGTGTTTCTTATGCGAGTGGGATAGCCGAGCAAGGGAAATGCACTACATGAGGAAGGAATGGACTCACAGGCAGAATGTAGCCATTGGAGAGAAGAATATCCAACACCCAGCTCTGGTTGAGGCTCAGAAAATCTTGCTACCACCCCTTCACATCAAACTAGGTTTGACGAAGAACTTCGTGAAAGCCATTGACCGGACTTTGCCAGCATTCCGATACCTGCATGAAAAATTCCCTCGACTCAGCGAAGCAAAGATTAAAGAGGGAGTTTTTGTGGGTCCTCAGATTCGAGAGCTTTTCAAAGATGACCGGTTCAACAACTTGCTGGAAGGTGACGCGAAACAAGCATGGAATGCTTTTCGCCTAGTTTCTACAAACTTCCTCGGAAATGTTAGTGCAGAAAACTATAAGGAACTAGTAGAAGACATGTTGATGAAGTATAAGAAACTTGGCTGCAATATGTCTCTAAAGATTCACTTCCTTCATTCCCATTTGGATTTCTTTCCTAGCAACTGTGGTATTGTTAGTGATGAACACGGCGAACGTTTTCATCAAGATATCGCAACAATGGAACAAAGATACCAGGGAAAATGGTCCACTACAATGCTGGCTGACTACTGCTGGACACTCCTCAGAGATGCTCCCGAACAGCTGTACAAGAGACAGGCGAAGAAATCTAAGATGTAGTCAATGACTTGATTTTTTATAGGTAGGCTATTACAGTTGACCTTTTACTATTGGAATGCATTTCGTTATGTAAACATTAATTTCTTGCAGATTACAAAAAAACTAGAGCCAATTTTGCACTTTGACTGTCATATTCGTGTTCAGCACATAAAAATTGATAAGAATTGACTAATTTTATTTCAGTAACATGACTTTTGTAAAAATTTGTTGTCCAGTGTTATCGGAGGCACTACGTTCTTCTCTCACTCCGATACTACAGGCAATCCCAGCTGAAAGAACAACCACAACAACAATAACAGCGACAGACACCAAAGCAGCGGATTTGAAACTATCTACCTCAACTGAAGAATTAGTATCAGAACCAGAAGAGGAAATAGAGGCGGTTGAGGAGGAGGAGGGGGACGCCGACCCTCGTTGAGAAGTACACCGAAATGGGGCTAGATCAAGCATTGTATGACGTCAAAAAAGCAGGGCAGTGTATAAGAGCCATACAATACGTTGACTACAAATCTCTAGACACCTTTTGTGGGGGTGTAGTGGTTGTCTAGGGGTGGGGTTCTTCTTATAGACTTTAACGAATTATGAGAAGTTCCCCTGGTCCTTATTCAGAAGGTTAATTCTGGACACTATATTATTTATTGACTAAATATATTTATGGCTACAAGCCCCCAGTCAGCAATGCCGACAGTTAAATTAAAAGAAATACAAAGATGAAATTTAAACAATAACAATTTAATAAATGAAATTTAAAAGAATTTAAAGTAATCAATGTCTCTCTTTCACCCAATGATCCCTTTGATCATCATTTGAGTTCACAGTGTGAGGAGATTTTTCCCTTCTTGAGTGCTACTCATCTAAATCTCTTCGTTCCCTTGTCTTTCTCTCCTTTCGTGATCTCCACTTCCGCCTCCTCTTCTATAATCCTTGTTCCTTGCCGTTATCTTGACTTCCGGTTCCTCTTCTAGTATCCGGAACCCTTGACGGTATCCCTTGAGGTCACCCGAAATTCACTCGGTATCTCTCACCGTCACCCGAAATTCTCTGAACTTCTCTCGTCCCCCGAAATTCTTTGAAATTCTTTCGTCCCCCGAAAGCTTCCTGTTGAAAGGTATAATGCATTAGCATAGGGTTATAAAAATCTTCCCTCACACTACGTCACTGAACTGAACCATCAGTTTAAGGCGGGACATTTGGGTCGCGCATGCGCACACATCGAAATTCCCATACACTTCCGCCGCTTACAAAAATGGCGCCATAACACAATCACACAAAGGATTCAAATATCTACATACTGAGCCCTATCAGTATATACATACAAAATATTTCAAATATGATTGTACTAAAATATTACTACGATTAGTAATATGACTATCTATATATTTATATATATTTATATATATTTCCTACACAAGCGTACCAAATCCACACTATTCACATTCAAATGGTGATAAACGGCAATCCGTTACTCAATGGCAAAATCTATCATTACGTAAACAAATTTCTTGTCTACCAAAATATAACTACGCAAAGAATTACAATATTAATTCTTATAGCGGCTAGCGAGCAATACAATTCTTCACAAATACAAATCGTCCTTTCAAAAGGGCGTAAACGTAATAATCCACGAAATAATATGCACACATATTACTAGCGAAAGAAGAGAACATTTTCGCCTCACAAATAAGGTGTACATAGTAACATTATGAATAATGATGCAACGAATCAACATCGTAATCAATCGTAAACAAAAGTACTAGCTAAAGTCATGAAAAAAATGCAAAATATTAAGGTCATAATTAACTATTCATACTTCAATACAAGTAAAATGTATACATACGACAAATTCTCTTCAATTAACAGCAGTCGTATCAAGCAGAATCAACGTAACATCAAACTTACCTGATCGAAGCTATTTCATAAATTTCCTAAATTCCGCCAATTTTTACGAATGGCTAACGGAGTGTGTGTCACTGCGACTCTTAAACACCAACTGACGAATTTCAGGCTTGTACAAGTCTTATGCCAGTTTCTCGAATCAAGTCCCACCTACAACGCATCCCGATTGGATGGCGACGGACTCTGGTCATTTGATCGAACTGTCAATCATAAAAATGTCAGTCTGTGTGTCCCCATGTACTGTCCAGCCTACCATTGTCGGCTTCCGGCTCTTTGAAGTTGTCTACGTCACGTGTTCCCATGTACAAAGATTCCCGCCAGATTTCCACTCAAGAGCTCAAACAAAGACTGGGTTACGTAAGAGGATTAGCCAACTTAGGTACTTGGAAAAACAAAGCTTACCTGGCTCCACTTACAGACTTATAAATACATGTATAATACAAGGGGTTGGGGTAAAACATCACACCTTTAAACCAAGACCTACTCAATGGGGATTTGGGGTCAGAGTTCTCCCCCTCCCCCCCCCCCAATTCTACAGACAAGCCTACACTGTATACCCCCTCAGTCAACTTGTAGAAGCCGCAGCTTACATTTCCGCCCATCATGGCTACGCATTTCCTGATATCAAGATTCATGAGACTAGGAGTGCGGGAAAGATCGTGAGGGCGAAAGAGAGACGTGGTACCTTCTAGCAGAAAAAACAGCCCTTTTTAGGGCTCAAACAGATTGCCTTTTATTAAATAGGAACCATATTTGGCTTGGTATCCCTCCTTGACTAAACTATTCTCGAAACAAACTTGACCCATCGGAACACCGCAACAAACTTAATTTGTTAAACCTAACAGTGACATATACAAGTTATATATCTACATCATACATACATGCACATACATATATATGTATGCTTACACACATATACACACATATATACATATATACACATATTCACATATATATGTATAGATACACATACATATATTCATACATATATGCATACACACACACATATATATATATATATATATATATATATATATATATATATATATATATATATACATGCACACATATACATACACACATATACATATATACACACATATACACATATGCATACACATACATATATATCCGCTAGTAAAACACAGGGGATACTTAATGTACCAACTTTTATTCCATATTTGTTTGACTCTGTATGAAGTAAGGTTCAGCCTTTAATTTTACTCTAATAACTGATTCTCGGAAAGGATAACGCATACCTGTAGCTATTAACCTAAACTGTAAAATTTGTTTGCATAGTTATAAATAGTGTTCATTAAATTAAAATCTGTATAAACGGTTACATGACATTGCAATATGTAACAGTTTTGCGTTTCTCTTTGCCACTTTCTACAAGCAAATTAGGCTCCTACCAGAGCATTGACAATATTTCAGCAGTTTGAATTGTATGATCCATACTAACAAAACAGTTAACCCATGCTTGGTTATATTGCTCCAAGTAACTGGGAGATAAGTGCCTTTCAAAAGGGCACACCCAGATGAAGTCAATCTGCGAATATAGTATGTGAGGAATATAGTCATTCGTCAGATGTAAATCGACCATTCTATCCCCACTCACACCATTAGGTTTTCGCAGATATTCTTTAGCAGTCGTATCGGTACACCCAGACTGTGACTGATAACAGTCTCTGATAAATGTTGCACGCATAGATATTGTTTTCTAAATGCATTGATACCGTTTTATCCATCAAAATTAAAAAGAACCACTATGTCAACATAATGGATGGACTAAATGCAAACACAAAATATTGATATAATTTTCAGGAAAATGTTGAGCTGTTATATAAACATATATAATTTGAAGTTGACGATAATTACCAGTAACATAAGATTTTTAGCTTTTGTTCCAAACATACCTGTTATGTACAACAAAGACTAATACAATACAACTCGAGTCTGTTTTTGTGTGTCAAAGCGGAGCTGTGTTAGTTTTACGATTTAACAGGTGATGGAATCTTTCAATAGTCTGAAAATAGCATCTAACCAAGCGAGAAGTTAAAACAACACAAAACACACGTAGATACCGACTGAGGTCGATGAAACACCCCAAACAAACCTGTTTTGCAACTTTAGGCCCGCCAATTAATAATCTGCAGTTTGTTGAAAAAGACTACAAAGGTATATTTGTGAAGTGTAATTAACACAGTTGAATAAGAAACAAGTATATTTAAATAGCAATCATCATCATTGTCTCTATTTGCAAATTCATTTTCTCTCTCATTTCAAAATGTGCTTTAAGTAAACAAAATTGAATTGAATAATGTCTTTGTTTCAGAAACTAAAGCAACAAGCTTTAATCAGGAGTTTGTGGACATTTGTTCAAAACAGAGATCTAATAATGTACTCCAACTAAATTTTGTTTTCTCAAATCATGTAAATTTACATGAATCAAAACCCTTGCACATGCTACGTTCCTTCTCTCTTTCTCTCTCTCCCTTTCTCTCTCTCTCTCTCTCTCTCTCTCTCTCTCTCTCTCTCTCTGTACCTCTCAGACGATATTACATATTTACGTCTTAAATCAAATCCATAATGGCATCATCTGATAATTAATACCAGTGATATGTATTTTCAGACTGATATCCTTCATCATTGTACTACTAAGTTATTTAAGTATGTAACACAATGATCCCAGACAGTCTCCTGTTCGTATACCATATCGCTCTTTTCTACGGTAATAAACCTTTTCGAACAGAGTTATATGCATCTTAACAGTTGCGACGGTAAAATGTCATACGATTTTAACCACAGAATTATATGACAATGTTTGATCGCTTTTTTCTTTTTATGGGGGGTTCTCTCTCCTTTTTGATCTGTCCAGACCAGTTAGGGAGGCCCTCCTGCCCTGCATGTTTTGGATTGCTATTTTGTATGTTTTGCTATCGTTTTAATGGTTTCATGAAAAATAGTTTTATTGTTTACATTTTTTTTTAAAATTTGTTTAATTCATTCATTTTTTTAATTTTTTTAAATATTTTTTTCCTTCTAAGTATTCATCTTTGTTAAACCAGCTTTCTATTTCCATCCTTCGTTCTTCATCTTCTTTTAGTCTTCTTCTGTTTTCCTTCCTTCTTTCCTTGTCTATTTCTTTGAGTGCTTTACGTGTTTGGCTTGTTGTTTTTATTTGACTTTTCTCCGCATTTGATGGCGCTTCTTTGTTATTTATTTTTTGTTGTTGTTTTTATTGTTGTTGCAGTCTCATTTTTTCTTTTTCCTCTTCTTGTCGTATTCTCCTCAAATATGGGTGTATCTCGTCTGGTTTCGGTGAGGGTTCTTGTTGGTCTTGCTGTTTTAATTTGGGGTCTGTACTTTCTTGCTGTATTGGCTTGGTGCCCTGTTGTTGTTGTAGTTGTATAGGTTCTTGTTGTTGCTGTTGACTAATCCCTAGTGGTTGTTGTTGTTGTTGCTTTTGGTCCATTATTTGTGTCTGTATTTGTTGTCTTACTGGAATCTGTACTTGCATTTGTTGTGGTTGTTGATGTTTTGGATCTTGTCGTTGTTGTAGCGTTTTCTGCAGTCGTTCAGGATTTGCGATCTCTTGTTGCTGTTGTAGTTGTATTTGTCTTTTTGGATTTTGTTGTTGTCGGTTCTGCGCATCTTGTGGTTGTTGTTGTATCTTACTGTTTTCTAATTCAGTCTGGACTTGTGATTGTTGCTGTTGTTGTTGTTTTTGTTGTCCTGGTGGTTCATGTTGTTGTCGTTTTGGGTCCATCATTTGTGTCTGAACTTGTTGTCTGATTTCTACTGGGATCTATATTTGCATCTGGTGCGGATGTTGTTGCTTTAGGACTTGTCGTTGTTGCTGAGTTTCCTTTAATTGCTTTAAATTTGTAATTGCTTGTGGCTGTTGTTGTTGTATATGTCCTTGTTGTCCTTGCGTATTTTGTTGTTGTTGGTTCTGTGGTTGTTGTTGCTTATGTTCTTGTTGCATATTCTCTGCTTCCATGCTTCCTAAGTTTATCTGCTGACTTTTGTCTTGTGATTGTTGCTGTTCTTGTTGTTGTTGCTTATTTACTTCAGTCTGGACTTGTGACTTTTGCTGTTGTTTTTGTTGTTTCGGCTGAGTTTTCTGTAGTTGTCCTGTGGCTAATGCTTGTTGTTGTTGTTGCCGGTTTCTTCTATCTTCAGTTACTGTTGCTTGATTTTGTGGACACTTAAAAGGTGTGTGTCCCGTATTTCCACATCTATTGCATTTTCTATCAAAAAAATGCATCCTTTGTGCCAAGTTTTGGCAACAAATCCAAATATGTAGAAGGCTCTCTTGATACCTTTTAATTTCTCTTTTTCAATCTCTAGTATTCTTGTCCCGTTAAGTGTCGTTGTTGACTCAATCATTCCCATTCGCGATGATATCACTGGAATTTGAAATCTTTTTTCAAACTTTTTAACTATTTCCTCTGTTGGAATTTCTAAAGGGATATCCGTCAAATGCAGGTCTCCTGTCTGTCTTTTATTTTCCGTAGGATAGGTGTTGGTTTCTTTACTATGACTTTCTCTTTTCCAACGTACATTTCTCCGTATGGTAAAATCGGTGTTTTTCCTTTCGGTCGTATGATGTAACCTTTATATCCGTTGGGGTTAATGGAGTATACTTTGTTTATGCACTCGGGATTTGATATCTTCATTGCAATAATTATACTTGTTATGGTAGTATTTTCTCTTGGAATGTTTGTCATGTCTAGTTCTTGGGTCCCTTCTCTGTATTCACATTCTATGTAACTCCCGTCGTGCGTGTCAATTGTTCTTAGCTTGAAAGATTTACTCAGTTGATTCATTTTTCTCATGGTCGCTATGTTTCCTCGTGCCCTGTTTTCACTTAGTTGACCTTCAATTTCTTGATTTTCCATGGCATGTAAATACGGCTTTTTTTTTTCTTTTTTTTGTGTAAATAGTTACGTGATTTTATATTCCCTCTTTTCTTTGCTGGCAGTCTTTAATGGACAGAACATATAGTCCTGTTGGGGCAGCAGAACCTCTAATCTGTTTGCTTTGTCCTTGCCATTTCAGACGATAAAACAACAGACTACTTCTCAAGGAGTATAAGAGTGTTTGATCGCTACCCATTTGATCTGTCCATTAAGGTTCAGATTTGATTCCTAAACGAGTATGCAGTTTATATATAAAATTATATTTTAGATGATGCCAAATATTACTACATTTACATGAAGATGAAGAACTGCATTATGCATTGGAACTGGCATGTATCTGATAGTTGCAAGGGTCACGGTTATCAAGCTATTTCAACGATACAATGTTACGGTCATGTTTTCCATCACAGCCACTGCAATATACCAACTATCAAAGTTATTAAATTGTGTGCAGCCTACAACACTACCATTTAGTTTTAAATGTTACCACGTATGACTTCATTAATATGACTCTCAATGCATTGGACTTATTTCGCTTAATTAGATGTTTTTCCAAGCCACTTTCAAATAAAATACCGATGGAATATTCAAGAGATATCAATGATTAATAATATTAAATCGTATGACGAGGCTAAAGTAAAGGCTCGTTTTCTCTCAGCAGAATAGCAATATGGCTGCTTTCATATTGCGCTCGCTTAGTTATTCACATCCACGTCATGATACCGATATTCTTGTCCGAAGGTCGTTTGCCGGTCACTCGGTATTAAGCATCGCATTTCTCTTTGATTAGAAATTGCTGTATTTGTTACAGGTATTGTACATTTTACATTCGTTATTGATTTTAACGTTGAGAGCAGATTAAATTACATTTTACACACACTAGCTTTCACACAACGTAATGTCAACATGTTGCGTGTTGATGAAAATAATAATAGAACACCATTCCCGGTCGGCTGTTTCTCAATAAAGGGGTTTCGTGTATGAAATAAGATTTAGCCTGAAATTTTACTCTAATAACTCGTGCTCGGAAAGGATGAAGCACACCAAAGACAATACAGTTGTAGCTAGTAACCTCATCTGTAACATTTGTTTGTATATTGAAAAATATTTTGAATACAATTATAATCGTTAGAACAGGTTACATGCTATTGCAATATATAACAGTTATGTGTGTCTCTTTGCCACTTTCATCATGATATGAGACTCATAGAAGAGCATTGACAATATTTCAGCAGTTTGAATTATCAGATCCATACTAACTAAACAGTTAACCCATACTTGGTTATATTTTCCCAAGGGCACACACAGGCAAAGTCAATCTGTGAATATAGTATGTGAGGAATATAGTCATTCGTCAGATGTAAATCGACCACTCACACCATTAGGTTTTCGCAGATATTCTTTAGCAGGCGTATCGGTACACCCAGACTGTGACTGATAACAGTCTCTAATAAATGTTGCACGCATAGATATTGTTTTCTAAATGCATTGATACCGTTTTATCCATCAAAATTAAAAAGAACCACTATGTCAACATAATGGATGGACTAAAAGCGAACACAAAATATTGATATAATTTTCAGGAAAATGTTGAGCTGTTATATAAACATATATAATTTGAAGTTGACGATAATTACCAGTAACATAAGATTTTTAGCTTTTGTTCCAAACATACCTGTTATGTACGACAAAGACTAATACAATACAACTCGAGTCTGTTTTTGTGCGTCAAAGCGGAGCTGTGTTAGTTTTACGATTTAACAGGTGATGGAATCTTTCAATAGTCTGAAAATAGCATCTAACCAAGCGAGAAGTTAAAACAACACAAAACACACGTAGATACCGACTGAGGTCGATGAAACACCCCAAACAAACCTGTTTTGCAACTTTAGGCCCGCCAATTAATAATCTGCAGTTTGTTGACAAAGACTAAAAAGGTATATTTGTGAAGTGTAATTAACACAGTTGAATAAGAAAAAAGTATATTTAAATAGCAATCATCATCATTGTCTCTATTTGCAAATTCATTTTCTCTCTCATTTCAAAATGTGCTTTAAGTAAACAAAATTGAATCGAATAATGTCTTTGTTTCAGAAACTAAAGCAACAAGCTTTAATCAGGAGTTTGTGGACATTTGTTCAAAACAGAGATCTAATAATGTACTCCAACTAAATTTTGTTTTCTCAAAACATGTAAATTTACATGAAACAAAACCCTTGCACATGCTACGTTCCTTCTCTCTTTCTCTCTCTCCCTTTCTCTCTCTCTCTCTCTCTCTCTCTCTGTACCTCTCAGACGATATTACATATTTACGTCTTAAATCAAATCCATAATGGCATCATCTGATAATTAATACCAGTGATATGTATTTTCAGACTGATATCCTTCATCATTGTACTACTAAGTTATTTAAGTATGTAACACAATGATCCCAGACAGTCTCCTGTTCGTATACCATATCGCTCTTTTCTACGGTAATAAACCTTTTCGAACAGAGTTATATGCATCTTAACAGTTGCGACGGTAAAATGTCATACGATTTTAACCACAGAATTATATGACAATGTTTGATCGCTTTTTTCTTTTTATGGGGGGTTCTCTCTCCTTTTTGATCTGTCCAGACCAGTTAGGGAGGCCCTCCTGCCCTGCATGTTTTGGATTGCTATTTTGTATGTTTTGCTATCGTTTTAATGGTTTCATGAAAAATAGTTTTATTGTTTACATTTTTTTTTAAATTTGTTTAATTCATTCATTTTTTTAATTTTTTTAAATATTTTTTTCCTTCTAAGTATTCATCTTTGTTAAACCAGCTTTCTATTTCCATCCTTCGTTCTTCATCTTCTTTTAGTCTTCTTCTGTTTTCCTTCCTTCTTTCCTTGTCTATTTCTTTGAGTGCTTTACGTGTTTGGCTTGTTGTTTTTATTTGACTTTTCTCCGCATTTGATGGCGCTTCTTTGTAATTTATTTTTTGTTGTTGTTTTTATTGTTGTTGCAGTCTCATTTTTTCTTTTTCCTCTTCTTGTCGTATTCTCCTCAAATATGGGTGTATCTCGTCTGGTTTCGGTGAGGGTTCTTGTTGGTCTTGCTGTTTTAATTTGGGGTCTGTACTTTCTTGCTGTATTGGCTTGGTGCCCTGTTGTTGTTGTAGTTGTATAGGTTCTTGTTGTTGCTGTTGACTAATCCCTAGTGGTTGTTGTTGTTGTTGCTTTTGGTCCATTATTTGTGTCTGTATTTGTTGTCTTACTGGAATCTGTACTTGCATTTGTTGTGGTTGTTGATGTTTTGGATCTTGTCGTTGTTGTAGCGTTTTCTGCAGTCGTTCAGGATTTGCGATCTCTTGTTGCTGTTGTAGTTGTATTTGTCTTTTTGGATTTTGTTGTTGTCGGTTCTGCGCATCTTGTGGTTGTTGTTGTATCTTACTGTTTTCTAATTCAGTCTGGACTTGTGATTGTTGCTGTTGTTGTTGTTTTTGTTGTCCTGGTGGTTCATGTTGTTGTCGTTTTGGGTCCATCATTTGTGTCTGAACTTGTTGTCTGATTTCTACTGGGATCTATATTTGCATCTGGTGCGGATGTTGTTGCTTTAGGACTTGTCGTTGTTGCTGAGTTTCCTTTAATTGCTTTAAATTTGTAATTGCTTGTGGCTGTTGTTGTTGTATATGTCCTTGTTGTCCTTGCGTATTTTGTTGTTGTTGGTTCTGTGGTTGTTGTTGCTTATGTTCTTGTTGCATATTCTCTGCTTCCATGCTTCCTAAGTTTATCTGCTGACTTTTGTCTTGTGATTGTTGCTGTTCTTGTTGTTGTTGCTTATTTACTTCAGTCTGGACTTGTGACTTTTGCTGTTGTTTTTGTTGTTTCGGCTGAGTTTTCTGTAGTTGTCCTGTGGCTAATGCTTGTTGTTGTTGTTGCCGGTTTCTTCTATCTTCAGTTACTGTTGCTTGATTTTGTGGACACTTAAAAGGTGTGTGTCCCGTATTTCCACATCTATTGCATTTTCTATCAAAAAAATGCATCCTTTGTGCCAAGTTTTGGCAACAAATCCAAATATGTAGAAGGCTCTCTTGATACCTTTTAATTTCTCTTTTTCAATCTCTAGTATTCTTGTCCCGTTAAGTGTCGTTGTTGACTCAATCATTCCCATTCGCGATGATATCACTGGAATTTGAAATCTTTTTTCAAACTTTTTAACTATTTCCTCTGTTGGAATTTCTAAAGGGATATCCGTCAAATGCAGGTCTCCTGTCTGTCTTTTATTTTCCGTAGGATAGGTGTTGGTTTCTTTACTATGACTTTCTCTTTTCCAACGTACATTTCTCCGTATGGTAAAATCGGTGTTTTTCCTTTCGGTCGTATGATGTAACCTTTATATCCGTTGGGGTTAATGGAGTATACTTTGTTTATGCACTCGGGATTTGATATCTTCATTGCAATAATTATACTTGTTATGGTAGTATTTTCTCTTGGAATGTTTGTCATGTCTAGTTCTTGGGTCCCTTCTCTGTATTCACATTCTATGTAACTCCCGTCGTGCGTGTCAATTGTTCTTAGCTTGAAAGATTTACTCAGTTGATTCATTTTTCTCATGGTCGCTATGTTTCCTCGTGCCCTGTTTTCACTTAGTTGACCTTCAATTTCTTGATTTTCCATGGCATGTAAATACGGCTTTTTTTTTTCTTTTTTTTGTGTAAATAGTTACGTGATTTTATATTCCCTCTTTTCTTTGCTGGCAGTCTTTAATGGACAGAACATATAGTCCTGTTGGGGCAGCAGAACCTCTAATCTGTTTGCTTTGTCCTTGCCATTTCAGACGATAAAACAACAGACTACTTCTCAAGGAGTATAAGAGTGTTTGATCGCTACCCATTTGATCTGTCCATTAAGGTTCAGATTTGATTCCTAAACGAGTATGCAGTTTATATATAAAATTATATTTTAGATGATGCCAAATATTACTACATTTACATGAAGATGAAGAACTGCATTATGCATTGGAACTGGCATGTATCTGATAGTTGCAAGGGTCACGGTTATCAAGCTATTTCAACGATACAATGTTACGGTCATGTTTTCCATCACAGCCACTGCAATATACCAACTATCAAAGTTATTAAATTGTGTGCAGCCTACAACACTACCATTTAGTTTTAAATGTTACCACGTATGACTTCATTAATATGACTCTCAATGCATTGGACTTATTTCGCTTAATTAGATGTTTTTCCAAGCCACTTTCAAATAAAATACCGATGGAATATTCAAGAGATATCAATGATTAATAATATTAAATCGTATGACGAGGCTAAAGTAAAGGCTCGTTTTCTCTCAGCAGAATAGCAATATGGCTGCTTTCATATTGCGCTCGCTTAGTTATTCACATCCACGTCATGATACCGATATTCTTGTCCGAAGGTCGTTTGCCGGTCACTCGGTATTAAGCATCGCATTTCTCTTTGATTAGAAATTGCTGTATTTGTTACAGGTATTGTACATTTTACATTCGTTATTGATTTTAACGTTGAGAGCAGATTAAATTACATTTTACACACACTAGCTTTCACACAACGTAATGTCAACATGTTGCGTGTTGATGAAAATAATAATAGAACACCATTCCCGGTCGGCTGTTTCTCAATAAAGGGGTTTCGTGTATGAAATAAGATTTAGCCTGAAATTTTACTCTAATAACTCGTGCTCGGAAAGGATGAAGCACACCAAAGACAATACAGTTGTAGCTAGTAACCTCATCTGTAACATTTGTTTGTATATTGAAAAATATTTTGAATACAATTATAATCGTTAGAACAGGTTACATGCTATTGCAATATATAACAGTTATGTGTGTCTCTTTGCCACTTTCATCATGATATGAGACTCATAGAAGAGCATTGACAATATTTCAGCAGTTTGAATTATCAGATCCATACTAACTAAACAGTTAACCCATACTTGGTTATATTTTCCCAAGGGCACACACAGGCAAAGTCAATCTGTGAATATAGTATGTGAGGAATATAGTCATTCGTCAGATGTAAATCGACCACTCACACCATTAGGTTTTCGCAGATATTCTTTAGCAGGCGTATCGGTACACCCAGACTGTGACTGATAACAGTCTCTAATAAATGTTGCACGCATAGATATTGTTTTCTAAATGCATTGATACCGTTTTATCCATCAAAATTAAAAAGAACCACTATGTCAACATAATGGATGGACTAAAAGCGAACACAAAATATTGATATAATTTTCAGGAAAATGTTGAGCTGTTATATAAACATATATAATTTGAAGTTGACGATAATTACCAGTAACATAAGATTTTTAGCTTTTGTTCCAAACATACCTGTTATGTACGACAAAGACTAATACAATACAACTCGAGTCTGTTTTTGTGCGTCAAAGCGGAGCTGTGTTAGTTTTACGATTTAACAGGTGATGGAATCTTTCAATAGTCTGAAAATAGCATCTAACCAAGCGAGAAGTTAAAACAACACAAAACACACGTAGATACCGACTGAGGTCGATGAAACACCCCAAACAAACCTGTTTTGCAACTTTAGGCCCGCCAATTAATAATCTGCAGTTTGTTGACAAAGACTAAAAAGGTATATTTGTGAAGTGTAATTAACACAGTTGAATAAGAAAAAAGTATATTTAAATAGCAATCATCATCATTGTCTCTATTTGCAAATTCATTTTCTCTCTCATTTCAAAATGTGCTTTAAGTAAACAAAATTGAATCGAATAATGTCTTTGTTTCAGAAACTAAAGCAACAAGCTTTAATCAGGAGTTTGTGGACATTTGTTCAAAACAGAGATCTAATAATGTACTCCAACTAAATTTTGTTTTCTCAAAACATGTAAATTTACATGAAACAAAACCCTTGCACATGCTACGTTCCTTCTCTCTTTCTCTCTCTCCCTTTCTCTCTCTCTCTCTCTCTCTCTCTCTGTACCTCTCAGACGATATTACATATTTACGTCTTAAATCAAATCCATAATGGCATCATCTGATAATTAATACCAGTGATATGTATTTTCAGACTGATATCCTTCATCATTGTACTACTAAGTTATTTAAGTATGTAACACAATGATCCCAGACAGTCTCCTGTTCGTATACCATATCGCTCTTTTCTACGGTAATAAACCTTTTCGAACAGAGTTATATGCATCTTAACAGTTGCGACGGTAAAATGTCATACGATTTTAACCACAGAATTATATGACAATGTTTGATCGCTTTTTTCTTTTTATGGGGGGTTCTCTCTCCTTTTTGATCTGTCCAGACCAGTTAGGGAGGCCCTCCTGCCCTGCATGTTTTGGATTGCTATTTTGTATGTTTTGCTATCGTTTTAATGGTTTCATGAAAAATAGTTTTATTGTTTACATTTTTTTTTAAATTTGTTTAATTCATTCATTTTTTTAATTTTTTTAAATATTTTTTTCCTTCTAAGTATTCATCTTTGTTAAACCAGCTTTCTATTTCCATCCTTCGTTCTTCATCTTCTTTTAGTCTTCTTCTGTTTTCCTTCCTTCTTTCCTTGTCTATTTCTTTGAGTGCTTTACGTGTTTGGCTTGTTGTTTTTATTTGACTTTTCTCCGCATTTGATGGCGCTTCTTTGTAATTTATTTTTTGTTGTTGTTTTTATTGTTGTTGCAGTCTCATTTTTTCTTTTTCCTCTTCTTGTCGTATTCTCCTCAAATATGGGTGTATCTCGTCTGGTTTCGGTGAGGGTTCTTGTTGGTCTTGCTGTTTTAATTTGGGGTCTGTACTTTCTTGCTGTATTGGCTTGGTGCCCTGTTGTTGTTGTAGTTGTATAGGTTCTTGTTGTTGCTGTTGACTAATCCCTAGTGGTTGTTGTTGTTGTTGCTTTTGGTCCATTATTTGTGTCTGTATTTGTTGTCTTACTGGAATCTGTACTTGCATTTGTTGTGGTTGTTGATGTTTTGGATCTTGTCGTTGTTGTAGCGTTTTCTGCAGTCGTTCAGGATTTGCGATCTCTTGTTGCTGTTGTAGTTGTATTTGTCTTTTTGGATTTTGTTGTTGTCGGTTCTGCGCATCTTGTGGTTGTTGTTGTATCTTACTGTTGTCTAATTCAGTCTGGACTTGTGATTGTTGCTGTTGTTGTTGTTTTTGTTGTCCTGGTGGTTCATGTTGTTGTCGTTTTGGGTCCATCATTTGTGTCTGAACTTGTTGTCTGATTTCTACTGGGATCTATACTTGCATCTGGTGCGGATGTTGTTGCTTTAGGACTTGTCGTTGTTGCTGAGTTTCCTTTAATTGCTTTAAATTTGTAATTGCTTGTGGCTGTTGTTGTTGTATATGTCCTTGTTGTCCTTGCGTATTTTGTTGTTGTTGGTTCTGTGGTTGTTGTTGCTTATGTTCTTGTTGTATATTCTCTGCTTCCATGCTTCCTAAGTTTATCTGCTGACTTTTGTCTTGTGATTGTTGCTGTTCTTGTTGTTGTTGCTTATTTACTTCAGTCTGGACTTGTGACTTTTGCTGTTGTTGTTGTTGTTTCGGCTGAGTTTTCTGTAGTTGTCCTGTGGCTAATGCTTGTTGTTGTTGTTGCCGGTTTCTTCTATCTTCAGTTACTGTTGCTTGATTTTGTGGACACTTAAAAGGTGTGTCCCGTATTTCCACATCTATTGCATTTTCTATCAAAAATGCATCCTTTGTACCAAGTTTTGGCAACAAATCCAAATATGTAGAAAGCTCTCTTGATACCTTTTAATTTCTCTTTTTCAATCTCTAGTATTCTTGTCCCGTTAAGTGTCGTTGTTGACTCAATCATTCCCATTCGCGATGATATCACTGGAATTTGAAATCTTTTTTCAAACTTTTTAACTATTTCCTCTGTTGGAATTTCTAAAGGGATATCCGTCAAATGCAGGTCTCCTGTCTGTTTTTTATTTTCCGTAGGATAGGTGTTGGTTTCTTTACTATGACTTTCTCTTTTCCAACGTACATTTCTCCGTATGGTAAAATCGGTGTTTTTCCTTTCGGTCGTATGATGTAACCTTTATATCCGTTGGGGTTAATGGAGTATACTTCGTTTATGCACTCGGGATTTGATATCTTCATTGCAATAATTATACTTGTTATGGTAGTATTTTCTCTTGGAATGTTTGTCATGTCTAGTTCTTGGGTCCCTTCTCTGTATTCACGTTCTATGTAACTCCCGTCGTGCGTGTCAATTGTTCTTAGCTTGAAAGATTTACTCAGTTGATTCATTTTTCTCATGGTCGCTATGTTTCCTCGTGCCCTGTTTTCACTTAGTTGACCTTCAATTTCTTGATTTTCCATGGCATGTAAATACGGCTTTTTTTTTCTTTTTTTTGTGTAAATAGTTACGTGATTTTATATTCCCTCTTTTCTTTGCTGGCAGTCTTTAATGGACAGAACATATAGTCCTGTTGGGGCAGCAGAACCTCTAATCTGTTTGCTTTGTCCTTGCCATTTCAGACGATAAAACAACAGACTACTTCTCAAGGAGTATAAGAGTGTTTGATCGCTACCCATTTGATCTGTCCATTAAGGTTCAGATTTGATTTCTAAACGAGTATGCAGTTTATATATAAAATTATATTTTAGATGATGCCAAATATTACTACATTTACATGAAGATGAAGAACTGCATTATGCATTGGAACTGGCATGTATCTGATAGTTGCAAGGGTCACGGTTATCAAGCTATTTCAACGATACAATGTTACGGTCATGTTTTCCATCACAGCCACTGCAATATACCAACTATCAAAGTTATTAAATTGTGTGCAGCCTACAACACTACCATTTTGTTTTAAATGTTACCACGTATGACTTCATTAATATGACTCTCAATGCATTGGACTTATTTCGCTTAATTAGATGTTTTTCCAAGCCACTTTCAAATAAAATACCGATGGAATATTCAAGAGATATCAATGATTAATAATATTAAATCGTATGACGAGGCTAAAGTAAAGGCTCGTTTTCTCTCAGCAGAATAGCAATATGGCTGCTTTCATATTGCGCTCGCTTAGTTATTCACATCCACGTCATGATACCGATATTCTTGTCCGAAGGTCGTTTGCCGGTCACTCGGTATTAAGCATCGCATTTCTCTTTGATTAGAAATTGCTGTATTTGTTACAGGTATTGTACATTTTACATTCGTTATTGATTTTAACGTTGAGAGCAGATTAAATTACATTTTACACACACTAGCTTTCACACAACGTAATGTCAACATGTTGCGTGTTGATGAAAATAATAATAGAACACCATTCCCGGTCGGCTGTTTCTCAATAAAGGGGTTTCGTGTATGAAATAAGATTTAGCCTGAAATTTTACTCTAATAACTCGTGCTCGGAAAGGATGAAGCACACCAAAGACAATACAGTTGTAGCTAGTAACCTCATCTGTAACATTTGTTTGTATATTGAAAAATATTTTGAATACAATTATAATCGTTAGAACAGGTTACATGCTATTGCAATATATAACAGTTATGTGTGTCTCTTTGCCACTTTCATCATGATATGAGACTCATAGAAGAGCATTGACAATATTTCAGCAGTTTGAATTATCAGATCCATACTAACTAAACAGTTAACCCATACTTGGTTATATTTTCCCAAGGGCACACACAGGCAAAGTCAATCTGTGAATATAGTATGTGAGGAATATAGTCATTCGTCAGATGTAAATCGACCACTCACACCATTAGGTTTTCGCAGATATTCTTTAGCAGGCGTATCGGTACACCCAGACTGTGACTGATAACAGTCTCTAATAAATGTTGCACGCATAGATATTGTTTTCTAAATGCATTGATACCGTTTTATCCATCAAAATTAAAAAGAACCACTATGTCAACATAATGGATGGACTAAAAGCGAACACAAAATATTGATATAATTTTCAGGAAAATGTTGAGCTGTTATATAAACATATATAATTTGAAGTTGACGATAATTACCAGTAACATAAGATTTTTAGCTTTTGTTCCAAACATACCTGTTATGTACGACAAAGACTAATACAATACAACTCGAGTCTGTTTTTGTGCGTCAAAGCGGAGCTGTGTTAGTTTTACGATTTAACAGGTGATGGAATCTTTCAATAGTCTGAAAATAGCATCTAACCAAGCGAGAAGTTAAAACAACACAAAACACACGTAGATACCGACTGAGGTCGATGAAACACCCCAAACAAACCTGTTTTGCAACTTTAGGCCCGCCAATTAATAATCTGCAGTTTGTTGACAAAGACTAAAAAGGTATATTTGTGAAGTGTAATTAACACAGTTGAATAAGAAAAAAGTATATTTAAATAGCAATCATCATCATTGTCTCTATTTGCAAATTCATTTTCTCTCTCATTTCAAAATGTGCTTTAAGTAAACAAAATTGAATCGAATAATGTCTTTGTTTCAGAAACTAAAGCAACAAGCTTTAATCAGGAGTTTGTGGACATTTGTTCAAAACAGAGATCTAATAATGTACTCCAACTAAATTTTGTTTTCTCAAAACATGTAAATTTACATGAAACAAAACCCTTGCACATGCTACGTTCCTTCTCTCTTTCTCTCTCTCCCTTTCTCTCTCTCTCTCTCTCTCTCTCTCTGTACCTCTCAGACGATATTACATATTTACGTCTTAAATCAAATCCATAATGGCATCATCTGATAATTAATACCAGTGATATGTATTTTCAGACTGATATCCTTCATCATTGTACTACTAAGTTATTTAAGTATGTAACACAATGATCCCAGACAGTCTCCTGTTCGTATACCATATCGCTCTTTTCTACGGTAATAAACCTTTTCGAACAGAGTTATATGCATCTTAACAGTTGCGACGGTAAAATGTCATACGATTTTAACCACAGAATTATATGACAATGTTTGATCGCTTTTTTCTTTTTATGGGGGGTTCTCTCTCCTTTTTGATCTGTCCAGACCAGTTAGGGAGGCCCTCCTGCCCTGCATGTTTTGGATTGCTATTTTGTATGTTTTGCTATCGTTTTAATGGTTTCATGAAAAATAGTTTTATTGTTTACATTTTTTTTTAAATTTGTTTAATTCATTCATTTTTTTAATTTTTTTAAATATTTTTTTCCTTCTAAGTATTCATCTTTGTTAAACCAGCTTTCTATTTCCATCCTTCGTTCTTCATCTTCTTTTAGTCTTCTTCTGTTTTCCTTCCTTCTTTCCTTGTCTATTTCTTTGAGTGCTTTACGTGTTTGGCTTGTTGTTTTTATTTGACTTTTCTCCGCATTTGATGGCGCTTCTTTGTAATTTATTTTTTGTTGTTGTTTTTATTGTTGTTGCAGTCTCATTTTTTCTTTTTCCTCTTCTTGTCGTATTCTCCTCAAATATGGGTGTATCTCGTCTGGTTTCGGTGAGGGTTCTTGTTGGTCTTGCTGTTTTAATTTGGGGTCTGTACTTTCTTGCTGTATTGGCTTGGTGCCCTGTTGTTGTTGTAGTTGTATAGGTTCTTGTTGTTGCTGTTGACTAATCCCTAGTGGTTGTTGTTGTTGTTGCTTTTGGTCCATTATTTGTGTCTGTATTTGTTGTCTTACTGGAATCTGTACTTGCATTTGTTGTGGTTGTTGATGTTTTGGATCTTGTCGTTGTTGTAGCGTTTTCTGCAGTCGTTCAGGATTTGCGATCTCTTGTTGCTGTTGTAGTTGTATTTGTCTTTTTGGATTTTGTTGTTGTCGGTTCTGCGCATCTTGTGGTTGTTGTTGTATCTTACTGTTGTCTAATTCAGTCTGGACTTGTGATTGTTGCTGTTGTTGTTGTTTTTGTTGTCCTGGTGGTTCATGTTGTTGTCGTTTTGGGTCCATCATTTGTGTCTGAACTTGTTGTCTGATTTCTACTGGGATCTATACTTGCATCTGGTGCGGATGTTGTTGCTTTAGGACTTGTCGTTGTTGCTGAGTTTCCTTTAATTGCTTTAAATTTGTAATTGCTTGTGGCTGTTGTTGTTGTATATGTCCTTGTTGTCCTTGCGTATTTTGTTGTTGTTGGTTCTGTGGTTGTTGTTGCTTATGTTCTTGTTGTATATTCTCTGCTTCCATGCTTCCTAAGTTTATCTGCTGACTTTTGTCTTGTGATTGTTGCTGTTCTTGTTGTTGTTGCTTATTTACTTCAGTCTGGACTTGTGACTTTTGCTGTTGTTGTTGTTGTTTCGGCTGAGTTTTCTGTAGTTGTCCTGTGGCTAATGCTTGTTGTTGTTGTTGCCGGTTTCTTCTATCTTCAGTTACTGTTGCTTGATTTTGTGGACACTTAAAAGGTGTGTCCCGTATTTCCACATCTATTGCATTTTCTATCAAAAATGCATCCTTTGTACCAAGTTTTGGCAACAAATCCAAATATGTAGAAAGCTCTCTTGATACCTTTTAATTTCTCTTTTTCAATCTCTAGTATTCTTGTCCCGTTAAGTGTCGTTGTTGACTCAATCATTCCCATTCGCGATGATATCACTGGAATTTGAAATCTTTTTTCAAACTTTTTAACTATTTCCTCTGTTGGAATTTCTAAAGGGATATCCGTCAAATGCAGGTCTCCTGTCTGTTTTTTATTTTCCGTAGGATAGGTGTTGGTTTCTTTACTATGACTTTCTCTTTTCCAACGTACATTTCTCCGTATGGTAAAATCGGTGTTTTTCCTTTCGGTCGTATGATGTAACCTTTATATCCGTTGGGGTTAATGGAGTATACTTCGTTTATGCACTCGGGATTTGATATCTTCATTGCAATAATTATACTTGTTATGGTAGTATTTTCTCTTGGAATGTTTGTCATGTCTAGTTCTTGGGTCCCTTCTCTGTATTCACGTTCTATGTAACTCCCGTCGTGCGTGTCAATTGTTCTTAGCTTGAAAGATTTACTCAGTTGATTCATTTTTCTCATGGTCGCTATGTTTCCTCGTGCCCTGTTTTCACTTAGTTGACCTTCAATTTCTTGATTTTCCATGGCATGTAAATACGGCTTTTTTTTTTCTTTTTTTTGTGTAAATAGTTACGTGATTTTATATTCCCTCTTTTCTTTGCTGGCAGTCTTTAATGGACAGAACATATAGTCCTGTTGGGGCAGCAGAACCTCTAATCTGTTTGCTTTGTCCTTGCCATTTCAGACGATAAAACAACAGACTACTTCTCAAGGAGTATAAGAGTGTTTGATCGCTACCCATTTGATCTGTCCATTAAGGTTCAGATTTGATTTCTAAACGAGTATGCAGTTTATATATAAAATTATATTTTAGATGATGCCAAATATTACTACATTTACATGAAGATGAAGAACTGCATTATGCATTGGAACTGGCATGTATCTGATAGTTGCAAGGGTCACGGTTATCAAGCTATTTCAACGATACAATGTTACGGTCATGTTTTCCATCACAGCCACTGCAATATACCAACTATCAAAGTTATTAAATTGTGTGCAGCCTACAACACTACCATTTAGTTTTAAATGTTACCACGTATGACTTCATTAATATGACTCTCAATGCATTGGACTTATTTCGCTTAATTAGATGTTTTTCCAAGCCACTTTCAAATAAAATACCGATGGAATATTCAAGAGATATCAATGATTAATAATATTAAATCGTATGACGAGGCTAAAGTAAAGGCTCGTTTTCTCTCAGCAGAATAGCAATATGGCTGCTTTCATATTGCGCTCGCTTAGTTATTCACATCCACGTCATGATACCGATATTCTTGTCCGAAGGTCGTTTGCCGGTCACTCGGTATTAAGCATCGCATTTCTCTTTGATTAGAAATTGCTGTATTTGTTACAGGTATTGTACATTTTACATTCGTTATTGATTTTAACGTTGAGAGCAGATTAAATTACATTTTACACACACTAGCTTTCACACAACGTAATGTCAACATGTTGCGTGTTGATGAAAATAATAATAGAACACCATTCCCGGTCGGCTGTTTCTCAATAAAGGGGTTTCGTGTATGAAATAAGATTTAGCCTGAAATTTTACTCTAATAACTCGTGCTCGGAAAGGATGAAGCACACCAAAGACAATACAGTTGTAGCTAGTAACCTCATCTGTAACATTTGTTTGTATATTGAAAAATATTTTGAATACAATTATAATCGTTAGAACAGGTTACATGCTATTGCAATATATAACAGTTATGTGTGTCTCTTTGCCACTTTCATCATGATATGAGACTCATAGAAGAGCATTGACAATATTTCAGCAGTTTGAATTATCAGATCCATACTAACTAAACAGTTAACCCATACTTGGTTATATTTTCCCAAGGGCACACACAGGCAAAGTCAATCTGTGAATATAGTATGTGAGGAATATAGTCATTCGTCAGATGTAAATCGACCACTCACACCATTAGGTTTTCGCAGATATTCTTTAGCAGGCGTATCGGTACACCCAGACTGTGACTGATAACAGTCTCTAATAAATGTTGCACGCATAGATATTGTTTTCTAAATGCATTGATACCGTTTTATCCATCAAAATTAAAAAGAACCACTATGTCAACATAATGGATGGACTAAAAGCGAACACAAAATATTGATATAATTTTCAGGAAAATGTTGAGCTGTTATATAAACATATATAATTTGAAGTTGACGATAATTACCAGTAACATAAGATTTTTAGCTTTTGTTCCAAACATACCTGTTATGTACGACAAAGACTAATACAATACAACTCGAGTCTGTTTTTGTGCGTCAAAGCGGAGCTGTGTTAGTTTTACGATTTAACAGGTGATGGAATCTTTCAATAGTCTGAAAATAGCATCTAACCAAGCGAGAAGTTAAAACAACACAAAACACACGTAGATACCGACTGAGGTCGATGAAACACCCCAAACAAACCTGTTTTGCAACTTTAGGCCCGCCAATTAATAATCTGCAGTTTGTTGACAAAGACTAAAAAGGTATATTTGTGAAGTGTAATTAACACAGTTGAATAAGAAAAAAGTATATTTAAATAGCAATCATCATCATTGTCTCTATTTGCAAATTCATTTTCTCTCTCATTTCAAAATGTGCTTTAAGTAAACAAAATTGAATCGAATAATGTCTTTGTTTCAGAAACTAAAGCAACAAGCTTTAATCAGGAGTTTGTGGACATTTGTTCAAAACAGAGATCTAATAATGTACTCCAACTAAATTTTGTTTTCTCAAAACATGTAAATTTACATGAAACAAAACCCTTGCACATGCTACGTTCCTTCTCTCTTTCTCTCTCTCCCTTTCTCTCTCTCTCTCTCTCTCTCTCTCTCTCTCTCTGTACCTCTCAGACGATATTACATATTTACGTCTTAAATCAAATCCATAATGGCATCATCTGATAATTAATACCAGTGATATGTATTTTCAGACTGATATCCTTCATCATTGTACTACTAAGTTATTTAAGTATGTAACACAATGATCCCAGACAGTCTCCTGTTCGTATACCATATCGCTCTTTTCTACGGTAATAAACCTTTTCGAACAGAGTTATATGCATCTTAACAGTTGCGACGGTAAAATGTCATACGATTTTAACCACAGAATTATATGACAATGTTTGATCGCTTTTTTCTTTTTATGGGGGGTTCTCTCTCCTTTTTGATCTGTCCAGACCAGTTAGGGAGGCCCTCCTGCCCTGCATGTTTTGGATTGCTATTTTGCATGTTTTGCTATCGTTTTAATGGTTTCATGAAAAATAGTTTTATTGTTTACATTTTTTTTAAAATTTGTTTAATTCATTCATTTTTTTAATTTTTTTAAATATTTTTTTCCTTCTAAGTATTCATCTTTGTTAAACCAGCTTTCTATTTCCATCCTTCGTTCTTCATCTTCTTTTAGTCTTCTTCTGTTTTCCTTCCTTCTTTCCTTGTCTATTTCTTTGAGTGCTTTACGTGTTTGGCTTGTTGTTTTTATTTGACTTTTCTCCGCATTTGATGGCGCTTCTTTGTAATTTATTTTTTGTTGTTGTTTTTATTGTTGTTGCAGTCTCATTTTTTCTTTTTCCTCTTCTTGTCGTATTCTCCTCAAATATGGGTGTATCTCGTCTGGTTTCGGTGAGGGTTCTTGTTGGTCTTGCTGTTTTAATTTGGGGTCTGTACTTTCTTGCTGTATTGGCTTGGTGCCCTGTTGTTGTTGTAGTTGTATAGGTTCTTGTTGTTGCTGTTGACTAATCCCTAGTGGTTGTTGTTGTTGTTGCTTTTGGTCCATTATTTGTGTCTGTATTTGTTGTCTTACTGGAATCTGTACTTGCATTTGTTGTGGTTGTTGATGTTTTGGATCTTGTCGTTGTTGTAGCGTTTTCTGCAGTCGTTCAGGATTTGCGATCTCTTGTTGCTGTTGTAGTTGTATTTGTCTTTTTGGATTTTGTTGTTGTCGGTTCTGTGCATCTTGTGGTTGTTGTTGTATCTTACTGTTGTCTAATTCAGTCTGGACTTGTGATTGTTGCTGTTGTTGTTGTTTTTGTTGTCCTGGTGGTTCATGTTGTTGTCGTTTTGGGTCCATCATTTGTGTCTGAACTTGTTGTCTGATTTCTACTGGGATCTATACTTGCATCTGGTGCGGATGTTGTTGCTTTAGGACTTGTCGTTGTTGCTGAGTTTCCTTTAATTGCTTTAAATTTGTAATTGCTTGTGGCTGTTGTTGTTGTATATGTCCTTGTTGTCCTTGCGTATTTTGTTGTTGTTGGTTCTGTGGTTGTTGTTGCTTATGTTCTTGTTGTATATTCTCTGCTTCCATGCTTCCTAAGTTTATCTGCTGACTTTTGTCTTGTGATTGTTGCTGTTCTTGTTGTTGTTGCTTATTTACTTCAGTCTGGACTTGTGACTTTTGCTGTTGTTGTTGTTGTTTCGGCTGAGTTTTCTGTAGTTGTCCTGTGGCTAATGCTTGTTGTTGTTGTTGCCGGTTTCTTCTATCTTCAGTTACTGTTGCTTGATTTTGTGGACACTTAAAAGGTGTGTCCCGTATTTCCACATCTATTGCATTTTCTATCAAAAATGCATCCTTTGTACCAAGTTTTGGCAACAAATCCAAATATGTAGAAAGCTCTCTTGATACCTTTTAATTTCTCTTTTTCAATCTCTAGTATTCTTGTCCCGTTAAGTGTCGTTGTTGACTCAATCATTCCCATTCGCGATGATATCACTGGAATTTGAAATCTTTTTTCAAACTTTTTAACTATTTCCTCTGTTGGAATTTCTAAAGGGATATCCGTCAAATGCAGGTCTCCTGTCTGTTTTTTATTTTCCGTAGGATAGGTGTTGGTTTCTTTACTATGACTTTCTCTTTTCCAACGTACATTTCTCCGTATGGTAAAATCGGTGTTTTTCCTTTCGGTCGTATGATGTAACCTTTATATCCGTTGGGGTTAATGGAGTATACTTCGTTTATGCACTCGGGATTTGATATCTTCATTGCAATAATTATACTTGTTATGGTAGTATTTTCTCTTGGAATGTTTGTCATGTCTAGTTCTTGGGTCCCTTCTCTGTATTCACGTTCTATGTAACTCCCGTCGTGCGTGTCAATTGTTCTTAGCTTGAAAGATTTACTCAGTTGATTCATTTTTCTCATGGTCGCTATGTTTCCTCGTGCCCTGTTTTCACTTAGTTGACCTTCAATTTCTTGATTTTCCATGGCATGTAAATACGGCTTTTTTTTTTCTTTTTTTTTTTTGTAAATAGTTACGTGATTTTATATTCCCTCTTTTCTTTGCTGGCAGTCTTTAATGGACAGAACAGATAGTCCTGTTGGGGCAGCAGAACCTCTAATCTGTTTGCTTTGTCCTTGCCATTTCAGACGATAAAACAACAGACTACTTCTCAAGGAGTATAAGAGTGTTTGATCGCTACCCATTTGATCTGTCCATTAAGGTTCAGATTTGATTCCTAAACGAGTATGCAGTTTATATATAAAATTATATTTTAGATGATGCCAAATATTACTACATTTACATGAAGATGAAGAACTGCATTATGCATTGGAACTGGCATGTATCTGATAGTTGCAAGGGTCACGGTTATCAAGCTATTTCAACGATACAATGTTACGGTCATGTTTTCCATCACAGCCACTGCAATATACCAACTATCAAAGTTATTAAATTGTGTGCAGCCTACAACACTACCATTTAGTTTTAAATGTTACCACGTATGACTTCATTAATATGACTCTCAATGCATTGGACTTATTTCGCTTAATTAGATGTTTTTCCAAGCCACTTTCAAATAAAATACCGATGGAATATTCAAGAGATATCAATGATTAATAATATTAAATCGTATGACGAGGCTAAAGTAAAGGCTCGTTTTCTCTCAGCAGAATAGCAATATGGCTGCTTTCATATTGCGCTCGCTTAGTTATTCACATCCACGTCATGATACCGATATTCTTGTCCGAAGGTCGTTTGCCGGTCACTCGGTATTAAGCATCGCATTTCTCTTTGATTAGAAATTGCTGTATTTGTTACAGGTATTGTACATTTTACATTCGTTATTGATTTTAACGTTGAGAGCAGATTAAATTACATTTTACACACACTAGCTTTCACACAACGTAATGTCAACATGTTGCGTGTTGATGAAAATAATAATAGAACACCATTCCCGGTCGGCTGTTTCTCAATAAAGGGGTTTCGTGTATGAAATAAGATTTAGCCTGAAATTTTACTCTAATAACTCGTGCTCGGAAAGGATGAAGCACACCAAAGACAATACAGTTGTAGCTAGTAACCTCATCTGTAACATTTGTTTGTATATTGAAAAATATTTTGAATACAATTATAATCGTTAGAACAGGTTACATGCTATTGCAATAGATAACAGTTATGTGTGTCTCTTTGCCACTTTCATCATGATATGAGACTCATAGAAGAGCATTGACAATATTTCAGCAGTTTGAATTATCAGATCCATACTAACTAAACAGTTAACCCATACTTGGTTATATTTTCCCAAGGGCACACACAGGCAAAGTCAATCTGTGAATATAGTATGTGAGGAATATAGTCATTCGTCAGATGTAAATCGACCACTCACACCATTAGGTTTTCGCAGATATTCTTTAGCAGGCGTATCGGTACACCCAGACTGTGACTGATAACAGTCTCTAATAAATGTTGCACGCATAGATATTGTTTTCTAAATGCATTGATACCGTTTTATCCATCAAAATTAAAAAGAACCACTATGTCAACATAATGGATGGACTAAAAGCGAACACAAAATATTGATATAATTTTCAGGAAAATGTTGAGCTGTTATATAAACATATATAATTTGAAGTTGACGATAATTACCAGTAACATAAGATTTTTAGCTTTTGTTCCAAACATACCTGTTATGTACGACAAAGACTAATACAATACAACTCGAGTCTGTTTTTGTGCGTCAAAGCGGAGCTGTGTTAGTTTTACGATTTAACAGGTGATGGAATCTTTCAATAGTCTGAAAATAGCATCTAACCAAGCGAGAAGTTAAAACAACACAAAACACACGTAGATACCGACTGAGGTCGATGAAACACCCCAAACAAACCTGTTTTGCAACTTTAGGCCCGCCAATTAATAATCTGCAGTTTGTTGACAAAGACTAAAAAGGTATATTTGTGAAGTGTAATTAACACAGTTGAATAAGAAAAAAGTATATTTAAATAGCAATCATCATCATTGTCTCTATTTGCAAATTCATTTTCTCTCTCATTTCAAAATGTGCTTTAAGTAAACAAAATTGAATCGAATAATGTCTTTGTTTCAGAAACTAAAGCAACAAGCTTTAATCAGGAGTTTGTGGACATTTGTTCAAAACAGAGATCTAATAATGTACTCCAACTAAATTTTGTTTTCTCAAAACATGTAAATTTACATGAAACAAAACCCTTGCACATGCTACGTTCCTTCTCTCTTTCTCTCTCTCCCTTTCTCTCTCTCTCTCTCTCTCTCTCTCTCTCTGTACCTCTCAGACGATATTACATATTTACGTCTTAAATCAAATCCATAATGGCATCATCTGATAATTAATACCAGTGATATGTATTTTCAGACTGATATCCTTCATCATTGTACTACTAAGTTATTTAAGTATGTAACACAATGATCCCAGACAGTCTCCTGTTCGTATACCATATCGCTCTTTTCTACGGTAATAAACCTTTTCGAACAGAGTTATATGCATCTTAACAGTTGCGACGGTAAAATGTCATACGATTTTAACCACAGAATTATATGACAATGTTTGATCGCTTTTTTCTTTTTATGGGGGGTTCTCTCTCCTTTTTGATCTGTCCAGACCAGTTAGGGAGGCCCTCCTGCCCTGCATGTTTTGGATTGCTATTTTGTATGTTTTGCTATCGTTTTAATGGTTTCATGAAAAATAGTTTTATTGTTTACATTTTTTTTTAAATTTGTTTAATTCATTCATTTTTTTAATTTTTTTAAATATTTTTTTCCTTCTAAGTATTCATCTTTGTTAAACCAGCTTTCTATTTCCATCCTTCGTTCTTCATCTTCTTTTAGTCTTCTTCTGTTTTCCTTCCTTCTTTCCTTGTCTATTTCTTTGAGTGCTTTACGTGTTTGGCTTGTTGTTTTTATTTGACTTTTCTCCGCATTTGATGGCGCTTCTTTGTAATTTATTTTTTGTTGTTGTTTTTATTGTTGTTGCAGTCTCATTTTTTCTTTTTCCTCTTCTTGTCGTATTCTCCTCAAATATGGGTGTATCTCGTCTGGTTTCGGTGAGGGTTCTTGTTGGTCTTGCTGTTTTAATTTGGGGTCTGTACTTTCTTGCTGTATTGGCTTGGTGCCCTGTTGTTGTTGTAGTTGTATAGGTTCTTGTTGTTGCTGTTGACTAATCCCTAGTGGTTGTTGTTGTTGTTGCTTTTGGTCCATTATTTGTGTCTGTATTTGTTGTCTTACTGGAATCTGTACTTGCATTTGTTGTGGTTGTTGATGTTTTGGATCTTGTCGTTGTTGTAGCGTTTTCTGCAGTCGTTCAGGATTTGCGATCTCTTGTTGCTGTTGTAGTTGTATTTGTCTTTTTGGATTTTGTTGTTGTCGGTTCTGCGCATCTTGTGGTTGTTGTTGTATCTTACTGTTGTCTAATTCAGTCTGGACTTGTGATTGTTGCTGTTGTTGTTGTTTTTGTTGTCCTGGTGGTTCATGTTGTTGTCGTTTTGGGTCCATCATTTGTGTCTGAACTTGTTGTCTGATTTCTACTGGGATCTATACTTGCATCTGGTGCGGATGTTGTTGCTTTAGGACTTGTCGTTGTTGCTGAGTTTCCTTTAATTGCTTTAAATTTGTAATTGCTTGTGGCTGTTGTTGTTGTATATGTCCTTGTTGTCCTTGCGTATTTTGTTGTTGTTGGTTCTGTGGTTGTTGTTGCTTATGTTCTTGTTGTATATTCTCTGCTTCCATGCTTCCTAAGTTTATCTGCTGACTTTTGTCTTGTGATTGTTGCTGTTCTTGTTGTTGTTGCTTATTTACTTCAGTCTGGACTTGTGACTTTTGCTGTTGTTGTTGTTGTTTCGGCTGAGTTTTCTGTAGTTGTCCTGTGGCTAATGCTTGTTGTTGTTGTTGCCGGTTTCTTCTATCTTCAGTTACTGTTGCTTGATTTTGTGGACACTTAAAAGGTGTGTCCCGTATTTCCACATCTATTGCATTTTCTATCAAAAATGCATCCTTTGTACCAAGTTTTGGCAACAAATCCAAATATGTAGAAAGCTCTCTTGATACCTTTTAATTTCTCTTTTTCAATCTCTAGTATTCTTGTCCCGTTAAGTGTCGTTGTTGACTCAATCATTCCCATTCGCGATGATATCACTGGAATTTGAAATCTTTTTTCAAACTTTTTAACTATTTCCTCTGTTGGAATTTCTAAAGGGATATCCGTCAAATGCAGGTCTCCTGTCTGTTTTTTATTTTCCGTAGGATAGGTGTTGGTTTCTTTACTATGACTTTCTCTTTTCCAACGTACATTTCTCCGTATGGTAAAATCGGTGTTTTTCCTTTCGGTCGTATGATGTAACCTTTATATCCGTTGGGGTTAATGGAGTATACTTCGTTTATGCACTCGGGATTTGATATCTTCATTGCAATAATTATACTTGTTATGGTAGTATTTTCTCTTGGAATGTTTGTCATGTCTAGTTCTTGGGTCCCTTCTCTGTATTCACGTTCTATGTAACTCCCGTCGTGCGTGTCAATTGTTCTTAGCTTGAAAGATTTACTCAGTTGATTCATTTTTCTCATGGTCGCTATGTTTCCTCGTGCCCTGTTTTCACTTAGTTGACCTTCAATTTCTTGATTTTCCATGGCATGTAAATACGGCTTTTTTTTTTCTTTTTTTTGTGTAAATAGTTACGTGATTTTATATTCCCTCTTTTCTTTGCTGGCAGTCTTTAATGGACAGAACATATAGTCCTGTTGGGGCAGCAGAACCTCTAATCTGTTTGCTTTGTCCTTGCCATTTCAGACGATAAAACAACAGACTACTTCTCAAGGAGTATAAGAGTGTTTGATCGCTACCCATTTGATCTGTCCATTAAGGTTCAGATTTGATTTCTAAACGAGTATGCAGTTTATATATAAAATTATATTTTAGATGATGCCAAATATTACTACATTTACATGAAGATGAAGAACTGCATTATGCATTGGAACTGGCATGTATCTGATAGTTGCAAGGGTCACGGTTATCAAGCTATTTCAACGATACAATGTTACGGTCATGTTTTCCATCACAGCCACTGCAATATACCAACTATCAAAGTTATTAAATTGTGTGCAGCCTACAACACTACCATTTAGTTTTAAATGTTACCACGTATGACTTCATTAATATGACTCTCAATGCATTGGACTTATTTCGCTTAATTAGATGTTTTTCCAAGCCACTTTCAAATAAAATACCGATGGAATATTCAAGAGATATCAATGATTAATAATATTAAATCGTATGACGAGGCTAAAGTAAAGGCTCGTTTTCTCTCAGCAGAATAGCAATATGGCTGCTTTCATATTGCGCTCGCTTAGTTATTCACATCCACGTCATGATACCGATATTCTTGTCCGAAGGTCGTTTGCCGGTCACTCGGTATTAAGCATCGCATTTCTCTTTGATTAGAAATTGCTGTATTTGTTACAGGTATTGTACATTTTACATTCGTTATTGATTTTAACGTTGAGAGCAGATTAAATTACATTTTACACACACTAGCTTTCACACAACGTAATGTCAACATGTTGCGTGTTGATGAAAATAATAATAGAACACCATTCCCGGTCGGCTGTTTCTCAATAAAGGGGTTTCGTGTATGAAATAAGATTTAGCCTGAAATTTTACTCTAATAACTCGTGCTCGGAAAGGATGAAGCACACCAAAGACAATACAGTTGTAGCTAGTAACCTCATCTGTAACATTTGTTTGTATATTGAAAAATATTTTGAATACAATTATAATCGTTAGAACAGGTTACATGCTATTGCAATATATAACAGTTATGTGTGTCTCTTTGCCACTTTCATCATGATATGAGACTCATAGAAGAGCATTGACAATATTTCAGCAGTTTGAATTATCAGATCCATACTAACTAAACAGTTAACCCATACTTGGTTATATTTTCCCAAGGGCACACACAGGCAAAGTCAATCTGTGAATATAGTATGTGAGGAATATAGTCATTCGTCAGATGTAAATCGACCACTCACACCATTAGGTTTTCGCAGATATTCTTTAGCAGGCGTATCGGTACACCCAGACTGTGACTGATAACAGTCTCTAATAAATGTTGCACGCATAGATATTGTTTTCTAAATGCATTGATACCGTTTTATCCATCAAAATTAAAAAGAACCACTATGTCAACATAATGGATGGACTAAAAGCGAACACAAAATATTGATATAATTTTCAGGAAAATGTTGAGCTGTTATATAAACATATATAATTTGAAGTTGACGATAATTACCAGTAACATAAGATTTTTAGCTTTTGTTCCAAACATACCTGTTATGTACGACAAAGACTAATACAATACAACTCGAGTCTGTTTTTGTGCGTCAAAGCGGAGCTGTGTTAGTTTTACGATTTAACAGGTGATGGAATCTTTCAATAGTCTGAAAATAGCATCTAACCAAGCGAGAAGTTAAAACAACACAAAACACACGTAGATACCGACTGAGGTCGATGAAACACCCCAAACAAACCTGTTTTGCAACTTTAGGCCCGCCAATTAATAATCTGCAGTTTGTTGACAAAGACTAAAAAGGTATATTTGTGAAGTGTAATTAACACAGTTGAATAAGAAAAAAGTATATTTAAATAGCAATCATCATCATTGTCTCTATTTGCAAATTCATTTTCTCTCTCATTTCAAAATGTGCTTTAAGTAAACAAAATTGAATCGAATAATGTCTTTGTTTCAGAAACTAAAGCAACAAGCTTTAATCAGGAGTTTGTGGACATTTGTTCAAAACAGAGATCTAATAATGTACTCCAACTAAATTTTGTTTTCACAAAACATGTAAATTTACATGAAACAAAACCCTTGCACATGCTACGTTCCTTCTCTCTTTCTCTCTCTCCCTTTCTCTCTCTCTCTCTCTCTCTCTCTCTGTACCTCTCAGACGATATTACATATTTACGTCTTAAATCAAATCCATAATGGCATCATCTGATAATTAATACCAGTGATATGTATTTTCAGACTGATATCCTTCATCATTGTACTACTAAGTTATTTAAGTATGTAACACAATGATCCCAGACAGTCTCCTGTTCGTATACCATATCGCTCTTTTCTACGGTAATAAACCTTTTCGAACAGAGTTATATGCATCTTAACAGTTGCGACGGTAAAATGTCATACGATTTTAACCACAGAATTATATGACAATGTTTGATCGCTTTTTTCTTTTTATGGGGGGTTCTCTCTCCTTTTTGATCTGTCCAGACCAGTTAGGGAGGCCCTCCTGCCCTGCATGTTTTGGATTGCTATTTTGTATGTTTTGCTATCGTTTTAATGGTTTCATGAAAAATAGTTTTATTGTTTACATTTTTTTTTAAATTTGTTTAATTCATTCATTTTTTTAATTTTTTTAAATATTTTTTTCCTTCTAAGTATTCATCTTTGTTAAACCAGCTTTCTATTTCCATCCTTCGTTCTTCATCTTCTTTTAGTCTTCTTCTGTTTTCCTTCCTTCTTTCCTTGTCTATTTCTTTGAGTGCTTTACGTGTTTGGCTTGTTGTTTTTATTTGACTTTTCTCCGCATTTGATGGCGCTTCTTTGTAATTTATTTTTTGTTGTTGTTTTTATTGTTGTTGCAGTCTCATTTTTTCTTTTTCCTCTTCTTGTCGTATTCTCCTCAAATATGGGTGTATCTCGTCTGGTTTCGGTGAGGGTTCTTGTTGGTCTTGCTGTTTTAATTTGGGGTCTGTACTTTCTTGCTGTATTGGCTTGGTGCCCTGTTGTTGTTGTAGTTGTATAGGTTCTTGTTGTTGCTGTTGACTAATCCCTAGTGGTTGTTGTTGTTGTTGCTTTTGGTCCATTATTTGTGTCTGTATTTGTTGTCTTACTGGAATCTGTACTTGCATTTGTTGTGGTTGTTGATGTTTTGGATCTTGTCGTTGTTGTAGCGTTTTCTGCAGTCGTTCAGGATTTGCGATCTCTTGTTGCTGTTGTAGTTGTATTTGTCTTTTTGGATTTTGTTGTTGTCGGTTCTGCGCATCTTGTGGTTGTTGTTGTATCTTACTGTTGTCTAATTCAGTCTGGACTTGTGATTGTTGCTGTTGTTGTTGTTTTTGTTGTCCTGGTGGTTCATGTTGTTGTCGTTTTGGGTCCATCATTTGTGTCTGAACTTGTTGTCTGATTTCTACTGGGATCTATACTTGCATCTGGTGCGGATGTTGTTGCTTTAGGACTTGTCGTTGTTGCTGAGTTTCCTTTAATTGCTTTAAATTTGTAATTGCTTGTGGCTGTTGTTGTTGTATATGTCCTTGTTGTCCTTGCGTATTTTGTTGTTGTTGGTTCTGTGGTTGTTGTTGCTTATGTTCTTGTTGTATATTCTCTGCTTCCATGCTTCCTAAGTTTATCTGCTGACTTTTGTCTTGTGATTGTTGCTGTTCTTGTTGTTGTTGCTTATTTACTTCAGTCTGGACTTGTGACTTTTGCTGTTGTTGTTGTTGTTTCGGCTGAGTTTTCTGTAGTTGTCCTGTGGCTAATGCTTGTTGTTGTTGTTGCCGGTTTCTTCTATCTTCAGTTACTGTTGCTTGATTTTGTGGACACTTAAAAGGTGTGTCCCGTATTTCCACATCTATTGCATTTTCTATCAAAAATGCATCCTTTGTACCAAGTTTTGGCAACAAATCCAAATATGTAGAAAGCTCTCTTGATACCTTTTAATTTCTCTTTTTCAATCTCTAGTATTCTTGTCCCGTTAAGTGTCGTTGTTGACTCAATCATTCCCATTCGCGATGATATCACTGGAATTTGAAATCTTTTTTCAAACTTTTTAACTATTTCCTCTGTTGGAATTTCTAAAGGGATATCCGTCAAATGCAGGTCTCCTGTCTGTTTTTTATTTTCCGTAGGATAGGTGTTGGTTTCTTTACTATGACTTTCTCTTTTCCAACGTACATTTCTCCGTATGGTAAAATCGGTGTTTTTCCTTTCGGTCGTATGATGTAACCTTTATATCCGTTGGGGTTAATGGAGTATACTTCGTTTATGCACTCGGGATTTGATATCTTCATTGCAATAATTATACTTGTTATGGTAGTATTTTCTCTTGGAATGTTTGTCATGTCTAGTTCTTGGGTCCCTTCTCTGTATTCACGTTCTATGTAACTCCCGTCGTGCGTGTCAATTGTTCTTAGCTTGAAAGATTTACTCAGTTGATTCATTTTTCTCATGGTCGCTATGTTTCCTCGTGCCCTGTTTTCACTTAGTTGACCTTCAATTTCTTGATTTTCCATGGCATGTAAATACGGCTTTTTTTTTTCTTTTTTTTTTTTGTAAATAGTTACGTGATTTTATATTCCCTCTTTTCTTTGCTGGCAGTCTTTAATGGACAGAACAGATAGTCCTGTTGGGGCAGCAGAACCTCTAATCTGTTTGCTTTGTCCTTGCCATTTCAGACGATAAAACAACAGACTACTTCTCAAGGAGTATAAGAGTGTTTGATCGCTACCCATTTGATCTGTCCATTAAGGTTCAGATTTGATTTCTAAACGAGTATGCAGTTTATATATAAAATTATATTTTAGATGATGCCAAATATTACTACATTTACATGAAGATGAAGAACTGCATTATGCATTGGAACTGGCATGTATCTGATAGTTGCAAGGGTCACGGTTATCAAGCTATTTCAACGATACAATGTTACGGTCATGTTTTCCATCACAGCCACTGCAATATACCAACTATCAAAGTTATTAAATTGTGTGCAGCCTACAACACTACCATTTAGTTTTAAATGTTACCACGTATGACTTCATTAATATGACTCTCAATGCATTGGACTTATTTCGCTTAATTAGATGTTTTTCCAAGCCACTTTCAAATAAAATACCGATGGAATATTCAAGAGATATCAATGATTAATAATATTAAATCGTATGACGAGGCTAAAGTAAAGGCTCGTTTTCTCTCAGCAGAATAGCAATATGGCTGCTTTCATATTGCGCTCGCTTAGTTATTCACATCCACGTCATGATACCGATATTCTTGTCCGAAGGTCGTTTGCCGGTCACTCGGTATTAAGCATCGCATTTCTCTTTGATTAGAAATTGCTGTATTTGTTACAGGTATTGTACATTTTACATTCGTTATTGATTTTAACGTTGAGAGCAGATTAAATTACATTTTACACACACTAGCTTTCACACAACGTAATGTCAACATGTTGCGTGTTGATGAAAATAATAATAGAACACCATTCCCGGTCGGCTGTTTCTCAATAAAGGGGTTTCGTGTATGAAATAAGATTTAGCCTGAAATTTTACTCTAATAACTCGTGCTCGGAAAGGATGAAGCACACCAAAGACAATACAGTTGTAGCTAGTAACCTCATCTGTAACATTTGTTTGTATATTGAAAAATATTTTGAATACAATTATAATCGTTAGAACAGGTTACATGCTATTGCAATATATAACAGTTATGTGTGTCTCTTTGCCACTTTCATCATGATATGAGACTCATAGAAGAGCATTGACAATATTTCAGCAGTTTGAATTATCAGATCCATACTAACTAAACAGTTAACCCATACTTGGTTATATTTTCCCAAGGGCACACACAGGCAAAGTCAATCTGTGAATATAGTATGTGAGGAATATAGTCATTCGTCAGATGTAAATCGACCACTCACACCATTAGGTTTTCGCAGATATTCTTTAGCAGGCGTATCGGTACACCCAGACTGTGACTGATAACAGTCTCTAATAAATGTTGCACGCATAGATATTGTTTTCTAAATGCATTGATACCGTTTTATCCATCAAAATTAAAAAGAACCACTATGTCAACATAATGGATGGACTAAAAGCGAACACAAAATATTGATATAATTTTCAGGAAAATGTTGAGCTGTTATATAAACATATATAATTTGAAGTTGACGATAATTACCAGTAACATAAGATTTTTAGCTTTTGTTCCAAACATACCTGTTATGTACGACAAAGACTAATACAATACAACTCGAGTCTGTTTTTGTGCGTCAAAGCGGAGCTGTGTTAGTTTTACGATTTAACAGGTGATGGAATCTTTCAATAGTCTGAAAATAGCATCTAACCAAGCGAGAAGTTAAAACAACACAAAACACACGTAGATACCGACTGAGGTCGATGAAACACCCCAAACAAACCTGTTTTGCAACTTTAGGCCCGCCAATTAATAATCTGCAGTTTGTTGACAAAGACTAAAAAGGTATATTTGTGAAGTGTAATTAACACAGTTGAATAAGAAAAAAGTATATTTAAATAGCAATCATCATCATTGTCTCTATTTGCAAATTCATTTTCTCTCTCATTTCAAAATGTGCTTTAAGTAAACAAAATTGAATCGAATAATGTCTTTGTTTCAGAAACTAAAGCAACAAGCTTTAATCAGGAGTTTGTGGACATTTGTTCAAAACAGAGATCTAATAATGTACTCCAACTAAATTTTGTTTTCACAAAACATGTAAATTTACATGAAACAAAACCCTTGCACATGCTACGTTCCTTCTCTCTTTCTCTCTCTCCCTTTCTCTCTCTCTCTCTCTCTCTCTCTCTGTACCTCTCAGACGATATTACATATTTACGTCTTAAATCAAATCCATAATGGCATCATCTGATAATTAATACCAGTGATATGTATTTTCAGACTGATATCCTTCATCATTGTACTACTAAGTTATTTAAGTATGTAACACAATGATCCCAGACAGTCTCCTGTTCGTATACCATATCGCTCTTTTCTACGGTAATAAACCTTTTCGAACAGAGTTATATGCATCTTAACAGTTGCGACGGTAAAATGTCATACGATTTTAACCACAGAATTATATGACAATGTTTGATCGCTTTTTTCTTTTTATGGGGGGTTCTCTCTCCTTTTTGATCTGTCCAGACCAGTTAGGGAGGCCCTCCTGCCCTGCATGTTTTGGATTGCTATTTTGTATGTTTTGCTATCGTTTTAATGGTTTCATGAAAAATAGTTTTATTGTTTACATTTTTTTTTAAATTTGTTTAATTCATTCATTTTTTTAATTTTTTTAAATATTTTTTTCCTTCTAAGTATTCATCTTTGTTAAACCAGCTTTCTATTTCCATCCTTCGTTCTTCATCTTCTTTTAGTCTTCTTCTGTTTTCCTTCCTTCTTTCCTTGTCTATTTCTTTGAGTGCTTTACGTGTTTGGCTTGTTGTTTTTATTTGACTTTTCTCCGCATTTGATGGCGCTTCTTTGTAATTTATTTTTTGTTGTTGTTTTTATTGTTGTTGCAGTCTCATTTTTTCTTTTTCCTCTTCTTGTCGTATTCTCCTCAAATATGGGTGTATCTCGTCTGGTTTCGGTGAGGGTTCTTGTTGGTCTTGCTGTTTTAATTTGGGGTCTGTACTTTCTTGCTGTATTGGCTTGGTGCCCTGTTGTTGTTGTAGTTGTATAGGTTCTTGTTGTTGCTGTTGACTAATCCCTAGTGGTTGTTGTTGTTGTTGCTTTTGGTCCATTATTTGTGTCTGTATTTGTTGTCTTACTGGAATCTGTACTTGCATTTGTTGTGGTTGTTGATGTTTTGGATCTTGTCGTTGTTGTAGCGTTTTCTGCAGTCGTTCAGGATTTGCGATCTCTTGTTGCTGTTGTAGTTGTATTTGTCTTTTTGGATTTTGTTGTTGTCGGTTCTGCGCATCTTGTGGTTGTTGTTGTATCTTACTGTTGTCTAATTCAGTCTGGACTTGTGATTGTTGCTGTTGTTGTTGTTTTTGTTGTCCTGGTGGTTCATGTTGTTGTCGTTTTGGGTCCATCATTTGTGTCTGAACTTGTTGTCTGATTTCTACTGGGATCTATACTTGCATCTGGTGCGGATGTTGTTGCTTTAGGACTTGTCGTTGTTGCTGAGTTTCCTTTAATTGCTTTAAATTTGTAATTGCTTGTGGCTGTTGTTGTTGTATATGTCCTTGTTGTCCTTGCGTATTTTGTTGTTGTTGGTTCTGTGGTTGTTGTTGCTTATGTTCTTGTTGTATATTCTCTGCTTCCATGCTTCCTAAGTTTATCTGCTGACTTTTGTCTTGTGATTGTTGCTGTTCTTGTTGTTGTTGCTTATTTACTTCAGTCTGGACTTGTGACTTTTGCTGTTGTTGTTGTTGTTTCGGCTGAGTTTTCTGTAGTTGTCCTGTGGCTAATGCTTGTTGTTGTTGTTGCCGGTTTCTTCTATCTTCAGTTACTGTTGCTTGATTTTGTGGACACTTAAAAGGTGTGTCCCGTATTTCCACATCTATTGCATTTTCTATCAAAAATGCATCCTTTGTACCAAGTTTTGGCAACAAATCCAAATATGTAGAAAGCTCTCTTGATACCTTTTAATTTCTCTTTTTCAATCTCTAGTATTCTTGTCCCGTTAAGTGTCGTTGTTGACTCAATCATTCCCATTCGCGATGATATCACTGGAATTTGAAATCTTTTTTCAAACTTTTTAACTATTTCCTCTGTTGGAATTTCTAAAGGGATATCCGTCAAATGCAGGTCTCCTGTCTGTTTTTTATTTTCCGTAGGATAGGTGTTGGTTTCTTTACTATGACTTTCTCTTTTCCAACGTACATTTCTCCGTATGGTAAAATCGGTGTTTTTCCTTTCGGTCGTATGATGTAACCTTTATATCCGTTGGGGTTAATGGAGTATACTTCGTTTATGCACTCGGGATTTGATATCTTCATTGCAATAATTATACTTGTTATGGTAGTATTTTCTCTTGGAATGTTTGTCATGTCTAGTTCTTGGGTCCCTTCTCTGTATTCACGTTCTATGTAACTCCCGTCGTGCGTGTCAATTGTTCTTAGCTTGAAAGATTTACTCAGTTGATTCATTTTTCTCATGGTCGCTATGTTTCCTCGTGCCCTGTTTTCACTTAGTTGACCTTCAATTTCTTGATTTTCCATGGCATGTAAATACGGCTTTTTTTTTTTGTTTTTTTTTTTGTAAATAGTTACGTGATTTTATATTCCCTCTTTTCTTTGCTGGCAGTCTTTAATGGACAGAACAGATAGTCCTGTTGGGGCAGCAGAACCTCTAATCTGTTTGCTTTGTCCTTGCCATTTCAGACGATAAAACAACAGACTACTTCTCAAGGAGTATAAGAGTGTTTGATCGCTACCCATTTGATCTGTCCATTAAGGTTCAGATTTGATTTCTAAACGAGTATGCAGTTTATATATAAAATTATATTTTAGATGATGCCAAATATTACTACATTTACATGAAGATGAAGAACTGCATTATGCATTGGAACTGGCATGTATCTGATAGTTGCAAGGGTCACGGTTATCAAGCTATTTCAACGATACAATGTTACGGTCATGTTTTCCATCACAGCCACTGCAATATACCAACTATCAAAGTTATTAAATTGTGTGCAGCCTACAACACTACCATTTAGTTTTAAATGTTACCACGTATGACTTCATTAATATGACTCTCAATGCATTGGACTTATTTCGCTTAATTAGATGTTTTTCCAAGCCACTTTCAAATAAAATACCGATGGAATATTCAAGAGATATCAATGATTAATAATATTAAATCGTATGACGAGGCTAAAGTAAAGGCTCGTTTTCTCTCAGCAGAATAGCAATATGGCTGCTTTCATATTGCGCTCGCTTAGTTATTCACATCCACGTCATGATACCGATATTCTTGTCCGAAGGTCGTTTGCCGGTCACTCGGTATTAAGCATCGCATTTCTCTTTGATTAGAAATTGCTGTATTTGTTACAGGTATTGTACATTTTACATTCGTTATTGATTTTAACGTTGAGAGCAGATTAAATTACATTTTACACACACTAGCTTTCACACAACGTAATGTCAACATGTTGCGTGTTGATGAAAATAATAATAGAACACCATTCCCGGTCGGCTGTTTCTCAATAAAGGGGTTTCGTGTATGAAATAAGATTTAGCCTGAAATTTTACTCTAATAACTCGTGCTCGGAAAGGATGAAGCACACCAAAGACAATACAGTTGTAGCTAGTAACCTCATCTGTAACATTTGTTTGTATATTGAAAAATATTTTGAATACAATTATAATCGTTAGAACAGGTTACATGCTATTGCAATATATAACAGTTATGTGTGTCTCTTTGCCACTTTCATCATGATATGAGACTCATAGAAGAGCATTGACAATATTTCAGCAGTTTGAATTATCAGATCCATACTAACTAAACAGTTAACCCATACTTGGTTATATTTTCCCAAGGGCACACACAGGCAAAGTCAATCTGTGAATATAGTATGTGAGGAATATAGTCATTCGTCAGATGTAAATCGACCACTCACACCATTAGGTTTTCGCAGATATTCTTTAGCAGGCGTATCGGTACACCCAGACTGTGACTGATAACAGTCTCTAATAAATGTTGCACGCATAGATATTGTTTTCTAAATGCATTGATACCGTTTTATCCATCAAAATTAAAAAGAACCACTATGTCAACATAATGGATGGACTAAAAGCGAACACAAAATATTGATATAATTTTCAGGAAAATGTTGAGCTGTTATATAAACATATATAATTTGAAGTTGACGATAATTACCAGTAACATAAGATTTTTAGCTTTTGTTCCAAACATACCTGTTATGTACGACAAAGACTAATACAATACAACTCGAGTCTGTTTTTGTGCGTCAAAGCGGAGCTGTGTTAGTTTTACGATTTAACAGGTGATGGAATCTTTCAATAGTCTGAAAATAGCATCTAACCAAGCGAGAAGTTAAAACAACACAAAACACACGTAGATACCGACTGAGGTCGATGAAACACCCCAAACAAACCTGTTTTGCAACTTTAGGCCCGCCAATTAATAATCTGCAGTTTGTTGACAAAGACTAAAAAGGTATATTTGTGAAGTGTAATTAACACAGTTGAATAAGAAAAAAGTATATTTAAATAGCAATCATCATCATTGTCTCTATTTGCAAATTCATTTTCTCTCTCATTTCAAAATGTGCTTTAAGTAAACAAAATTGAATCGAATAATGTCTTTGTTTCAGAAACTAAAGCAACAAGCTTTAATCAGGAGTTTGTGGACATTTGTTCAAAACAGAGATCTAATAATGTACTCCAACTAAATTTTGTTTTCTCAAAACATGTAAATTTACATGAAACAAAACCCTTGCACATGCTACGTTCCTTCTCTCTTTCTCTCTCTCCCTTTCTCTCTCTCTCTCTCTCTCTCTCTCTCTCTCTCTCTCTCTGTACCTCTCAGACGATATTACATATTTACGTCTTAAATCAAATCCATAATGGCATCATCTGATAATTAATACCAGTGATATGTATTTTCAGACTGATATCCTTCATCATTGTACTACTAAGTTATTTAAGTATGTAACACAATGATCCCAGACAGTCTCCTGTTCGTATACCATATCGCTCTTTTCTACGGTAATAAACCTTTTCGAACAGAGTTATATGCATCTTAACAGTTGCGACGGTAAAATGTCATACGATTTTAACCACAGAATTATATGACAATGTTTGATCGCTTTTTTCTTTTTATGGGGGGTTCTCTCTCCTTTTTGATCTGTCCAGACCAGTTAGGGAGGCCCTCCTGCCCTGCATGTTTTGGATTGCTATTTTGTATGTTTTGCTATCGTTTTAATGGTTTCATGAAAAATAGTTTTATTGTTTACATTTTTTTTTAAATTTGTTTAATTCATTCATTTTTTTAATTTTTTTAAATATTTTTTTCCTTCTAAGTATTCATCTTTGTTAAACCAGCTTTCTATTTCCATCCTTCGTTCTTCATCTTCTTTTAGTCTTCTTCTGTTTTCCTTCCTTCTTTCCTTGTCTATTTCTTTGAGTGCTTTACGTGTTTGGCTTGTTGTTTTTATTTGACTTTTCTCCGCATTTGATGGCGCTTCTTTGTAATTTATTTTTTGTTGTTGTTTTTATTGTTGTTGCAGTCTCATTTTTTCTTTTTCCTCTTCTTGTCGTATTCTCCTCAAATATGGGTGTATCTCGTCTGGTTTCGGTGAGGGTTCTTGTTGGTCTTGCTGTTTTAATTTGGGGTCTGTACTTTCTTGCTGTATTGGCTTGGTGCCCTGTTGTTGTTGTAGTTGTATAGGTTCTTGTTGTTGCTGTTGACTAATCCCTAGTGGTTGTTGTTGTTGTTGCTTTTGGTCCATTATTTGTGTCTGTATTTGTTGTCTTACTGGAATCTGTACTTGCATTTGTTGTGGTTGTTGATGTTTTGGATCTTGTCGTTGTTGTAGCGTTTTCTGCAGTCGTTCAGGATTTGCGATCTCTTGTTGCTGTTGTAGTTGTATTTGTCTTTTTGGATTTTGTTGTTGTCGGTTCTGCGCATCTTGTGGTTGTTGTTGTATCTTACTGTTGTCTAATTCAGTCTGGACTTGTGATTGTTGCTGTTGTTGTTGTTTTTGTTGTCCTGGTGGTTCATGTTGTTGTCGTTTTGGGTCCATCATTTGTGTCTGAACTTGTTGTCTGATTTCTACTGGGATCTATACTTGCATCTGGTGCGGATGTTGTTGCTTTAGGACTTGTCGTTGTTGCTGAGTTTCCTTTAATTGCTTTAAATTTGTAATTGCTTGTGGCTGTTGTTGTTGTATATGTCCTTGTTGTCCTTGCGTATTTTGTTGTTGTTGGTTCTGTGGTTGTTGTTGCTTATGTTCTTGTTGTATATTCTCTGCTTCCATGCTTCCTAAGTTTATCTGCTGACTTTTGTCTTGTGATTGTTGCTGTTCTTGTTGTTGTTGCTTATTTACTTCAGTCTGGACTTGTGACTTTTGCTGTTGTTGTTGTTGTTTCGGCTGAGTTTTCTGTAGTTGTCCTGTGGCTAATGCTTGTTGTTGTTGTTGCCGGTTTCTTCTATCTTCAGTTACTGTTGCTTGATTTTGTGGACACTTAAAAGGTGTGTCCCGTATTTCCACATCTATTGCATTTTCTATCAAAAATGCATCCTTTGTACCAAGTTTTGGCAACAAATCCAAATATGTAGAAAGCTCTCTTGATACCTTTTAATTTCTCTTTTTCAATCTCTAGTATTCTTGTCCCGTTAAGTGTCGTTGTTGACTCAATCATTCCCATTCGCGATGATATCACTGGAATTTGAAATCTTTTTTCAAACTTTTTAACTATTTCCTCTGTTGGAATTTCTAAAGGGATATCCGTCAAATGCAGGTCTCCTGTCTGTTTTTTATTTTCCGTAGGATAGGTGTTGGTTTCTTTACTATGACTTTCTCTTTTCCAACGTACATTTCTCCGTATGGTAAAATCGGTGTTTTTCCTTTCGGTCGTATGATGTAACCTTTATATCCGTTGGGGTTAATGGAGTATACTTCGTTTATGCACTCGGGATTTGATATCTTCATTGCAATAATTATACTTGTTATGGTAGTATTTTCTCTTGGAATGTTTGTCATGTCTAGTTCTTGGGTCCCTTCTCTGTATTCACGTTCTATGTAACTCCCGTCGTGCGTGTCAATTGTTCTTAGCTTGAAAGATTTACTCAGTTGATTCATTTTTCTCATGGTCGCTATGTTTCCTCGTGCCCTGTTTTCACTTAGTTGACCTTCAATTTCTTGATTTTCCATGGCATGTAAATACGTTTTTTTTTTTGTTTTTTTTTTTGTAAATAGTTACGTGATTTTATATTCCCTCTTTTCTTTGCTGGCAGTCTTTAATGGACAGAACAGATAGTCCTGTTGGGGCAGCAGAACCTCTAATCTGTTTGCTTTGTCCTTGACATTTCAGACGATAAAACAACAGACTACTTCTCAAGGAGTATAAGAGTGTTTGATCGCTACCCAATTGATCTGTCCATTAAGGTTCAGATTTGATTTCTAAACGAGTATGCAGTTTATATATAAAATTATATTTTAGATGATGCCAAATATTACTACATTTACATGAAGATGAAGAACTGCATTATGCATTGGAACTGGCATGTATCTGATAGTTGCAAAGGTCACGGTTATCAAGCTATTTCAACGATACAATGTTACGGTCATGTTTTCCATCACAGCCACTGCAATATACCAACTATCAAAGTTATTAAATTGTGTGCAGCCTACAACACTACCATTTAGTTTTAAATGTTACCACGTATGACTTCATTAATATGACTCTCAATGCATTGGACTTATTTCGCTTAATTAGATGTTTTTCCAAGCCACTTTCAAATAAAATACCGATGGAATATTCAAGAGATATCAATGATTAATAATATTAAATCGTATGACGAGGCTAAAGTAAAGGCTCGTTTTCTCTCAGCAGAATAGCAATATGGCTGCTTTCATATTGCGCTCGCTTAGTTATTCACATCCACGTCATGATACCGATATTCTTGTCCGAAGGTCGTTTGCCGGTCACTCGGTATTAAGCATCGCATTTCTCTTTGATTAGAAATTGCTGTATTTGTTACAGGTATTGTACATTTTACATTCGTTATTGATTTTAACGTTGAGAGCAGATTAAATTACATTTTACACACACTAGCTTTCACACAACGTAATGTCAACATGTTGCGTGTTGATGAAAATAATAATAGAACACCATTCCCGGTCGGCTGTTTCTCAATAAAGGGGTTTCGTGTATGAAATAAGATTTAGCCTGAAATTTTACTCTAATAACTCGTGCTCGGAAAGGATGAAGCACACCAAAGACAATACAGTTGTAGCTAGTAACCTCATCTGTAACATTTGTTTGTATATTGAAAAATATTTTGAATACAATTATAATCGTTAGAACAGGTTACATGCTATTGCAATATATAACAGTTATGTGTGTCTCTTTGCCACTTTCATCATGATATGAGACTCATAGAAGAGCATTGACAATATTTCAGCAGTTTGAATTATCAGATCCATACTAACTAAACAGTTAACCCATACTTGGTTATATTTTCCCAAGGGCACACACAGGCAAAGTCAATCTGTGAATATAGTATGTGAGGAATATAGTCATTCGTCAGATGTAAATCGACCACTCACACCATTAGGTTTTCGCAGATATTCTTTAGCAGGCGTATCGGTACACCCAGACTGTGACTGATAACAGTCTCTAATAAATGTTGCACGCATAGATATTGTTTTCTAAATGCATTGATACCGTTTTATCCATCAAAATTAAAAAGAACCACTATGTCAACATAATGGATGGACTAAAAGCGAACACAAAATATTGATATAATTTTCAGGAAAATGTTGAGCTGTTATATAAACATATATAATTTGAAGTTGACGATAATTACCAGTAACATAAGATTTTTAGCTTTTGTTCCAAACATACCTGTTATGTACGACAAAGACTAATACAATACAACTCGAGTCTGTTTTTGTGCGTCAAAGCGGAGCTGTGTTAGTTTTACGATTTAACAGGTGATGGAATCTTTCAATAGTCTGAAAATAGCATCTAACCAAGCGAGAAGTTAAAACAACACAAAACACACGTAGATACCGACTGAGGTCGATGAAACACCCCAAACAAACCTGTTTTGCAACTTTAGGCCCGCCAATTAATAATCTGCAGTTTGTTGACAAAGACTAAAAAGGTATATTTGTGAAGTGTAATTAACACAGTTGAATAAGAAAAAAGTATATTTAAATAGCAATCATCATCATTGTCTCTATTTGCAAATTCATTTTCTCTCTCATTTCAAAATGTGCTTTAAGTAAACAAAATTGAATCGAATAATGTCTTTGTTTCAGAAACTAAAGCAACAAGCTTTAATCAGGAGTTTGTGGACATTTGTTCAAAACAGAGATCTAATAATGTACTCCAACTAAATTTTGTTTTCACAAAACATGTAAATTTACATGAAACAAAACCCTTGCACATGCTACGTTCCTTCTCTCTTTCTCTCTCTCCCTTTCTCTCTCTCTCTCTCTCTCTCTCTCTGTACCTCTCAGACGATATTACATATTTACGTCTTAAATCAAATCCATAATGGCATCATCTGATAATTAATACCAGTGATATGTATTTTCAGACTGATATCCTTCATCATTGTACTACTAAGTTATTTAAGTATGTAACACAATGATCCCAGACAGTCTCCTGTTCGTATACCATATCGCTCTTTTCTACGGTAATAAACCTTTTCGAACAGAGTTATATGCATCTTAACAGTTGCGACGGTAAAATGTCATACGATTTTAACCACAGAATTATATGACAATGTTTGATCGCTTTTTTCTTTTTATGGGGGGTTCTCTCTCCTTTTTGATCTGTCCAGACCAGTTAGGGTGGCCCTCCTGCCCTACATGTTTTGGATTGCTATTTTGTATGTTTTGCTATCGTTTTAATGGTTTCATGAAAAATAGTTTTATTGTTTACATTTTTTTTTAAATTTGTTTAATTCATTCATTTTTTTAATTTTTTTAAATATTTTTTTCCTTCTAAGTATTCATCTTTGTTAAACCAGCTTTCTATTTCCATCCTTCGTTCTTCATCTTCTTTTAGTCTTCTTCTGTTTTCCTTCCTTCTTTCCTTGTCTATTTCTTTGAGTGCTTTACGTGTTTGGCTTGTTGTTTTTATTTGACTTTTCTCCGCATTTGATGGCGCTTCTTTGTAATTTATTTTTTGTTGTTGTTTTTATTGTTGTTGCAGTCTCATTTTTTCTTTTTCCTCTTCTTGTCGTATTCTCCTCAAATATGGGTGTATCTCGTCTGGTTTCGGTGAGGGTTCTTGTTGGTCTTGCTGTTTTAATTTGGGGTCTGTACTTTCTTGCTGTATTGGCTTGGTGCCCTGTTGTTGTTGTAGTTGTATAGGTTCTTGTTGTTGCTGTTGACTAATCCCTAGTGGTTGTTGTTGTTGTTGCTTTTGGTCCATTATTTGTGTCTGTATTTGTTGTCTTACTGGAATCTGTACTTGCATTTGTTGTGGTTGTTGATGTTTTGGATCTTGTCGTTGTTGTAGCGTTTTCTGCAGTCGTTCAGGATTTGCGATCTCTTGTTGCTGTTGTAGTTGTATTTGTCTTTTTGGATTTTGTTGTTGTCGGTTCTGCGCATCTTGTGGTTGTTGTTGTATCTTACTGTTGTCTAATTCAGTCTGGACTTGTGATTGTTGCTGTTGTTGTTGTTTTTGTTGTCCTGGTGGTTCATGTTGTTGTCGTTTTGGGTCCATCATTTGTGTCTGAACTTGTTGTCTGATTTCTACTGGGATCTATACTTGCATCTGGTGCGGATGTTGTTGCTTTAGGACTTGTCGTTGTTGCTGAGTTTCCTTTAATTGCTTTAAATTTGTAATTGCTTGTGGCTGTTGTTGTTGTATATGTCCTTGTTGTCCTTGCGTATTTTGTTGTTGTTGGTTCTGTGGTTGTTGTTGCTTATGTTCTTGTTGTATATTCTCTGCTTCCATGCTTCCTAAGTTTATCTGCTGACTTTTGTCTTGTGATTGTTGCTGTTCTTGTTGTTGTTGCTTATTTACTTCAGTCTGGACTTGTGACTTTTGCTGTTGTTGTTGTTGTTTCGGCTGAGTTTTCTGTAGTTGTCCTGTGGCTAATGCTTGTTGTTGTTGTTGCCGGTTTCTTCTATCTTCAGTTACTGTTGCTTGATTTTGTGGACACTTAAAAGGTGTGTCCCGTATTTCCACATCTATTGCATTTTCTATCAAAAATGCATCCTTTGTACCAAGTTTTGGCAACAAATCCAAATATGTAGAAAGCTCTCTTGATACCTTTTAATTTCTCTTTTTCAATCTCTAGTATTCTTGTCCCGTTAAGTGTCGTTGTTGACTCAATCATTCCCATTCGCGATGATATCACTGGAATTTGAAATCTTTTTTCAAACTTTTTAACTATTTCCTCTGTTGGAATTTCTAAAGGGATATCCGTCAAATGCAGGTCTCCTGTCTGTTTTTTATTTTCCGTAGGATAGGTGTTGGTTTCTTTACTATGACTTTCTCTTTTCCAACGTACATTTCTCCGTATGGTAAAATCGGTGTTTTTCCTTTCGGTCGTATGATGTAACCTTTATATCCGTTGGGGTTAATGGAGTATACTTCGTTTATGCACTCGGGATTTGATATCTTCATTGCAATAATTATACTTGTTATGGTAGTATTTTCTCTTGGAATGTTTGTCATGTCTAGTTCTTGGGTCCCTTCTCTGTATTCACGTTCTATGTAACTCCCGTCGTGCGTGTCAATTGTTCTTAGCTTGAAAGATTTACTCAGTTGATTCATTTTTCTCCTGGTCGCTATGTTTCCTCGTGCCCTGTTTTCACTTAGTTGACCTTCAATTTCTTGATTTTCCATGGCATGTAAATACGGCTTTTTTTTTTTGTTTTTTTTTTTGTAAATAGTTACGTGATTTTATATTCCCTCTTTTCTTTGCTGGCAGTCTTTAATGGACAGAACAGATAGTCCTGTTGGGGCAGCAGAACCTCTAATCTGTTTGCTTTGTCCTTGCCATTTCAGACGATAAAACAACAGACTACTTCTCAAGGAGTATAAGAGTGTTTGATCGCTACCCATTTGATCTGTCCATTAAGGTTCAGATTTGATTTCTAAACGAGTATGCAGTTTATATATAAAATTATATTTTAGATGATGCCAAATATTACTACATTTACATGAAGATGAAGAACTGCATTATGCATTGGAACTGGCATGTATCTGATAGTTGCAAGGGTCACGGTTATCAAGCTATTTCAACGATACAATGTTACGGTCATGTTTTCCATCACAGCCACTGCAATATACCAACTATCAAAGTTATTAAATTGTGTGCAGCCTACAACACTACCATTTAGTTTTAAATGTTACCACGTATGACTTCATTAATATGACTCTCAATGCATTGGACTTATTTCGCTTAATTAGATGTTTTTCCAAGCCACTTTCAAATAAAATACCGATGGAATATTCAAGAGATATCAATGATTAATAATATTAAATCGTATGACGAGGCTAAAGTAAAGGCTCGTTTTCTCTCAGCAGAATAGCAATATGGCTGCTTTCATATTGCGCTCGCTTAGTTATTCACATCCACGTCATGATACCGATATTCTTGTCCGAAGGTCGTTTGCCGGTCACTCGGTATTAAGCATCGCATTTCTCTTTGATTAGAAATTGCTGTATTTGTTACAGGTATTGTACATTTTACATTCGTTATTGATTTTAACGTTGAGAGCAGATTAAATTACATTTTACACACACTAGCTTTCACACAACGTAATGTCAACATGTTGCGTGTTGATGAAAATAATAATAGAACACCATTCCCGGTCGGCTGTTTCTCAATAAAGGGGTTTCGTGTATGAAATAAGATTTAGCCTGAAATTTTACTCTAATAACTCGTGCTCGGAAAGGATGAAGCACACCAAAGACAATACAGTTGTAGCTAGTAACCTCATCTGTAACATTTGTTTGTATATTGAAAAATATTTTGAATACAATTATAATCGTTAGAACAGGTTACATGCTATTGCAATATATAACAGTTATGTGTGTCTCTTTGCCACTTTCATCATGATATGAGACTCATAGAAGAGCATTGACAATATTTCAGCAGTTTGAATTATCAGATCCATACTAACTAAACAGTTAACCCATACTTGGTTATATTTTCCCAAGGGCACACACAGGCAAAGTCAATCTGTGAATATAGTATGTGAGGAATATAGTCATTCGTCAGATGTAAATCGACCACTCACACCATTAGGTTTTCGCAGATATTCTTTAGCAGGCGTATCGGTACACCCAGACTGTGACTGATAACAGTCTCTAATAAATGTTGCACGCATAGATATTGTTTTCTAAATGCATTGATACCGTTTTATCCATCAAAATTAAAAAGAACCACTATGTCAACATAATGGATGGACTAAAAGCGAACACAAAATATTGATATAATTTTCAGGAAAATGTTGAGCTGTTATATAAACATATATAATTTGAAGTTGACGATAATTACCAGTAACATAAGATTTTTAGCTTTTGTTCCAAACATACCTGTTATGTACGACAAAGACTAATACAATACAACTCGAGTCTGTTTTTGTGCGTCAAAGCGGAGCTGTGTTAGTTTTACGATTTAACAGGTGATGGAATCTTTCAATAGTCTGAAAATAGCATCTAACCAAGCGAGAAGTTAAAACAACACAAAACACACGTAGATACCGACTGAGGTCGATGAAACACCCCAAACAAACCTGTTTTGCAACTTTAGGCCCGCCAATTAATAATCTGCAGTTTGTTGACAAAGACTGAAAAGGTATATTTGTGAAGTGTAATTAACACAGTTGAATAAGAAAAAAGTATATTTAAATAGCAATCATCATCATTGTCTCTATTTGCAAATTCATTTTCTCTCTCATTTCAAAATGTGCTTTAAGTAAACAAAATTGAATCGAATAATGTCTTTGTTTCAGAAACTAAAGCAACAAGCTTTAATCAGGAGTTTGTGGACATTTGTTCAAAACAGAGATCTAATAATGTACTCCAACTAAATTTTGTTTTCTCAAAACATGTAAATTTACATGAAACAAAACCCTTGCACATGCTACGTTCCTTCTCTCTTTCTCTCTCTCCCTTTCTCTCTCTCTCTCTCTCTCTGTACCTCTCAGACGATATTACATATTTACGTCTTAAATCAAATCCATAATGGCATCATCTGATAATTAATACCAGTGATATGTATTTTCAGACTGATATCCTTCATCATTGTACTACTAAGTTATTTAAGTATGTAACACAATGATCCCAGACAGTCTCCTGTTCGTATACCATATCGCTCTTTTCTACGGTAATAAACCTTTTCGAACAGAGTTATATGCATCTTAACAGTTGCGACGGTAAAATGTCATACGATTTTAACCACAGAATTATATGACAATGTTTGATCGCTTTTTTCTTTTTATGGGGGGTTCTCTCTCCTTTTTGATCTGTCCAGACCAGTTAGGGAGGCCCTCCTGCCCTGCATGTTTTGGATTGCTATTTTGTATGTTTTGCTATCGTTTTAATGGTTTCATGAAAAATAGTTTTATTGTTTACATTTTTTTTTAAATTTGTTTAATTCATTCATTTTTTTAATTTTTTTAAATATTTTTTTCCTTCTAAGTATTCATCTTTGTTAAACCAGCTTTCTATTTCCATCCTTCGTTCTTCATCTTCTTTTAGTCTTCTTCTGTTTTCCTTCCTTCTTTCCTTGTCTATTTCTTTGAGTGCTTTACGTGTTTGGCTTGTTGTTTTTATTTGACTTTTCTCCGCATTTGATGGCGCTTCTTTGTAATTTATTTTTTGTTGTTGTTTTTATTGTTGTTGCAGTCTCATTTTTTCTTTTTCCTCTTCTTGTCGTATTCTCCTCAAATATGGGTGTATCTCGTCTGGTTTCGGTGAGGGTTCTTGTTGGTCTTGCTGTTTTAATTTGGGGTCTGTACTTTCTTGCTGTATTGGCTTGGTGCCCTGTTGTTGTTGTAGTTGTATAGGTTCTTGTTGTTGCTGTTGACTAATCCCTAGTGGTTGTTGTTGTTGTTGCTTTTGGTCCATTATTTGTGTCTGTATTTGTTGTCTTACTGGAATCTGTACTTGCATTTGTTGTGGTTGTTGATGTTTTGGATCTTGTCGTTGTTGTAGCGTTTTCTGCAGTCGTTCAGGATTTGCGATCTCTTGTTGCTGTTGTAGTTGTATTTGTCTTTTTGGATTTTGTTGTTGTCGGTTCTGCGCATCTTGTGGTTGTTGTTGTATCTTACTGTTGTCTAATTCAGTCTGGACTTGTGATTGTTGCTGTTGTTGTTGTTTTTGTTGTCCTGGTGGTTCATGTTGTTGTCGTTTTGGGTCCATCATTTGTGTCTGAACTTGTTGTCTGATTTCTACTGGGATCTATACTTGCATCTGGTGCGGATGTTGTTGCTTTAGGACTTGTCGTTGTTGCTGAGTTTCCTTTAATTGCTTTAAATTTGTAATTGCTTGTGGCTGTTGTTGTTGTATATGTCCTTGTTGTCCTTGCGTATTTTGTTGTTGTTGGTTCTGTGGTTGTTGTTGCTTATGTTCTTGTTGTATATTCTCTGCTTCCATGCTTCCTAAGTTTATCTGCTGACTTTTGTCTTGTGATTGTTGCTGTTCTTGTTGTTGTTGCTTATTTACTTCAGTCTGGACTTGTGACTTTTGCTGTTGTTGTTGTTGTTTCGGCTGAGTTTTCTGTAGTTGTCCTGTGGCTAATGCTTGTTGTTGTTGTTGCCGGTTTCTTCTATCTTCAGTTACTGTTGCTTGATTTTGTGGACACTTAAAAGGTGTGTCCCGTATTTCCACATCTATTGCATTTTCTATCAAAAATGCATCCTTTGTACCAAGTTTTGGCAACAAATCCAAATATGTAGAAAGCTCTCTTGATACCTTTTAATTTCTCTTTTTCAATCTCTAGTATTCTTGTCCCGTTAAGTGTCGTTGTTGACTCAATCATTCCCATTCGCGATGATATCACTGGAATTTGAAATCTTTTTTCAAACTTTTTAACTATTTCCTCTGTTGGAATTTCTAAAGGGATATCCGTCAAATGCAGGTCTCCTGTCTGTTTTTTATTTTCCGTAGGATAGGTGTTGGTTTCTTTACTATGACTTTCTCTTTTCCAACGTACATTTCTCCGTATGGTAAAATCGGTGTTTTTCCTTTCGGTCGTATGATGTAACCTTTATATCCGTTGGGGTTAATGGAGTATACTTCGTTTATGCACTCGGGATTTGATATCTTCATTGCAATAATTATACTTGTTATGGTAGTATTTTCTCTTGGAATGTTTGTCATGTCTAGTTCTTGGGTCCCTTCTCTGTATTCACGTTCTATGTAACTCCCGTCGTGCGTGTCAATTGTTCTTAGCTTGAAAGATTTACTCAGTTGATTCATTTTTCTCATGGTCGCTATGTTTCCTCGTGCCCTGTTTTCACTTAGTTGACCTTCAATTTCTTGATTTTCCATGGCATGTAAATACGGCTTTTTTTTTTTGTTTTTTTTTTTGTAAATAGTTACGTGATTTTATATTCCCTCTTTTCTTTGCTGGCAGTCTTTAATGGACAGAACAGATAGTCCTGTTGGGGCAGCAGAACCTCTAATCTGTTTGCTTTGTCCTTGACATTTCAGACGATAAAACAACAGACTACTTCTCAAGGAGTATAAGAGTGTTTGATCGCTACCCATTTGATCTGTCCATTAAGGTTCAGATTTGATTTCTAAACGAGTATGCAGTTTATATATAAAATTATATTTTAGATGATGCCAAATATTACTACATTTACATGAAGATGAAGAACTGCATTATGCATTGGAACTGGCATGTATCTGATAGTTGCAAGGGTCACGGTTATCAAGCTATTTCAACGATACAATGTTACGGTCATGTTTTCCATCACAGCCACTGCAATATACCAACTATCAAAGTTATTAAATTGTGTGCAGCCTACAACACTACCATTTAGTTTTAAATGTTACCACGTATGACTTCATTAATATGACTCTCAATGCATTGGACTTATTTCGCTTAATTAGATGTTTTTCCAAGCCACTTTCAAATAAAATACCGATGGAATATTCAAGAGATATCAATGATTAATAATATTAAATCGTATGACGAGGCTAAAGTAAAGGCTCGTTTTCTCTCAGCAGAATAGCAATATGGCTGCCTTCATATTGCGCTCGCTTAGTTATTCACATCCACGTCATGATACCGATATTCTTGTCCGAAGGTCGTTTGCCGGTCACTCGGTATTAAGCATCGCATTTCTCTTTGATTAGAAATTGCTGTATTTGTTACAGGTATTGTACATTTTACATTCGTTATTGATTTTAACGTTGAGAGCAGATTAAATTACATTTTACACACACTAGCTTTCACACAACATAATGTCAACATGTTGCGTGTTGATGAAAATAATAATAGAACACCATTCCCGGTCGGCTGTTTCTCAATAAAGGGGTTTCGTGTATGAAATAAGATTTAGCCTGAAATTTTACTCTAATAACTCGTGCTCGGAAAGGATGAAGCACACCAAAGACAATACAGTTGTAGCTAGTAACCTCATCTGTAACATTTGTTTGTATATTGAAAAATATTTTGAATACAATTATAATCGTTAGAACAGGTTACATGATATTGCAATATATAACAGTTATGTGTGTCTCTTTGCCACTTTCATCATGATATGAGACTCATAGAAGAGCATTGACAATATTTCAGCAGTTTGAATTATCAGATCCATACTAACTAAACAGTTAACCCATACTTGGTTATATTTTCCCAAGGGCACACACAGGCAAAGTCAATCTGTGAATATAGTATGTGTGGAATATAGTCATTCGTCAGATGTAAATCGACCATTCTATCCCCACTCACACCATTAGGTTTTCGCAGATATTCTTTAGCAGGCGTATCGGTACACCCAGACTGTGACTGATAACAGTCTCTAATGAATGTTGCACGCATAGATATTGTTTTCTAAATGCATTGATACCGTTTTATCCATCAAAATTAAAAAGAACCACTATGTCAACATAATGGATGGACTAAAAGCGAACACAAAATATTGACATAATTTTCAGGAAAATGTTGAGCTGTTATATAAACATATATAATTTGAAGTTGACGATAATTACCAGTAACATAAGATTTTTAGCTTTTGTTCCAAACATACCTGTTATGTACGACAAAGACTAATACAATACAACTCGAGTCTGTTTTTGTGTGTCAAAGCGGAGCTGTGTTAGTTTTACGATTTAACAGGTGATGGAATCTTTCAATAGTCTGAAAATAGCATCTAACCAAGCGAGAAGTTAAAACAACACAAAACACACGTAGATACCGACTGAGGTCGATGAAACACCCCAAACAAACCTGTTTTGCAACTTTAGGCCCGCCAATTAATAATCTGCAGTTTGTTGACAAAGACTGAAAAGGTATATTTGTGAAGTGTAATTAACACAGTTGAATAAGAAAAAAGTATATTTAAATAGCAATCATCATCATTATCTCTATTTGCAAATTCATTTTCTCTCTCATTTCAAAATGTGCTTTAAGTAAACAAAATTGAATCGAATAATGTCTTTGTTTCAGAAACTAAAGCAACAAGCTTTAATCAGGAGTTTGTGGACATTTGTTCAAAACAGAGATCTAATAATGTACTCCAACTAAATTTTGTTTTCTCAAAACATGTAAATTTACATGAAACAAAACCCTTGCACATGCTACGTTCCTTCTCTCTTTCTCTCTCTCCCTTTCTCTCTCTCTCTCTCTCTCTGTACCTCTCAGACGATATTACATATTTACGTCTTAAATCAAATCCATAATGGCATCATCTGATAATTAATACCAGTGATATGTATTTTCAGGCTGATATCCTTCATCATTGTACTACCAAGTTATTTAAGTATGTAACACAATGATCCCAGACAGTCTCCTGTTCGTATACCATATCGCTCTTTTCTACGGTAATAAACCTTTTCGAACAGAGTTATATGCATCTTAACAGTTGCGACGGTAAAATGTCATACGATTTTAACCACAGAATTATATGACAATGTTTGATCGCTTTTTTCTTTTTATGGTTGCTTCTCTCTCCTTTTTGATCTGTCCAGACCAGTTAGGGAGGCCCTCCTGCCCTGCATGTTTTGGATTGCTATTTTGTATGTTTTGCTATCGTTTTAATGGTTTCATGAAAAATAGTTTTATTGTTTACATTTTTTTTTAAAATTTGTTTAATTCATTCATTTTTTAATTTTTTTAAATATTTTTTTCCTTCTAAGTATTCATCTTTGTTAAACCAGCTTTCTATTTCCATCCTTCGTTCTTTATCTTCTTTTAGTCTTCTTCTGTTTTCCTTCCTTCTTTCCTTGTCTATTTCTTTGAGTGCTTTACGTGTTTGGCTTGTTGTTTTTATTTGACTTTTCTCCGCATTTGATGGCGCTTCTTTGTTATTTATTTTTTGTTGTTGTTTTTATTGTTGTTGCAGTCTCATTTTTTCTTTTTCCTCTTCTTGTCGTATTCTCCTCAAATATGGGTGTATCTCGTCTGGTTTCGGTGAGGGTTCTTGTTGGTCTTGCTGTTTTAATTTGGGGTCTGTACTTTCTTGCTGTATTGGCTTGGTGCCCTGTTGTTGTTGTAGTTGTATAGGTTCTTGTTGTTGCTGTTGACTAATCCCTAGTGGTTGTTGTTGTTGTTGCTTTTGGTCCATTATTTGTGTCTGTATTTGTTGTCTTACTGGAATCTGTACTTGCATTTGTTGTGGTTGTTGATGTTTTGGATCTTGTCGTTGTTGTAGCGTTTTCTGCAGTCGTTCAGGATTTGCGATCTCTTATTGCTGTTGCAGTTGTATTTGTCTTTTTGGATTTTGTTGTTGTCGGTTCTGCGCATCTTGTGGTTGTTGTTGTATCTTACTGTTGTCTAATTCAGTCTGGACTTGTGATTGTTGCTGTTGTTGTTGTTTTTGTTGTCCTGGTGGTTCATGTTGTTGTCGTTTTGGGTCCATCATTTGTGTCTGAACTTGTTGTCTGATTTCTACTGGGATCTATACTTGCATCTGGTGCGGATGTTGTTGCTTTAGGACTTGTCGTTGTTGCTGAGTTTCCTTTAATTGCTTTAAATTTGTAATTGCTTGTGGCTGTTGTTGTTGTATATGTCCTTGTTGTCCTTGCGTATTTTGTTGTTGTTGGTTCTGTGGTTGTTGTTGCTTATGTTCTTGTTGTATATTCTCTGCTTCCATGCTTCCTAAGTTTATCTGCTGACTTTTGTCTTGTGATTGTTGCTGTTCTTGTTGTTGTTGCTTATTTACTTCAGTCTGGACTTGTGACTTTTGCTGTTGTTGTTGTTGTTTCGGCTGAGTTTTCTGTAGTTGTCCTGTGGCTAATGCTTGTTGTTGTTGTTGCCGGTTTCTTCTATCTTCAGTTACTGTTGCTTGATTTTGTGGACACTTAAAAGGTGTGTGTCCCGTATTTCCACATCTATTGCATTTTCTATCAAAAATGCATCCTTTGTACCAAGTTTTGGCAACAAATCCAAATATGTAGAAGGCTCTCTTGATACCTTTTAATTTCTCTTTTTCAATCTCTAGTATTCTTGTCCCGTTAAGTGTCGTTGTTGACTCAATCATTCCCATTCGCGATGATATCACTGGAATTTGAAATCTTTTTTCAAACTTTTTAACTATTTCCTCTGTTGGAATTTCTAAAGGGATATCCGTCAAATGCAGGTCTCCTGTCTGTTTTTTATTTTCCGTAGGATAGGTGTTGGTTTCTTTACTATGACTTTCTCTTTTCCAACGTACATTTCTCCGTATGGTAAAATCGGTGTTTTTCCTTTCGGTCGTATGATATAACCTTTATATCCGTTGGGGTTAATGGAGTATACTTTGTTTATGCACTCGGGATTTGATATCTTCATTGCAATAATTATACTTGTTATGGTAGTATTTTCTCTTGGAATGTTTGTCATGTCTAGTTCTTGGGTCCCTTCTCTGTATTCACATTCTATGTAACTCCCGTCGTGCGTGTCAATTGTTCTTAGCTTGAAAGATTTACTCAGTTGATTCATTTTTCTCATGGTCGCTATGTTTCCTCGTGCCCTGTTTTCACTTAGTTGACCTTCAATTTCTTGATTTTCCATGGCATGTAAATACGGCTTTTTATTTATTTATTTTTTTTTTGTAAATAGTTACGTGATTTTATATTCCCTCTTTTCTTTGCTGGCAGTCTTTAATGGACAGAGCAGATAGTCCTGTTGGGGCAGCAGAACCTCTAATCTGTTTGCTTTGTCCTTGCCATTTCAGACGATAAAACAACAGACTACTTCTCAAGGAGTATAAGAGTGTTTGATCGCTACCCATTTGATCTGTCCATTAAGGTTCAGATTTGATTTCTAAACGAGTATGCAGTTTATATATAAAATTATATTTTAGATGATGCAAAATATTACTACATTTACATGAAGATGAAGAACTGCATTATGCATTGGAACTGGCATGTATCTGATAGTTGCAAGGGTCACGGTTATCAAGCTATTTCAACGATACAATGTTACGGTCATGTTTTCCATCACAGCCACTGCAATATACCAACTATCAAAGTTATTAAATTGTGTGCAGCCTACAACACTACCATTTAGTTTTAAATGTTACCACGTATGACTTCATTAATATGACTCTCAATGCATTGGACTTATTTCGCTTAATTAGATGTTTTTCCAAGCCACTTTCAAATAAAATACCGATGGAATATTCAAGAGATATCAATGATTAATAATATTAAATCGTATGACGAGGCTAAAGTAAAGGCTCGTTTTCTCTCAGCAGAATAGCAATATGGCTGCCTTCATATTGCGCTCGCTTAGTTATTCACATCCACGTCATGATACCGATATTCTTGTCCGAAGGTCGTTTGCCGGTCACTCGGTATTAAGCATCGCATTTCTCTTTGATTAGAAATTGCTGTATTTGTTACAGGTATTGTACATTTTACATTCGTTATTGATTTTAACGTTGAGAGCAGATTAAATTACATTTTACACACACTAGCTTTCACACAACATAATGTCAACATGTTGCGTGTTGATGAAAATAATAATAGAACACCATTCCCGGTCGGCTGTTTCTCAATAAAGGGGTTTCGTGTATGAAATAAGATTTAGCCTGAAATTTTACTCTAATAACTCGTGCTCGGAAAGGATGAAGCACACCAAAGACAATACAGTTGTAGCTAGTAACCTCATCTGTAACATTTGTTTGTATATTGAAAAATATTTTGAATACAATTATAATCGTTAGAACAGGTTACATGATATTGCAATATATAACAGTTATGTGTGTCTCTTTGCCACTTTCATCATGATATGAGACTCATAGAAGAGCATTGACAATATTTCAGCAGTTTGAATTATCAGATCCATACTAACTAAACAGTTAACCCATACTTGGTTATATTTTCCCAAGGGCACACACAGGCAAAGTCAATCTGTGAATATAGTATGTGTGGAATATAGTCATTCGTCAGATGTAAATCGACCATTCTATCCCCACTCACACCATTAGGTTTTCGCAGATATTCTTTAGCAGGCGTATCGGTACACCCAGACTGTGACTGATAACAGTCTCTAATGAATGTTGCACGCATAGATATTGTTTTCTAAATGCATTGATACCGTTTTATCCATCAAAATTAAAAAGAACCACTATGTCAACATAATGGATGGACTAAAAGCGAACACAAAATATTGACATAATTTTCAGGAAAATGTTGAGCTGTTATATAAACATATATAATTTGAAGTTGACGATAATTACCAGTAACATAAGATTTTTAGCTTTTGTTCCAAACATACCTGTTATGTACGACAAAGACTAATACAATACAACTCGAGTCTGTTTTTGTGTGTCAAAGCGGAGCTGTGTTAGTTTTACGATTTAACAGGTGATGGAATCTTTCAATAGTCTGAAAATAGCATCTAACCAAGCGAGAAGTTAAAACAACACAAAACACACGTAGATACCGACTGAGGTCGATGAAACACCCCAAACAAACCTGTTTTGCAACTTTAGGCCCGCCAATTAATAATCTGCAGTTTGTTGACAAAGACTAAAAAGGTATATTTGTGAAGTGTAATTAACACAGTTGAATAAGAAAAAAGTATATTTAAATAGCAATCATCATCATTATCTCTATTTGCAAATTCATTTTCTCTCTCATTTCAAAATGTGCTTTAAGTAAACAAAATTGAATCGAATAATGTCTTTGTTTCAGAAACTAAAGCAACAAGCTTTAATCAGGAGTTTGTGGACATTTGTTCAAAACAGAGATCTAATAATGTACTCCAACTAAATTTTGTTTTCTCAAAACATGTAAATTTACATGAAACAAAACCCTTGCACATGCTACGTTCCTTCTCTCTTTCTCTCTCTCCCTTTCTCTCTCTCTCTCTCTCTCTCTCTCTGTACCTCTCAGACGATATTACATATTTACGTCTTAAATCAAATCCATAATGGCATCATCTGATAATTAATACCAGTGATATGTATTTTCAGGCTGATATCCTTCATCATTGTACTACTAAGTTATTTAAGTATGTAACACAATGATCCCAGACAGTCTCCTGTTCGTATACCATATCGCTCTTTTCTACGGTAATAAACCTTTTCAAACAGAGTTATATGCATCTTAATAGTTGCGACGGTAAAATGTCATACGATTTTAACCACAGAATTATATGACAATGTTTGATCGCTTTTTTCTTTTTATGGTTGCTTCTCTCTCCTTTTTGATCTGTCCAGACCAGTTAGGGAGGCCCTCCTGCCCTGCATGTTTTGGATTGCTATTTTGTATGTTTTGCTATCGTTTTAATGGTTTCATGAAAAATAGTTTTATTGTTTACATTTTTTTTTAAAATTTGTTTAATTCATTCATTTTTTAATTTTTTTAAATATTTTTTTCCTTCTAAGTATTCATCTTTGTTAAACCAGCTTTCTATTTCCATCCTTCGTTCTTTATCTTCTTTTAGTCTTCTTCTGTTTTCCTTCCTTCTTTCCTTGTCTATTTCTTTGAGTGCTTTACGTGTTTGGCTTGTTGTTTTTATTTGACTTTTCTCCGCATTTGATGGCGCTTCTTTGTTATTTATTTTTTGTTGTTGTTTTTATTGTTGTTGCAGTCTCATTTTTTCTTTTTCCTCTTCTTGTCGTATTCTCCTCAAATATGGGTGTATCTCGTCTGGTTTCGGTGAGGGTTCTTGTTGGTCTTGCTGTTTTAATTTGGGGTCTGTACTTTCTTGCTGTATTGGCTTGGTGCCCTGTTGTTGTTGTAGTTGTATAGGTTCTTGTTGTTGCTGTTGACTAATCCCTAGTGGTTGTTGTTGTTGTTGCTTTTGGTCCATTATTTGTGTCTGTATTTGTTGTCTTACTGGAATCTGTACTTGCATTTGTTGTGGTTGTTGATGTTTTGGATCTTGTCGTTGTTGTAGCGTTTTCTGCAGTCGTTCAGGATTTGCGATCTCTTGTTGCTGTTGTAGTTGTATTTGTCTTTTTGGATTTTGTTGTTGTCGGTTCTGCGCATCTTGTGGTTGTTGTTGTATCTTACTGTTGTCTAATTCAGTCTGGACTTGTGATTGTTGCTGTGGTTGTTGTTTTTGTTGTCCTGGTGGTTCATGTTGTTGTCGTTTTGGGTCCATCATTTGTGTCTGAACTTGTCTGATTTCTACTGGGATCTATACTTGCATCTGGTGCGGATGTTGTTGCTTTAGGACTTGTCGTTGTTGCTGAGTTTCCTTTAATTGCTTTAAATTTGTAATTGCTTGTGGCTGTTGTTGTTGTATATGTCCTTGTTGTCCTTGCGTATTTTGTTGTTGTTGGTTCTGTGGTTGTTGTTGCTTATGTTCTTGTTGTATATTCTCTGCTTCCATGCTTCCTAAGTTTATCTGCTGACTTTTGTCTTGTGATTGTTGCTGTTCTTGTTGTTGTTGCTTATTTACTTCAGTCTGGACTTGTGACTTTTGCTGTTGTTGTTGTTGTTTCGGCTGAGTTTTCTGTAGTTGTCCTGTGGCTAATGCTTGTTGTTGTTGTTGCCGGTTTCTTCTATCTTCAGTTACTGTTGCTTGATTTTGTGGACACTTAAAAGGTGTGTGTCCCGTATTTCCACATCTATTGCATTTTCTATCAAAAATGCATCCTTTGTACCAAGTTTTGGCAACAAATCCAAATATGTAGAAGGCTCTCTTGATACCTTTTAATTTCTCTTTTTCAATCTCTAGTATTCTTGTCCCGTTAAGTGTCGTTGTTGACTCAATCATTCCCATTCGCGATGATATCACTGGAATTTGAAATCTTTTTTCAAACTTTTTAACTATTTCCTCTGTTGAAATTTCTAAAGGGATATCCGTCAAATGCAGGTCTCCTGTCTGTTTTTTATTTTCCGTAGGATAGGTGTTGGTTTCTTTACTATGACTTTCTCTTTTCCAACGTACATTTCTCCGTATGGTAAAATCGGTGTTTTTCCTTTCGGTCGTATGATATAACCTTTATATCCGTTGGGGTTAATGGAGTATACTTTGTTTATGCACTCGGGATTTGATATCTTCATTGCAATAATTATACTTGTTATGGTAGTATTTTCTCTTGGAATGTTTGTCATGTCTAGTTCTTGGGTCCCTTCTCTGTATTCACATTCTATGTAACTCCCGTCGTGCGTGTCAATTGTTCTTAGCTTGAAAGATTTACTCAGTTGATTCATTTTTCTCATGGTCGCTATGTTTCCTCGTGCCCTGTTTTCACTTAGTTGACCTTCAATTTCTTGATTTTCCATGGCATGTAAATACGGCTTTTTTTTTTTTTTCTTTTTTTTTGTAAATAGTTACGTGATTTTATATTCCCTCTTTTCTTTGCTGGCAGTCTTTAATGGACAGAACAGATAGTCCTGTTGGGGCAGCAGAACCTCTAATCTGTTTGCTTTGTCCTTGCCATTTCAGACGATAAAACAACAGACTACTTCTCAAGGAGTATAAGAGTGTTTGATCGCTACCCATTTGATCTGTCCATTAAGGTTCAGATTTGATTTCTAAACGAGTATGCAGTTTATATATAAAATTATATTTTAGATGATGCAAAATATTACTACATTTACATGAAGATGAAGAACTGCATTATGCATTGGAACTGGCATGTATCTGATAGTTGCAAGGGTCACGGTTATCAAGCTATTTCAACGATACAATGTTACGGTCATGTTTTCCATCACAGCCACTGCAATATACCAACTATCAAAGTTATTAAATTGTGTGCAGCCTACAACACTACCATTTAGTTTTAAATGTTACCACGTATGACTTCATTAATATGACTCTCAATGCATTGGACTTATTTCGCTTAATTAGATGTTTTTCCAAGCCACTTTCAAATAAAATACCGATGGAATATTCAAGAGATATCAATGATTAATAATATTAAATCGTATGACGAGGCTAAAGTAAAGGCTCGTTTTCTCTCAGCAGAATAGCAATATGGCTGCCTTCATATTGCGCTCGCTTAGTTATTCACATCCACGTCATGATACCGATATTCTTGTCCGAAGGTCGTTTGCCGGTCACTCGGTATTAAGCATCGCATTTCTCTTTGATTAGAAATTGCTGTATTTGTTACAGGTATTGTACATTTTACATTCGTTATTGATTTTAACGTTGAGAGCAGATTAAATTACATTTTACACACACTAGCTTTCACACAACGTAATGTCAACATGTTGCGTGTTGATGAAAATAATAATAGAACACCATTCCCGGTCGGCTGTTTCTCAATAAAGGGGTTTCGTGTATGAAATAAGATTTAGCCTGAAATTTTACTCTAATAACTCGTGCTCGGAAAGGATGAAGCACACCAAAGACAATACAGTTGTAGCTAGTAACCTCATCTGTAACATTTGTTTGTATATTGAAAAATATTTTGAATACAATTATAATCGTTAGAACAGGTTACATGCTATTGCAATATATAACAGTTATGTGTGTCTCTTTGCCACTTTCATCATGATATGAGACTCATAGAAGAGCATTGACAATATTTCAGCAGTTTGAATTATCAGATCCATACTAACTAAACAGTTAACCCATACTTGGTTATATTTTCCCAAGGGCACACACAGGCAAAGTCAATCTGTGAATATAGTATGTGAGGAATATAGTCATTCGTCAGATGTAAATCGACCACTCACACCATTAGGTTTTCGCAGATATTCTTTAGCAGGCGTATCGGTACACCCAGACTGTGACTGATAACAGTCTCTAATAAATGTTGCACGCATAGATATTGTTTTCTAAATGCATTGATACCGTTTTATCCATCAAAATTAAAAAGAACCACTATGTCAACATAATGGATGGACTAAAAGCGAACACAAAATATTGATATAATTTTCAGGAAAATGTTGAGCTGTTATATAAACATATATAATTTGAAGTTGACGATAATTACCAGTAACATAAGATTTTTAGCTTTTGTTCCAAACATACCTGTTATGTACGACAAAGACTAATACAATACAACTCGAGTCTGTTTTTGTGCGTCAAAGCGGAGCTGTGTTAGTTTTACGATTTAACAGGTGATGGAATCTTTCAATAGTCTGAAAATAGCATCTAACCAAGCGAGAAGTTAAAACAACACAAAACACACGTAGATACCGACTGAGGTCGATGAAACACCCCAAACAAACCTGTTTTGCAACTTTAGGCCCGCCAATTAATAATCTGCAGTTTGTTGACAAAGACTAAAAAGGTATATTTGTGAAGTGTAATTAACACAGTTGAATAAGAAAAAAGTATATTTAAATAGCAATCATCATCATTGTCTCTATTTGCAAATTCATTTTCTCTCTCATTTCAAAATGTGCTTTAAGTAAACAAAATTGAATCGAATAATGTCTTTGTTTCAGAAACTAAAGCAACAAGCTTTAATCAGGAGTTTGTGGACATTTGTTCAAAACAGAGATCTAATAATGTACTCCAACTAAATTTTGTTTTCACAAAACATGTAAATTTACATGAAACAAAACCCTTGCACATGCTACGTTCCTTCTCTCTTTCTCTCTCTCCCTTTCTCTCTCTCTCTCTCTCTCTCTCTGTACCTCTCAGACGATATTACATATTTACGTCTTAAATCAAATCCATAATGGCATCATCTGATAATTAATACCAGTGATATGTATTTTCAGACTGATATCCTTCATCATTGTACTACTAAGTTATTTAAGTATGTAACACAATGATCCCAGACAGTCTCCTGTTCGTATACCATATCGCTCTTTTCTACGGTAATAAACCTTTTCGAACAGAGTTATATGCATCTTAACAGTTGCGACGGTAAAATGTCATACGATTTTAACCACAGAATTATATGACAATGTTTGATCGCTTTTTTCTTTTTATGGGGGGTTCTCTCTCCTTTTTGATCTGTCCAGACCAGTTAGGGTGGCCCTCCTGCCCTGCATGTTTTGGATTGCTATTTTGTATGTTTTGCTATCGTTTTAATGGTTTCATGAAAAATAGTTTTATTGTTTACATTTTTTTTTAAATTTGTTTAATTCATTCATTTTTTTAATTTTTTTAAATATTTTTTTCCTTCTAAGTATTCATCTTTGTTAAACCAGCTTTCTATTTCCATCCTTCGTTCTTCATCTTCTTTTAGTCTTCTTCTGTTTTCCTTCCTTCTTTCCTTGTCTATTTCTTTGAGTGCTTTACGTGTTTGGCTTGTTGTTTTTATTTGACTTTTCTCCGCATTTGATGGCGCTTCTTTGTAATTTATTTTTTGTTGTTGTTTTTATTGTTGTTGCAGTCTCATTTTTTCTTTTTCCTCTTCTTGTCGTATTCTCCTCAAATATGGGTGTATCTCGTCTGGTTTCGGTGAGGGTTCTTGTTGGTCTTGCTGTTTTAATTTGGGGTCTGTACTTTCTTGCTGTATTGGCTTGGTGCCCTGTTGTTGTTGTAGTTGTATAGGTTCTTGTTGTTGCTGTTGACTAATCCCTAGTGGTTGTTGTTGTTGTTGCTTTTGGTCCATTATTTGTGTCTGTATTTGTTGTCTTACTGGAATCTGTACTTGCATTTGTTGTGGTTGTTGATGTTTTGGATCTTGTCGTTGTTGTAGCGTTTTCTGCAGTCGTTCAGGATTTGCGATCTCTTGTTGCTGTTGTAGTTGTATTTGTCTTTTTGGATTTTGTTGTTGTCGGTTCTGCGCATCTTGTGGTTGTTGTTGTATCTTACTGTTGTCTAATTCAGTCTGGACTTGTGATTGTTGCTGTTGTTGTTGTTTTTGTTGTCCTGGTGGTTCATGTTGTTGTCGTTTTGGGTCCATCATTTGTGTCTGAACTTGTTGTCTGATTTCTACTGGGATCTATACTTGCATCTGGTGCGGATGTTGTTGCTTTAGGACTTGTCGTTGTTGCTGAGTTTCCTTTAATTGCTTTAAATTTGTAATTGCTTGTGGCTGTTGTTGTTGTATATGTCCTTGTTGTCCTTGCGTATTTTGTTGTTGTTGGTTCTGTGGTTGTTGTTGCTTATGTTCTTGTTGTATATTCTCTGCTTCCATGCTTCCTAAGTTTATCTGCTGACTTTTGTCTTGTGATTGTTGCTGTTCTTGTTGTTGTTGCTTATTTACTTCAGTCTGGACTTGTGACTTTTGCTGTTGTTGTTGTTGTTTCGGCTGAGTTTTCTGTAGTTGTCCTGTGGCTAATGCTTGTTGTTGTTGTTGCCGGTTTCTTCTATCTTCAGTTACTGTTGCTTGATTTTGTGGACACTTAAAAGGTGTGTCCCGTATTTCCACATCTATTGCATTTTCTATCAAAAATGCATCCTTTGTACCAAGTTTTGGCAACAAATCCAAATATGTAGAAAGCTCTCTTGATACCTTTTAATTTCTCTTTTTCAATCTCTAGTATTCTTGTCCCGTTAAGTGTCGTTGTTGACTCAATCATTCCCATTCGCGATGATATCACTGGAATTTGAAATCTTTTTTCAAACTTTTTAACTATTTCCTCTGTTGGAATTTCTAAAGGGATATCCGTCAAATGCAGGTCTCCTGTCTGTTTTTTATTTTCCGTAGGATAGGTGTTGGTTTCTTTACTATGACTTTCTCTTTTCCAACGTACATTTCTCCGTATGGTAAAATCGGTGTTTTTCCTTTCGGTCGTATGATGTAACCTTTATATCCGTTGGGGTTAATGGAGTATACTTCGTTTATGCACTCGGGATTTGATATCTTCATTGCAATAATTATACTTGTTATGGTAGTATTTTCTCTTGGAATGTTTGTCATGTCTAGTTCTTGGGTCCCTTCTCTGTATTCACGTTCTATGTAACTCCCGTCGTGCGTGTCAATTGTTCTTAGCTTGAAAGATTTACTCAGTTGATTCATTTTTCTCATGGTCGCTATGTTTCCTCGCGCCCTGTTTTCACTTAGTTGACCTTCAATTTCTTGATTTTCCATGGCATGTAAATACGGCTTTTTTTTTTGTTTTTTTTTTTGTAAATAGTTACGTGATTTTATATTCCCTCTTTTCTTTGCTGGCAGTCTTTAATGGACAGAACAGATAGTCCTGTTGGGGCAGCAGAACCTCTAATCTGTTTGCTTTGTCCTTGCCATTTCAGACGATAAAACAACAGACTACTTCTCAAGGAGTATAAGAGTGTTTGATCGCTACCCATTTGATCTGTCCATTAAGGTTCAGATTTGATTTCTAAACGAGTATGCAGTTTATATATAAAATTATATTTTAGATGATGCCAAATATTACTACATTTACATGAAGATGAAGAACTGCATTATGCATTGGAACTGGCATGTATCTGATAGTTGCAAGGGTCACGGTTATCAAGCTATTTCAACGATACAATGTTACGGTCATGTTTTCCATCACAGCCACTGCAATATACCAACTATCAAAGTTATTAAATTGTGTGCAGCCTACAACACTACCATTTAGTTTTAAATGTTACCACGTATGACTTCATTAATATGACTCTCAATGCATTGGACTTATTTCGCTTAATTAGATGTTTTTCCAAGCCACTTTCAAATAAAATACCGATGGAATATTCAAGAGATATCAATGATTAATAATATTAAATCGTATGACGAGGCTAAAGTAAAGGCTCGTTTTCTCTCAGCAGAATAGCAATATGGCTGCCTTCATATTGCGCTCGCTTAGTTATTCACATCCACGTCATGATACCGATATTCTTGTCCGAAGGTCGTTTGCCGGTCACTCGGTATTAAGCATCGCATTTCTCTTTGATTAGAAATTGCTGTATTTGTTACAGGTATTGTACATTTTACATTCGTTATTGATTTTAACGTTGAGAGCAGATTAAATTACATTTTACACACACTAGCTTTCACACAACGTAATGTCAACATGTTGCGTGTTGATGAAAATAATAATAGAACACCATTCCCGGTCGGCTGTTTCTCAATAAAGGGGTTTCGTGTATGAAATAAGATTTAGCCTGAAATTTTACTCTAATAACTCGTGCTCGGAAAGGATGAAGCACACCAAAGACAATACAGTTGTAGCTAGTAACCTCATCTGTAACATTTGTTTGTATATTGAAAAATATTTTGAATACAATTATAATCGTTAGAACAGGTTACATGCTATTGCAATATATAACAGTTATGTGTGTCTCTTTGCCACTTTCATCATGATATGAGACTCATAGAAGAGCATTGACAATATTTCAGCAGTTTGAATTATCAGATCCATACTAACTAAACAGTTAACCCATACTTGGTTATATTTTCCCAAGGGCACACACAGGCAAAGTCAATCTGTGAATATAGTATGTGAGGAATATAGTCATTCGTCAGATGTAAATCGACCACTCACACCATTAGGTTTTCGCAGATATTCTTTAGCAGGCGTATCGGTACACCCAGACTGTGACTGATAACAGTCTCTAATAAATGTTGCACGCATAGATATTGTTTTCTAAATGCATTGATACCGTTTTATCCATCAAAATTAAAAAGAACCACTATGTCAACATAATGGATGGACTAAAAGCGAACACAAAATATTGATATAATTTTCAGGAAAATGTTGAGCTGTTATATAAACATATATAATTTGAAGTTGACGATAATTACCAGTAACATAAGATTTTTAGCTTTTGTTCCAAACATACCTGTTATGTACGACAAAGACTAATACAATACAACTCGAGTCTGTTTTTGTGCGTCAAAGCGGAGCTGTGTTAGTTTTACGATTTAACAGGTGATGGAATCTTTCAATAGTCTGAAAATAGCATCTAACCAAGCGAGAAGTTAAAACAACACAAAACACACGTAGATACCGACTGAGGTCGATGAAACACCCCAAACAAACCTGTTTTGCAACTTTAGGCCCGCCAATTAATAATCTGCAGTTTGTTGACAAAGACTAAAAAGGTATATTTGTGAAGTGTAATTAACACAGTTGAATAAGAAAAAAGTATATTTAAATAGCAATCATCATCATTGTCTCTATTTGCAAATTCATTTTCTCTCTCATTTCAAAATGTGCTTTAAGTAAACAAAATTGAATCGAATAATGTCTTTGTTTCAGAAACTAAAGCAACAAGCTTTAATCAGGAGTTTGTGGACATTTGTTCAAAACAGAGATCTAATAATGTACTCCAACTAAATTTTGTTTTCTCAAAACATGTAAATTTACATGAAACAAAACCCTTGCACATGCTACGTTCCTTCTCTCTTTCTCTCTCTCCCTTTCTCTCTCTCTCTCTCTCTCTCTCTCTCTCTCTCTCTCTGTACCTCTCAGACGATATTACATATTTACGTCTTAAATCAAATCCATAATGGCATCATCTGATAATTAATACCAGTGATATGTATTTTCAGACTGATATCCTTCATCATTGTACTACTAAGTTATTTAAGTATGTAACACAATGATCCCAGACAGTCTCCTGTTCGTATACCATATCGCTCTTTTCTACGGTAATAAACCTTTTCGAACAGAGTTATATGCATCTTAACAGTTGCGACGGTAAAATGTCATACGATTTTAACCACAGAATTATATGACAATGTTTGATCGCTTTTTTCTTTTTATGGGGGGTTCTCTCTCCTTTTTGATCTGTCCAGACCAGTTAGGGAGGCCCTCCTGCCCTGCATGTTTTGGATTGCTATTTTGTATGTTTTGCTATCGTTTTAATGGTTTCATGAAAAATAGTTTTATTGTTTACATTTTTTTTTAAATTTGTTTAATTCATTCATTTTTTTAATTTTTTTAAATATTTTTTTCCTTCTAAGTATTCATCTTTGTTAAACCAGCTTTCTATTTCCATCCTTCGTTCTTCATCTTCTTTTAGTCTTCTTCTGTTTTCCTTCCTTCTTTCCTTGTCTATTTCTTTGAGTGCTTTACGTGTTTGGCTTGTTGTTTTTATTTGACTTTTCTCCGCATTTGATGGCGCTTCTTTGTTATTTATTTTTTGTTGTTGTTTTTATTGTTGTTGCAGTCTCATTTTTTCTTTTTCCTCTTCTTGTCGTATTCTCCTCAAATATGGGTGTATCTCGTCTGGTTTCGGTGAGGGTTCTTGTTGGTCTTGCTGTTTTAATTTGGGGTCTGTACTTTCTTGCTGTATTGGCTTGGTGCCCTGTTGTTGTTGTAGTTGTATAGGTTCTTGTTGTTGCTGTTGACTAATCCCTAGTGGTTGTTGTTGTTGTTGCTTTTGGTCCATTATTTGTGTCTGTATTTGTTGTCTTACTGGAATCTGTACTTGCATTTGTTGTGGTTGTTGATGTTTTGGATCTTGTCGTTGTTGTAGCGTTTTCTGCAGTCGTTCAGGATTTGCGATCTCTTGTTGCTGTTGTAGTTGTATTTGTCTTTTTAAATTTTGTTGTTGTCGGTTCTGCGCATCTTGTGGTTGTTGTTGTATCTTACTGTTGTCTAATTCAGTCTGGACTTGTGATTGTTGCTGTTGTTGTTGTTTTTGTTGTCCTGGTGGTTCATGTTGTTGTCGTTTTGGGTCCATCATTTGTGTCTGAACTTGTTGTCTGATTTCTACTGGGATCTATACTTGCATCTGGTGCGGATGTTGTTGCTTTAGGACTTGTCGTTGTTGCTGAGTTTCCTTTAATTGCTTTAAATTTGTAATTGCTTGTGGCTGTTGTTGTTGTATATGTCCTTGTTGTCCTTGCGTATTTTGTTGTTGTTGGTTCTGTGGTTGTTGTTGCTTATGTTCTTGTTGTATATTCTCTGCTTCCATGCTTCCTAAGTTTATCTGCTGACTTTTGTCTTGTGATTGTTGCTGTTCTTGTTGTTGTTGCTTATTTACTTCAGTCTGGACTTGTGACTTTTGCTGTTGTTGTTGTTGTTTCGGCTGAGTTTTCTGTAGTTGTCCTGTGGCTAATGCTTGTTGTTGTTGTTGCCGGTTTCTTCTATCTTCAGTTACTGTTGCTTGATTTTGTGGACACTTAAAAGGTGTGTCCCGTATTTCCACATCTATTGCATTTTCTATCAAAAATGCATCCTTTGTACCAAGTTTTGGCAACAAATCCAAATATGTAGAAAGCTCTCTTGATACCTTTTAATTTCTCTTTTTCAATCTCTAGTATTCTTGTCCCGTTAAGTGTCGTTGTTGACTCAATCATTCCCATTCGCGATGATATCACTGGAATTTGAAATCTTTTTTCAAACTTTTTAACTATTTCCTCTGTTGGAATTTCTAAAGGGATATCCGTCAAATGCAGGTCTCCTGTCTGTTTTTTATTTTCCGTAGGATAGGTGTTGGTTTCTTTACTATGACTTTCTCTTTTCCAACGTACATTTCTCCGTATGGTAAAATCGGTGTTTTTCCTTTCGGTCGTATGATGTAACCTTTATATCCGTTGGGGTTAATGGAGTATACTTCGTTTATGCACTCGGGATTTGATATCTTCATTGCAATAATTATACTTGTTATGGTAGTATTTTCTCTTGGAATGTTTGTCATGTCTAGTTCTTGGGTCCCTTCTCTGTATTTACGTTCTATGTAACTCCCGTCGTGCGTGTCAATTGTTCTTAGCTTGAAAGATTTACTCAGTTGATTCATTTTTCTCATGGTCGCTATGTTTCCTCGTGCCCTGTTTTCACTTAGTTGACCTTCAATTTCTTGATTTTCCATGGCATGTAAATACGGCTTTTTTTTTTTTTTTTTTTTTGTAAATAGTTACGTGATTTTATATTCCCTCTTTTCTTTGCTGGCAGTCTTTAATGGACAGAACAGATAGTCCTGTTGGGGCAGCAGAACCTCTAATCTGTTTGCTTTGTCCTTGCCATTTCAGACGATAAAACAACAGACTACTTCTCAAGGAGTATAAGAGTGTTTGATCGCTACCCATTTGATCTGTCCATTAAGGTTCAGATTTGATTTCTAAACGAGTATGCAGTTTATATATAAAATTATATTTTAGATGATGCCAAATATTACTACATTTACATGAAGATGAAGAACTGCATTATGCATTGGAACTGGCATGTATCTGATAGTTGCAAGGGTCACGGTTATCAAGCTATTTCAACGATACAATGTTACGGTCATGTTTTCCATCACAGCCACTGCAATATACCAACTATCAAAGTTATTAAATTGTGTGCAGCCTACAACACTACCATTTAGTTTTAAATGTTACCACGTATGACTTCATTAATATGACTCTCAATGCATTGGACTTATTTCGCTTAATTAGATGTTTTTCCAAGCCACTTTCAAATAAAATACCGATGGAATATTCAAGAGATATCAATGATTAATAATATTAAATCGTATGACGAGGCTAAAGTAAAGGCTCGTTTTCTCTCAGCAGAATAGCAATATGGCTGCCTTCATATTGCGCTCGCTTAGTTATTCACATCCACGTCATGATACCGATATTCTTGTCCGAAGGTCGTTTGCCGGTCACTCGGTATTAAGCATCGCATTTCTCTTTGATTAGAAATTGCTGTATTTGTTACAGGTATTGTACATTTTACATTCGTTATTGATTTTAACGTTGAGAGCAGATTAAATTACATTTTACACACACTAGCTTTCACACAACATAATGTCAACATGTTGCGTGTTGATGAAAATAATAATAGAACACCATTCCCGGTCGGCTGTTTCTCAATAAAGGGGTTTCGTGTATGAAATAAGATTTAGCCTGAAATTTTACTCTAATAACTCGTGCTCGGAAAGGATGAAGCACACCAAAGACAATACAGTTGTAGCTAGTAACCTCATCTGTAACATTTGTTTGTATATTGAAAAATATTTTGAATACAATTATAATCGTTAGAACAGGTTACATGATATTGCAATATATAACAGTTATGTGTGTCTCTTTGCCACTTTCATCATGATATGAGACTCATAGAAGAGCATTGACAATATTTCAGCAGTTTGAATTATCAGATCCATACTAACTAAACAGTTAACCCATACTTGGTTATATTTTCCCAAGGGCACACACAGGCAAAGTCAATCTGTGAATATAGTATGTGTGGAATATAGTCATTCGTCAGATGTAAATCGACCATTCTATCCCCACTCACACCATTAGGTTTTCGCAGATATTCTTTAGCAGGCGTATCGGTACACCCAGACTGTGACTGATAACAGTCTCTAATAAATGTTGCACGCATAGATATTGTTTTCTAAATGCATTGATACCGTTTTATCCATCAAAATTAAAAAGAACCACTATGTCAACATAATGGATGGACTAAAAGCGAACACAAAATATTGACATAATTTTCAGGAAAATGTTGAGCTGTTATATAAACATATATAATTTGAAGTTGACGATAATTACCAGTAACATAAGATTTTTAGCTTTTGTTCCAAACATACCTGTTATGTACGACAAAGACTAATACAATACAACTCGAGTCTGTTTTTGTGTGTCAAAGCGGAGCTGTGTTAGTTTTACGATTTAACAGGTGATGGAATCTTTCAATAGTCTGAAAATAGCATCTAACCAAGCGAGAAGTTAAAACAACACAAAACACACGTAGATACCGACTGAGGTCGATGAAACACCCCAAACAAACCTGTTTTGCAACTTTAGGCCCGCCAATTAATAATCTGCAGTTTGTTGACAAAGACTAAAAAGGTATATTTGTGAAGTGTAATTAACACAGTTGAATAAGAAAAAAGTATATTTAAATAGCAATCATCATCATTATCTCTATTTGCAAATTCATTTTCTCTCTCATTTCAAAATGTGCTTTAAGTAAACAAAATTGAATCGAATAATGTCTTTGTTTCAGAAACTAAAGCAACAAGCTTTAATCAGGAGTTTGTGGACATTTGTTCAAAACAGAGATCTAATAATGTACTCCAACTAAATTTTGTTTTCTCAAAACATGTAAATTTGCATGAAACAAAACCCTTGCACATGCTACGTTCCTTCTCTCTTTCTCTCTCTCCCTTTCTCTCTCTCTCTCTCTCTCTCTGTACCTCTCAGACGATATTACATATTTACGTCTTAAATCAAATCCATAATGGCATCATCTGATAATTAATACCAGTGATATGTATTTTCAGGCTGATATCCTTCATCATTGTACTACCAAGTTATTTAAGTATGTAACACAATGATCCCAGACAGTCTCCTGTTCGTATACCATATCGCTCTTTTCTACGGTAATAAACCTTTTCGAACAGAGTTATATGCATCTTAACAGTTGCGACGGTAAAATGTCATACGATTTTAACCACAGAATTATATGACAATGTTTGATCGCTTTTTTCTTTTTATGGTTGCTTCTCTCTCCTTTTTGATCTGTCCAGACCAGTTAGGGAGGCCCTCCTGCCCTGCATGTTTTGGATTGCTATTTTGTATGTTTTGCTATCGTTTTAATGGTTTCATGAAAAATAGTTTTATTGTTTACATTTTTTTTTAAAATTTGTTTAATTCATTCATTTTTTAATTTTTTTAAATATTTTTTTCCTTCTAAGTATTCATCTTTGTTAAACCAGCTTTCTATTTCCATCCTTCGTTCTTTATCTTCTTTTAGTCTTCTTCTGTTTTCCTTCCTTCTTTCCTTGTCTATTTCTTTGAGTGCTTTACGTGTTTGGCTTGTTGTTTTTATTTGACTTTTCTCCGCATTTGATGGCGCTTCTTTGTTATTTATTTTTTGTTGTTGTTTTTATTGTTGTTGCAGTCTCATTTTTTCTTTTTCCTCTTCTTGTCGTATTCTCCTCAAATATGGGTGTATCTCGTCTGGTTTCGGTGAGGGTTCTTGTTGGTCTTGCTGTTTTAATTTGGGGTCTGTACTTTCTTGCTGTATTGGCTTGGTGCCCTGTTGTTGTTGTAGTTGTATAGGTTCTTGTTGTTGCTGTTGACTAATCCCTAGTGGTTGTTGTTGTTGTTGCTTTTGGTCCATTATTTGTGTCTGTATTTGTTGTCTTACTGGAATCTGTACTTGCATTTGTTGTGGTTGTTGATGTTTTGGATCTTGTCGTTGTTGTAGCGTTTTCTGCAGTCGTTCAGGATTTGCGATCTCTTATTGCTGTTGCAGTTGTATTTGTCTTTTTGGATTTTGTTGTTGTCGGTTCTGCGCATCTTGTGGTTGTTGTTGTATCTTACTGTTGTCTAATTCAGTCTGGACTTGTGATTGTTGCTGTTGTTGTTGTTTTTGTTGTCCTGGTGGTTCATGTTGTTGTCGTTTTGGGTCCATCATTTGTGTCTGAACTTGTTGTCTGATTTCTACTGGGATCTATACTTGCATCTGGTGCGGATGTTGTTGCTTTAGGACTTGTCGTTGTTGCTGAGTTTCCTTTAATTGCTTTAAATTTGTAATTGCTTGTGGCTGTTGTTGTTGTATATGTCCTTGTTGTCCTTGCGTATTTTGTTGTTGTTGGTTCTGTGGTTGTTGTTGCTTATGTTCTTGTTGTATATTCTCTGCTTCCATGCTTCCTAAGTTTATCTGCTGACTTTTGTCTTGTGATTGTTGCTGTTCTTGTTGTTGTTGCTTATTTACTTCAGTCTGGACTTGTGACTTTTGCTGTTGTTGTTGTTGTTTCGGCTGAGTTTTCTGTAGTTGTCCTGTGGCTAATGCTTGTTGTTGTTGTTGCCGGTTTCTTCTATCTTCAGTTACTGTTACTTGATTTTGTGGACACTTAAAAGGTGTGTGTCCCGTATTTCCACATCTATTGCATTTTCTATCAAAAATGCATCCTTTGTACCAAGTTTTGGCAACAAATCCAAATATGTAGAAGGCTCTCTTGATACCTTTTAATTTCTCTTTTTCAATCTCTAGTATTCTTGTCCCGTTAAGTGTCGTTGTTGACTCAATCATTCCCATTCGCGATGATATCACTGGAATTTGAAATCTTTTTTCAAACTTTTTAACTATTTCCTCTGTTGGAATTTCTAAAGGGATATCCGTCAAATGCAGGTCTCCTGTCTGTTTTTTATTTTCCGTAGGATAGGTGTTGGTTTCTTTACTATGACTTTCTCTTTTCCAACGTACATTTCTCCGTATGGTAAAATCGGTGTTTTTCCTTTCGGTCGTATGATATAACCTTTATATCCGTTGGGGTTAATGGAGTATACTTTGTTTATGCACTCGGGATTTGATATCTTCATTGCAATAATTATACTTGTTATGGTAGTATTTTCTCTTGGAATGTTTGTCATGTCTAGTTCTTGGGTCCCTTCTCTGTATTCACATTCTATGTAACTCCCGTCGTGCGTGTCAATTGTTCTTAGCTTGAAAGATTTACTCAGTTGATTCATTTTTCTCATGGTCGCTATGTTTCCTCGTGCCCTGTTTTCACTTAGTTGACCTTCAATTTCTTGATTTTCCATGGCATGTAAATACGGCTTTTTATTTATTTTTTTTTTTTTTGTAAATAGTTACGTGATTTTATATTCCCTCTTTTCTTTGCTGGCAGTCTTTAATGGACAGAGCAGATAGTCCTGTTGGGGCAGCAGAACCTCTAATCTGTTTGCTTTGTCCTTGCCATTTCAGACGATAAAACAACAGACTACTTCTCAAGGAGTATAAGAGTGTTTGATCGCTACCCATTTGATCTGTCCATTAAGGTTCAGATTTGATTTCTAAACGAGTATGCAGTTTATATATAAAATTATATTTTAGATGATGCAAAATATTACTACATTTACATGAAGATGAAGAACTGCATTATGCATTGGAACTGGCATGTATCTGATAGTTGCAAGGGTCACGGTTATCAAGCTATTTCAACGATACAATGTTACGGTCATGTTTTCCATCACAGCCACTGCAATATACCAACTATCAAAGTTATTAAATTGTGTGCAGCCTACAACACTACCATTTAGTTTTAAATGTTACCACGTATGACTTCATTAATATGACTCTCAATGCATTGGACTTATTTCGCTTAATTAGATGTTTTTCCAAGCCACTTTCAAATAAAATACCGATGGAATATTCAAGAGATATCAATGATTAATAATATTAAATCGTATGACGAGGCTAAAGTAAAGGCTCGTTTTCTCTCAGCAGAATAGCAATATGGCTGCCTTCATATTGCGCTCGCTTAGTTATTCACATCCACGTCATGATACCGATATTCTTGTCCGAAGGTCGTTTGCCGGTCACTCGGTATTAAGCATCGCATTTCTCTTTGATTAGAAATTGCTGTATTTGTTACAGGTATTGTACATTTTACATTCGTTATTGATTTTAACGTTGAGAGCAGATTAAATTACATTTTACACACACTAGCTTTCACACAACATAATGTCAACATGTTGCGTGTTGATGAAAATAATAATAGAACACCATTCCCGGTCGGCTGTTTCTCAATAAAGGGGTTTCGTGTATGAAATAAGATTTAGCCTGAAATTTTACTCTAATAACTCGTGCTCGGAAAGGATGAAGCACACCAAAGACAATACAGTTGTAGCTAGTAACCTCATCTGTAACATTTGTTTGTATATTGAAAAATATTTTGAATACAATTATAATCGTTAGAACAGGTTACATGATATTGCAATATATAACAGTTATGTGTGTCTCTTTGCCACTTTCATCATGATATGAGACTCATAGAAGAGCATTGACAATATTTCAGCAGTTTGAATTATCAGATCCATACTAACTAAACAGTTAACCCATACTTGGTTATATTTTCCCAAGGGCACACACAGGCAAAGTCAATCTGTGAATATAGTATGTGTGGAATATAGTCATTCGTCAGATGTAAATCGACCATTCTATCCCCACTCACACCATTAGGTTTTCGCAGATATTCTTTAGCAGGCGTATCGGTACACCCAGACTGTGACTGATAACAGTCTCTAACAAATGTTGCACGCATAGATATTGTTTTCTAAATGCATTGATACCGTTTTATCCATCAAAATTAAAAAGAACCACTATGTCAACATAATGGATGGACTAAAAGCGAACACAAAATATTGACATAATTTTCAGGAAAATGTTGAGCTGTTATATAAACATATATAATTTGAAGTTGACGATAATTACCAGTAACATAAGATTTTTAGCTTTTGTTCCAAACATACCTGTTATGTACGACAAAGACTAATACAATACAACTCGAGTCTGTTTTTGTGTGTCAAAGCGGAGCTGTGTTAGTTTTACGATTTAACAGGTGATGGAATCTTTCAATAGTCTGAAAATAGCATCTAACCAAGCGAGAAGTTAAAACAACACAAAACACACGTAGATACCGACTGAGGTCGATGAAACACCCCAAACAAACCTGTTTTGCAACTTTAGGCCCGCCAATTAATAATCTGCAGTTTGTTGACAAAGACTAAAAAGGTATATTTGTGAAGTGTAATTAACACAGTTGAATAAGAAAAAAGTATATTTAAATAGCAATCATCATCATTGTCTCTATTTGCAAATTCATTTTCTCTCTCATTTCAAAATGTGCTTTAAGTAAACAAAATTGAATCGAATAATGTCTTTGTTTCAGAAACTAAAGCAACAAGCTTTAATCAGGAGTTTGTGGACATTTGTTCAAAACAGAGATCTAATAATGTACTCCAACTAAATTTTGTTTTCTCAAAACATGTAAATTTACATGAAACAAAACCCTTGCACATGCTACGTTCCTTCTCTCTTTCTCTCTCTCCCTTTCTCTCTCTCTCTCTCTCTCTCTCTGTACCTCTCAGACGATATTACATATTTACGTCTTAAATCAAATCCATAATGGCATCATCTGATAATTAATACCAGTGATATGTATTTTCAGGCTGATATCCTTCATCATTGTACTACTAAGTTATTTAAGTATGTAACACAATGATCCCAGACAGTCTCCTGTTCGTATACCATATCGCTCTTTTCTACGGTAATAAACCTTTTCAAACAGAGTTATATGCATCTTAATAGTTGCGACGGTAAAATGTCATACGATTTTAACCACAGAATTATATGACAATGTTTGATCGCTTTTTTCTTTTTATGGTTGCTTCTCTCTCCTTTTTGATCTGTCCAGACCAGTTAGGGAGGCCCTCCTGCCCTGCATGTTTTGGATTGCTATTTTGTATGTTTTGCTATCGTTTTAATGGTTTCATGAAAAATAGTTTTATTGTTTACATTTTTTTTTAAAATTTGTTTAATTCATTCATTTTTTAATTTTTTTAAATATTTTTTTCCTTCTAAGTATTCATCTTTGTTAAACCAGCTTTCTATTTCCATCCTTCGTTCTTTATCTTCTTTTAGTCTTCTTCTGTTTTCCTTCCTTCTTTCCTTGTCTATTTCTTTGAGTGCTTTACGTGTTTGGCTTGTTGTTTTTATTTGACTTTTCTCCGCATTTGATGGCGCTTCTTTGTTATTTATTTTTTGTTGTTGTTTTTATTGTTGTTGCAGTCTCATTTTTTCTTTTTCCTCTTCTTGTCGTATTCTCCTCAAATATGGGTGTATCTCGTCTGGTTTCGGTGAGGGTTCTTGTTGGTCTTGCTGTTTTAATTTGGGGTCTGTACTTTCTTGCTGTATTGGCTTGGTGCCCTGTTGTTGTTGTAGTTGTATAGGTTCTTGTTGTTGCTGTTGACTAATCCCTAGTGGTTGTTGTTGTTGTTGCTTTTGGTCCATTATTTGTGTCTGTATTTGTTGTCTTACTGGAATCTGTACTTGCATTTGTTGTGGTTGTTGATGTTTTGGATCTTGTCGTTGTTGTAGCGTTTTCTGCAGTCGTTCAGGATTTGCGATCTCTTGTTGCTGTTGTAGTTGTATTTGTCTTTTTGGATTTTGTTGTTGTCGGTTCTGCGCATCTTGTGGTTGTTGTTGTATCTTACTGTTGTCTAATTCAGTCTGGACTTGTGATTGTTGCTGTGGTTGTTGTTTTTGTTGTCCTGGTGGTTCATGTTGTTGTCGTTTTGGGTCCATCATTTGTGTCTGAACTTGTTGTCTGATTTCTACTGGGATCTATACTTGCATCTGGTGCGGATGTTGTTGCTTTAGGACTTGTCGTTGTTGCTGAGTTTCCTTTAATTGCTTTAAATTTGTAATTGCTTGTGGCTGTTGTTGTTGTATATGTCCTTGTTGTCCTTGCGTATTTTGTTGTTGTTGGTTCTGTGGTTGTTGTTGCTTATGTTCTTGTTGTATATTCTCTGCTTCCATGCTTCCTAAGTTTATCTGCTGACTTTTGTCTTGTGATTGTTGCTGTTCTTGTTGTTGTTGCTTATTTACTTCAGTCTGGACTTGTGACTTTTGCTGTTGTTGTTGTTGTTTCGGCTGAGTTTTCTGTAGTTGTCCTGTGGCTAATGCTTGTTGTTGTTGTTGCCGGTTTCTTCTATCTTCAGTTACTGTTGCTTGATTTTGTGGACACTTAAAAGGTGTGTGTCCCGTATTTCCACATCTATTGCATTTTCTATCAAAAATGCATCCTTTGTACCAAGTTTTGGCAACAAATCCAAATATGTAGAAGGCTCTCTTGATACCTTTTAATTTCTCTTTTTCAATCTCTAGTATTCTTGTCCCGTTAAGTGTCGTTGTTGACTCAATCATTCCCATTCGCGATGATATCACTGGAATTTGAAATCTTTTTTCAAACTTTTTAACTATTTCCTCTGTTGGAATTTCTAAAGGGATATCCGTCAAATGCAGGTCTCCTGTCTGTTTTTTATTTTCCGTAGGATAGGTGTTGGTTTCTTTACTATGACTTTCTCTTTTCCAACGTACATTTCTCCGTATGGTAAAATCGGTGTTTTTCCTTTCGGTCGTATGATATAACCTTTATATCCGTTGGGGTTAATGGAGTATACTTTGTTTATGCACTCGGGATTTGATATCTTCATTGCAATAATTATACTTGTTATGGTAGTATTTTCTCTTGGAATGTTTGTCATGTCTAGTTCTTGGGTCCCTTCTCTGTATTCACATTCTATGTAACTCCCGTCGTGCGTGTCAATTGTTCTTAGCTTGAAAGATTTACTCAGTTGATTCATTTTTCTCATGGTCGCTATGTTTCCTCGTGCCCTGTTTTCACTTAGTTGACCTTCAATTTCTTGATTTTCCATGGCATGTAAATACGGCTTTTTTTTTTTTTTTTTTTTTTGTAAATAGTTACGTGATTTTATATTCCCTCTTTTCTTTGCTGGCAGTCTTTAATGGACAGAACAGATAGTCCTGTTGGGGCAGCAGAACCTCTAATCTGTTTGCTTTGTCCTTGCCATTTCAGACGATAAAACAACAGACTACTTCTCAAGGAGTATAAGAGTGTTTGATCGCTACCCATTTGATCTGTCCATTAAGGTTCAGATTTGATTTCTAAACGAGTATGCAGTTTATATATAAAATTATATTTTAGATGATGCCAAATATTACTACATTTACATGAAGATGAAGAACTGCATTATGCATTGGAACTGGCATGTATCTGATAGTTGCAAGGGTCACGGTTATCAAGCTATTTCAACGATACAATGTTACGGTCATGTTTTCCATCACAGCCACTGCAATATACCAACTATCAAAGTTATTAAATTGTGTGCAGCCTACAACACTACCATTTAGTTTTAAATGTTACCACGTATGACTTCATTAATATGACTCTCAATGCATTGGACTTATTTCGCTTAATTAGATGTTTTTCCAAGCCACTTTCAAATAAAATACCGATGGAATATTCAAGAGATATCAATGATTAATAATATTAAATCGTATGACGAGGCTAAAGTAAAGGCTCGTTTTCTCTCAGCAGAATAGCAATATGGCTGCCTTCATATTGCGCTCGCTTAGTTATTCACATCCACGTCATGATACCGATATTCTTGTCCGAAGGTCGTTTGCCGGTCACTCGGTATTAAGCATCGCATTTCTCTTTGATTAGAAATTGCTGTATTTGTTACAGGTATTGTACATTTTACATTCGTTATTGATTTTAACGTTGAGAGCAGATTAAATTACATTTTACACACACTAGCTTTCACACAACGTAATGTCAACATGTTGCGTGTTGATGAAAATAATAATAGAACACCATTCCCGGTCGGCTGTTTCTCAATAAAGGGGTTTCGTGTATGAAATAAGATTTAGCCTGAAATTTTACTCTAATAACTCGTGCTCGGAAAGGATGAAGCACACCAAAGACAATACAGTTGTAGCTAGTAACCTCATCTGTAACATTTGTTTGTATATTGAAAAATATTTTGAATACAATTATAATCGTTAGAACAGGTTACATGATATTGCAATATATAACAGTTATGTGTGTCTCTTTGCCACTTTCATCATGATATGAGACTCATAGAAGAGCATTGACAATATTTCAGCAGTTTGAATTATCAGATCCATACTAACTAAACAGTTAACCCATACTTGGTTATATTTTCCCAAGGGCACACACAGGCAAAGTCAATCTGTGAATATAGTATGTGAGGAATATAGTCATTCGTCAGATGTAAATCGACCACTCACACCATTAGGTTTTCGCAGATATTCTTTAGCAGGCGTATCGGTACACCCAGACTGTGACTGATAACAGTCTCTAATAAATGTTGCACGCATAGATATTGTTTTCTAAATGCATTGATACCGTTTTATCCATCAAAATTAAAAAGAACCACTATGTCAACATAATGGATGGACTAAAAGCGAACACAAAATATTGATATAATTTTCAGGAAAATGTTGAGCTGTTATATAAACATATATAATTTGAAGTTGACGATAATTACCAGTAACATAAGATTTTTAGCTTTTGTTCCAAACATACCTGTTATGTACGACAAAGACTAATACAATACAACTCGAGTCTGTTTTTGTGCGTCAAAGCGGAGCTGTGTTAGTTTTACGATTTAACAGGTGATGGAATCTTTCAATAGTCTGAAAATAGCATCTAACCAAGCGAGAAGTTAAAACAACACAAAACACACGTAGATACCGACTGAGGTCGATGAAACACCCCAAACAAACCTGTTTTGCAACTTTAGGCCCGCCAATTAATAATCTGCAGTTTGTTGACAAAGACTAAAAAGGTATATTTGTGAAGTGTAATTAACACAGTTGAATAAGAAAAAAGTATATTTAAATAGCAATCATCATCATTGTCTCTATTTGCAAATTCATTTTCTCTCTCATTTCAAAATGTGCTTTAAGTAAACAAAATTGAATCGAATAATGTCTTTGTTTCAGAAACTAAAGCAACAAGCTTTAATCAGGAGTTTGTGGACATTTGTTCAAAACAGAGATCTAATAATGTACTCCAACTAAATTTTGTTTTCTCAAAACATGTAAATTTACATGAAACAAAACCCTTGCACATGCTACGTTCCTTCTCTCTTTCTCTCTCTCCCTTTCTCTCTCTCTCTCTCTCTCTGTACCTCTCAGACGATATTACATATTTACGTCTTAAATCAAATCCATAATGGCATCATCTGATAATTAATACCAGTGATATGTATTTTCAGACTGATATCCTTCATCATTGTACTACTAAGTTATTTAAGTATGTAACACAATGATCCCAGACAGTCTCCTGTTCGTATACCATATCGCTCTTTTCTACGGTAATAAACCTTTTCGAACAGAGTTATATGCATCTTAACAGTTGCGACGGTAAAATGTCATACGATTTTAACCACAGAATTATATGACAATGTTTGATCGCTTTTTTCTTTTTATGGGGGGTTCTCTCTCCTTTTTGATCTGTCCAGACCAGTTAGGGAGGCCCTCCTGCCCTGCATGTTTTGGATTGCTATTTTGTATGTTTTGCTATCGTTTTAATGGTTTCATGAAAAATAGTTTTATTGTTTACATTTTTTTTAAAATTTGTTTAATTCATTCATTTTTTTAATTTTTTTAAATATTTTTTTCCTTCTAAGTATTCATCTTTGTTAAACCAGCTTTCTATTTCCATCCTTCGTTCTTCATCTTCTTTTAGTCTTCTTCTGTTTTCCTTCCTTCTTTCCTTGTCTATTTCTTTGAGTGCTTTACGTGTTTGGCTTGTTGTTTTTATTTGACTTTTCTCCGCATTTGATGGCGCTTCTTTGTAATTTATTTTTTGTTGTTGTTTTTATTGTTGTTGCAGTCTCATTTTTTCTTTTTCCTCTTCTTGTCGTATTCTCCTCAAATATGGGTGTATCTCGTCTGGTTTCGGTGAGGGTTCTTGTTGGTCTTGCTGTTTTAATTTGGGGTCTGTACTTTCTTGCTGTATTGGCTTGGTGCCCTGTTGTTGTTGTAGTTGTATAGGTTCTTGTTGTTTCTGTTGACTAATCCCTAGTGGTTGTTGTTGTTGTTGCTTTTGGTCCATTATTTGTGTCTGTATTTGTTGTCTTACTGGAATCTGTACTTGCATTTGTTGTGGTTGTTGATGTTTTGGATCTTGTCGTTGTTGTAGCGTTTTCTGCAGTCGTTCAGGATTTGCGATCTCTTGTTGCTGTTGTAGTTGTATTTGTCTTTTTGGATTTTGTTGTTGTCGGTTCTGCGCATCTTGTGGTTGTTGTTGTATCTTACTGTTGTCTAATTCAGTCTGGACTTGTGATTGTTGCTGTTGTTGTTGTTTTTGTTGTCCTGGTGGTTCATGTTGTTGTCGTTTTGGGTCCATCATTTGTGTCTGAACTTGTTGTCTGATTTCTACTGGGATCTATACTTGCATCTGGTGCGGATGTTGTTGCTTTAGGACTTGTCGTTGTTGCTGAGTTTCCTTTAATTGCTTTAAATTTGTAATTGCTTGTGGCTGTTGTTGTTGTATATGTCCTTGTTGTCCTTGCGTATTTTGTTGTTGTTGGTTCTGTGGTTGTTGTTGCTTATGTTCTTGTTGTATATTCTCTGCTTCCATGCTTCCTAAGTTTATCTGCTGACTTTTGTCTTGTGATTGTTGCTGTTCTTGTTGTTGTTGCTTATTTACTTCAGTCTGGACTTGTGACTTTTGCTGTTGTTGTTGTTGTTTCGGCTGAGTTTTCTGTAGTTGTCCTGTGGCTAATGCTTGTTGTTGTTGTTGCCGGTTTCTTCTATCTTCAGTTACTGTTGCTTGATTTTGTGGACACTTAAAAGGTGTGTCCCGTATTTCCACATCTATTGCATTTTCTATCAAAAATGCATCCTTTGTACCAAGTTTTGGCAACAAATCCAAATATGTAGAAAGCTCTCTTGATACCTTTTAATTTCTCTTTTTCAATCTGTAGTATTCTTGTCCCGTTAAGTGTCGTTGTTGACTCAATCATTCCCATTCGCGATGATATCACTGGAATTTGAAATCTTTTTTCAAACTTTTTAACTATTTCCTCTGTTGGAATTTCTAAAGGGATATCCGTCAAATGCAGGTCTCCTGTCTGTTTTTTATTTTCCGTAGGATAGGTGTTGGTTTCTTTACTATGACTTTCTCTTTTCCAACGTACATTTCTCCGTATGGTAAAATCGGTGTTTTTCCTTTCGGTCGTATGATGTAACCTTTATATCCGTTGGGGTTAATGGAGTATACTTCGTTTATGCACTCGGGATTTGATATCTTCATTGCAATAATTATACTTGTTATGGTAGTATTTTCTCTTGGAATGTTTGTCATGTCTAGTTCTTGGGTCCCTTCTCTGTATTTACGTTCTATGTAACTCCCGTCGTGCGTGTCAATTGTTCTTAGCTTGAAAGATTTACTCAGTTGATTCATTTTTCTCATGGTCGCTATGTTTCCTCGTGCCCTGTTTTCACTTAGTTGACCTTCAATTTCTTGATTTTCCATGGCATGTAAATACGGCTTTTTTTTTTTTTTTTTTTTTGTAAATAGTTACGTGATTTTATATTCCCTCTTTTCTTTGCTGGCAGTCTTTAATGGACAGAACAGATAGTCCTGTTGGGGCAGCAGAACCTCTAATCTGTTTGCTTTGTCCTTGCCATTTCAGACGATAAAACAACAGACTACTTCTCAAGGAGTATAAGAGTGTTTGATCGCTACCCATTTGATCTGTCCATTAAGGTTCAGATTTGATTTCTAAACGAGTATGCAGTTTATATATAAAATTATATTTTAGATGATGCCAAATATTACTACATTTACATGAAGATGAAGAACTGCATTATGCATTGGAACTGGCATGTATCTGATAGTTGCAAGGGTCACGGTTATCAAGCTATTTCAACGATACAATGTTACGGTCATGTTTTCCATCACAGCCACTGCAATATACCAACTATCAAAGTTATTAAATTGTGTGCAGCCTACAACACTACCATTTAGTTTTAAATGTTACCACGTATGACTTCATTAATATGACTCTCAATGCATTGGACTTATTTCGCTTAATTAGATGTTTTTCCAAGCCACTTTCAAATAAAATACCGATGGAATATTCAAGAGATATCAATGATTAATAATATTAAATCGTATGACGAGGCTAAAGTAAAGGCTCGTTTTCTCTCAGCAGAATAGCAATATGGCTGCCTTCATATTGCGCTCGCTTAGTTATTCACATCCACGTCATGATACCGATATTCTTGTCCGAAGGTCGTTTGCCGGTCACTCGGTATTAAGCATCGCATTTCTCTTTGATTAGAAATTGCTGTATTTGTTACAGGTATTGTACATTTTACATTCGTTATTGATTTTAACGTTGAGAGCAGATTAAATTACATTTTACACACACTAGCTTTCACACAACATAATGTCAACATGTTGCGTGTTGATGAAAATAATAATAGAACACCATTCCCGGTCGGCTGTTTCTCAATAAAGGGGTTTCGTGTATGAAATAAGATTTAGCCTGAAATTTTACTCTAATAACTCGTGCTCGGAAAGGATGAAGCACACCAAAGACAATACAGTTGTAGCTAGTAACCTCATCTGTAACATTTGTTTGTATATTGAAAAATATTTTGAATACAATTATAATCGTTAGAACAGGTTACATGATATTGCAATATATAACAGTTATGTGTGTCTCTTTGCCACTTTCATCATGATATGAGACTCATAGAAGAGCATTGACAATATTTCAGCAGTTTGAATTATCAGATCCATACTAACTAAACAGTTAACCCATACTTGGTTATATTTTCCCAAGGGCACACACAGGCAAAGTCAATCTGTGAATATAGTATGTGTGGAATATAGTCATTCGTCAGATGTAAATCGACCATTCTATCCCCACTCACACCATTAGGTTTTCGCAGATATTCTTTAGCAGGCGTATCGGTACACCCAGACTGTGACTGATAACAGTCTCTAATAAATGTTGCACGCATAGATATTGTTTTCTAAATGCATTGATACCGTTTTATCCATCAAAATTAAAAAGAACCACTATGTCAACATAATGGATGGACTAAAAGCGAACACAAAATATTGACATAATTTTCAGGAAAATGTTGAGCTGTTATATAAACATATATAATTTGAAGTTGACGATAATTACCAGTAACATAAGATTTTTAGCTTTTGTTCCAAACATACCTGTTATGTACGACAAAGACTAATACAATACAACTCGAGTCTGTTTTTGTGTGTCAAAGCGGAGCTGTGTTAGTTTTACGATTTAACAGGTGATGGAATCTTTCAATAGTCTGAAAATAGCATCTAACCAAGCGAGAAGTTAAAACAACACAAAACACACGTAGATACCGACTGAGGTCGATGAAACACCCCAAACAAACCTGTTTTGCAACTTTAGGCCCGCCAATTAATAATCTGCAGTTTGTTGACAAAGACTAAAAAGGTATATTTGTGAAGTGTAATTAACACAGTTGAATAAGAAAAAAGTATATTTAAATAGCAATCATCATCATTATCTCTATTTGCAAATTCATTTTCTCTCTCATTTCAAAATGTGCTTTAAGTAAACAAAATTGAATCGAATAATGTCTTTGTTTCAGAAACTAAAGCAACAAGCTTTAATCAGGAGTTTGTGGACATTTGTTCAAAACAGAGATCTAATAATGTACTCCAACTAAATTTTGTTTTCTCAAAACATGTAAATTTGCATGAAACAAAACCCTTGCACATGCTACGTTCCTTCTCTCTTTCTCTCTCTCCCTTTCTCTCTCTCTCTCTCTCTCTCTGTACCTCTCAGACGATATTACATATTTACGTCTTAAATCAAATCCATAATGGCATCATCTGATAATTAATACCAGTGATATGTATTTTCAGGCTGATATCCTTCATCATTGTACTACCAAGTTATTTAAGTATGTAACACAATGATCCCAGACAGTCTCCTGTTCGTATACCATATCGCTCTTTTCTACGGTAATAAACCTTTTCGAACAGAGTTATATGCATCTTAACAGTTGCGACGGTAAAATGTCATACGATTTTAACCACAGAATTATATGACAATGTTTGATCGCTTTTTTCTTTTTATGGTTGCTTCTCTCTCCTTTTTGATCTGTCCAGACCAGTTAGGGAGGCCCTCCTGCCCTGCATGTTTTGGATTGCTATTTTGTATGTTTTGCTATCGTTTTAATGGTTTCATGAAAAATAGTTTTATTGTTTACATTTTTTTTTAAAATTTGTTTAATTCATTCATTTTTTAATTTTTTTAAATATTTTTTTCCTTCTAAGTATTCATCTTTGTTAAACCAGCTTTCTATTTCCATCCTTCGTTCTTTATCTTCTTTTAGTCTTCTTCTGTTTTCCTTCCTTCTTTCCTTGTCTATTTCTTTGAGTGCTTTACGTGTTTGGCTTGTTGTTTTTATTTGACTTTTCTCCGCATTTGATGGCGCTTCTTTGTTATTTATTTTTTGTTGTTGTTTTTATTGTTGTTGCAGTCTCATTTTTTCTTTTTCCTCTTCTTGTCGTATTCTCCTCAAATATGGGTGTATCTCGTCTGGTTTCGGTGAGGGTTCTTGTTGGTCTTGCTGTTTTAATTTGGGGTCTGTACTTTCTTGCTGTATTGGCTTGGTGCCCTGTTGTTGTTGTAGTTGTATAGGTTCTTGTTGTTGCTGTTGACTAATCCCTAGTGGTTGTTGTTGTTGTTGCTTTTGGTCCATTATTTGTGTCTGTATTTGTTGTCTTACTGGAATCTGTACTTGCATTTGTTGTGGTTGTTGATGTTTTGGATCTTGTCGTTGTTGTAGCGTTTTCTGCAGTCGTTCAGGATTTGCGATCTCTTATTGCTGTTGCAGTTGTATTTGTCTTTTTGGATTTTGTTGTTGTCGGTTCTGCGCATCTTGTGGTTGTTGTTGTATCTTACTGTTGTCTAATTCAGTCTGGACTTGTGATTGTTGCTGTTGTTGTTGTTTTTGTTGTCCTGGTGGTTCATGTTGTTGTCGTTTTGGGTCCATCATTTGTGTCTGAACTTGTTGTCTGATTTCTACTGGGATCTATACTTGCATCTGGTGCGGATGTTGTTGCTTTAGGACTTGTCGTTGTTGCTGAGTTTCCTTTAATTGCTTTAAATTTGTAATTGCTTGTGGCTGTTGTTGTTGTATATGTCCTTGTTGTCCTTGCGTATTTTGTTGTTGTTGGTTCTGTGGTTGTTGTTGCTTATGTTCTTGTTGTATATTCTCTGCTTCCATGCTTCCTAAGTTTATCTGCTGACTTTTGTCTTGTGATTGTTGCTGTTCTTGTTGTTGTTGCTTATTTACTTCAGTCTGGACTTGTGACTTTTGCTGTTGTTGTTGTTGTTTCGGCTGAGTTTTCTGTAGTTGTCCTGTGGCTAATGCTTGTTGTTGTTGTTGCCGGTTTCTTCTATCTTCAGTTACTGTTACTTGATTTTGTGGACACTTAAAAGGTGTGTGTCCCGTATTTCCACATCTATTGCATTTTCTATCAAAAATGCATCCTTTGTACCAAGTTTTGGCAACAAATCCAAATATGTAGAAGGCTCTCTTGATACCTTTTAATTTCTCTTTTTCAATCTCTAGTATTCTTGTCCCGTTAAGTGTCGTTGTTGACTCAATCATTCCCATTCGCGATGATATCACTGGAATTTGAAATCTTTTTTCAAACTTTTTAACTATTTCCTCTGTTGGAATTTCTAAAGGGATATCCGTCAAATGCAGGTCTCCTGTCTGTTTTTTATTTTCCGTAGGATAGGTGTTGGTTTCTTTACTATGACTTTCTCTTTTCCAACGTACATTTCTCCGTATGGTAAAATCGGTGTTTTTCCTTTCGGTCGTATGATATAACCTTTATATCCGTTGGGGTTAATGGAGTATACTTTGTTTATGCACTCGGGATTTGATATCTTCATTGCAATAATTATACTTGTTATGGTAGTATTTTCTCTTGGAATGTTTGTCATGTCTAGTTCTTGGGTCCCTTCTCTGTATTCACATTCTATGTAACTCCCGTCGTGCGTGTCAATTGTTCTTAGCTTGAAAGATTTACTCAGTTGATTCATTTTTCTCATGGTCGCTATGTTTCCTCGTGCCCTGTTTTCACTTAGTTGACCTTCAATTTCTTGATTTTCCATGGCATGTAAATACGGCTTTTTATTTATTTTTTTTTTTTTTGTAAATAGTTACGTGATTTTATATTCCCTCTTTTCTTTGCTGGCAGTCTTTAATGGACAGAGCAGATAGTCCTGTTGGGGCAGCAGAACCTCTAATCTGTTTGCTTTGTCCTTGCCATTTCAGACGATAAAACAACAGACTACTTCTCAAGGAGTATAAGAGTGTTTGATCGCTACCCATTTGATCTGTCCATTAAGGTTCAGATTTGATTTCTAAACGAGTATGCAGTTTATATATAAAATTATATTTTAGATGATGCAAAATATTACTACATTTACATGAAGATGAAGAACTGCATTATGCATTGGAACTGGCATGTATCTGATAGTTGCAAGGGTCACGGTTATCAAGCTATTTCAACGATACAATGTTACGGTCATGTTTTCCATCACAGCCACTGCAATATACCAACTATCAAAGTTATTAAATTGTGTGCAGCCTACAACACTACCATTTAGTTTTAAATGTTACCACGTATGACTTCATTAATATGACTCTCAATGCATTGGACTTATTTCGCTTAATTAGATGTTTTTCCAAGCCACTTTCAAATAAAATACCGATGGAATATTCAAGAGATATCAATGATTAATAATATTAAATCGTATGACGAGGCTAAAGTAAAGGCTCGTTTTCTCTCAGCAGAATAGCAATATGGCTGCCTTCATATTGCGCTCGCTTAGTTATTCACATCCACGTCATGATACCGATATTCTTGTCCGAAGGTCGTTTGCCGGTCACTCGGTATTAAGCATCGCATTTCTCTTTGATTAGAAATTGCTGTATTTGTTACAGGTATTGTACATTTTACATTCGTTATTGATTTTAACGTTGAGAGCAGATTAAATTACATTTTACACACACTAGCTTTCACACAACATAATGTCAACATGTTGCGTGTTGATGAAAATAATAATAGAACACCATTCCCGGTCGGCTGTTTCTCAATAAAGGGGTTTCGTGTATGAAATAAGATTTAGCCTGAAATTTTACTCTAATAACTCGTGCTCGGAAAGGATGAAGCACACCAAAGACAATACAGTTGTAGCTAGTAACCTCATCTGTAACATTTGTTTGTATATTGAAAAATATTTTGAATACAATTATAATCGTTAGAACAGGTTACATGATATTGCAATATATAACAGTTATGTGTGTCTCTTTGCCACTTTCATCATGATATGAGACTCATAGAAGAGCATTGACAATATTTCAGCAGTTTGAATTATCAGATCCATACTAACTAAACAGTTAACCCATACTTGGTTATATTTTCCCAAGGGCACACACAGGCAAAGTCAATCTGTGAATATAGTATGTGTGGAATATAGTCATTCGTCAGATGTAAATCGACCATTCTATCCCCACTCACACCATTAGGTTTTCGCAGATATTCTTTAGCAGGCGTATCGGTACACCCAGACTGTGACTGATAACAGTCTCTAACAAATGTTGCACGCATAGATATTGTTTTCTAAATGCATTGATACCGTTTTATCCATCAAAATTAAAAAGAACCACTATGTCAACATAATGGATGGACTAAAAGCGAACACAAAATATTGACATAATTTTCAGGAAAATGTTGAGCTGTTATATAAACATATATAATTTGAAGTTGACGATAATTACCAGTAACATAAGATTTTTAGCTTTTGTTCCAAACATACCTGTTATGTACGACAAAGACTAATACAATACAACTCGAGTCTGTTTTTGTGTGTCAAAGCGGAGCTGTGTTAGTTTTACGATTTAACAGGTGATGGAATCTTTCAATAGTCTGAAAATAGCATCTAACCAAGCGAGAAGTTAAAACAACACAAAACACACGTAGATACCGACTGAGGTCGATGAAACACCCCAAACAAACCTGTTTTGCAACTTTAGGCCCGCCAATTAATAATCTGCAGTTTGTTGACAAAGACTAAAAAGGTATATTTGTGAAGTGTAATTAACACAGTTGAATAAGAAAAAAGTATATTTAAATAGCAATCATCATCATTGTCTCTATTTGCAAATTCATTTTCTCTCTCATTTCAAAATGTGCTTTAAGTAAACAAAATTGAATCGAATAATGTCTTTGTTTCAGAAACTAAAGCAACAAGCTTTAATCAGGAGTTTGTGGACATTTGTTCAAAACAGAGATCTAATAATGTACTCCAACTAAATTTTGTTTTCTCAAAACATGTAAATTTACATGAAACAAAACCCTTGCACATGCTACGTTCCTTCTCTCTTTCTCTCTCTCCCTTTCTCTCTCTCTCTCTCTCTCTCTCTGTACCTCTCAGACGATATTACATATTTACGTCTTAAATCAAATCCATAATGGCATCATCTGATAATTAATACCAGTGATATGTATTTTCAGGCTGATATCCTTCATCATTGTACTACTAAGTTATTTAAGTATGTAACACAATGATCCCAGACAGTCTCCTGTTCGTATACCATATCGCTCTTTTCTACGGTAATAAACCTTTTCAAACAGAGTTATATGCATCTTAATAGTTGCGACGGTAAAATGTCATACGATTTTAACCACAGAATTATATGACAATGTTTGATCGCTTTTTTCTTTTTATGGTTGCTTCTCTCTCCTTTTTGATCTGTCCAGACCAGTTAGGGAGGCCCTCCTGCCCTGCATGTTTTGGATTGCTATTTTGTATGTTTTGCTATCGTTTTAATGGTTTCATGAAAAATAGTTTTATTGTTTACATTTTTTTTTAAAATTTGTTTAATTCATTCATTTTTTAATTTTTTTAAATATTTTTTTCCTTCTAAGTATTCATCTTTGTTAAACCAGCTTTCTATTTCCATCCTTCGTTCTTTATCTTCTTTTAGTCTTCTTCTGTTTTCCTTCCTTCTTTCCTTGTCTATTTCTTTGAGTGCTTTACGTGTTTGGCTTGTTGTTTTTATTTGACTTTTCTCCGCATTTGATGGCGCTTCTTTGTTATTTATTTTTTGTTGTTGTTTTTATTGTTGTTGCAGTCTCATTTTTTCTTTTTCCTCTTCTTGTCGTATTCTCCTCAAATATGGGTGTATCTCGTCTGGTTTCGGTGAGGGTTCTTGTTGGTCTTGCTGTTTTAATTTGGGGTCTGTACTTTCTTGCTGTATTGGCTTGGTGCCCTGTTGTTGTTGTAGTTGTATAGGTTCTTGTTGTTGCTGTTGACTAATCCCTAGTGGTTGTTGTTGTTGTTGCTTTTGGTCCATTATTTGTGTCTGTATTTGTTGTCTTACTGGAATCTGTACTTGCATTTGTTGTGGTTGTTGATGTTTTGGATCTTGTCGTTGTTGTAGGGTTTTCTGCAGTCGTTCAGGATTTGCGATCTCTTGTTGCTGTTGTAGTTGTATTTGTCTTTTTGGATTTTGTTGTTGTCGGTTCTGCGCATCTTGTGGTTGTTGTTGTATCTTACTGTTGTCTAATTCAGTCTGGACTTGTGATTGTTGCTGTGGTTGTTGTTTTTGTTGTCCTGGTGGTTCATGTTGTTGTCGTTTTGGGTCCATCATTTGTGTCTGAACTTGTTGTCTGATTTCTACTGGGATCTATACTTGCATCTGGTGCGGATGTTGTTGCTTTAGGACTTGTCGTTGTTGCTGAGTTTCCTTTAATTGCTTTAAATTTGTAATTGCTTGTGGCTGTTGTTGTTGTATATGTCCTTGTTGTCCTTGCGTATTTTGTTGTTGTTGGTTCTGTGGTTGTTGTTGCTTATGTTCTTGTTGTATATTCTCTGCTTCCATGCTTCCTAAGTTTATCTGCTGACTTTTGTCTTGTGATTGTTGCTGTTCTTGTTGTTGTTGCTTATTTACTTCAGTCTGGACTTGTGACTTTTGCTGTTGTTGTTGTTGTTTCGGCTGAGTTTTCTGTAGTTGTCCTGTGGCTAATGCTTGTTGTTGTTGTTGCCGGTTTCTTCTATCTTCAGTTACTGTTGCTTGATTTTGTGGACACTTAAAAGGTGTGTGTCCCGTATTTCCACATCTATTGCATTTTCTATCAAAAATGCATCCTTTGTACCAAGTTTTGGCAACAAATCCAAATATGTAGAAGGCTCTCTTGATACCTTTTAATTTCTCTTTTTCAATCTCTAGTATTCTTGTCCCGTTAAGTGTCGTTGTTGACTCAATCATTCCCATTCGCGATGATATCACTGGAATTTGAAATCTTTTTTCAAACTTTTTAACTATTTCCTCTGTTGGAATTTCTAAAGGGATATCCATCAAATGCAGGTCTCCTGTCTGTTTTTTATTTTCCGTAGGATAGGTGTTGGTTTCTTTACTATGACTTTCTCTTTTCCAACGTACATTTCTCCGTATGGTAAAATCGGTGTTTTTCCTTTCGGTCGTATGATATAACCTTTATATCCGTTGGGGTTAATGGAGTATACTTTGTTTATGCACTCGGGATTTGATATCTTCATTGCAATAATTATACTTGTTATGGTAGTATTTTCTCTTGGAATGTTTGTCATGTCTAGTTCTTGGGTCCCTTCTCTGTATTCACATTCTATGTAACTCCCGTCGTGCGTGTCAATTGTTCTTAGCTTGAAAGATTTACTCAGTTGATTCATTTTTCTCATGGTCGCTATGTTTCCTCGTGCCCTGTTTTCACTTAGTTGACCTTCAATTTCTTGATTTTCCATGGCATGTAAATACGGCTTTTTTTTTTTTCTTTTTTTTTGTAAATAGTTACGTGATTTTATATTCCCTCTTTTCTTTGCTGGCAGTCTTTAATGGACAGAACAGATAGTCCTGTTGGGGCAGCAGAACCTCTAATCTGTTTGCTTTGTCCTTGCCATTTCAGACGATAAAACAACAGACTACTTCTCAAGGAGTATAAGAGTGTTTGATCGCTACCCATTTGATCTGTCCATTAAGGTTCAGATTTGATTTCTAAACGAGTATGCAGTTTATATATAAAATTATATTTTAGATGATGCCAAATATTACTACATTTACATGAAGATGAAGAACTGCATTATGCATTGGAACTGGCATGTATCTGATAGTTGCAAGGGTCACGGTTATCAAGCTATTTCAACGATACAATGTTACGGTCATGTTTTCCATCACAGCCACTGCAATATACCAACTATCAAAGTTATTAAATTGTGTGCAGCCTACAACACTACCATTTAGTTTTAAATGTTACCACGTATGACTTCATTAATATGACTCTCAATGCATTGGACTTATTTCGCTTAATTAGATGTTTTTCCAAGCCACTTTCAAATAAAATACCGATGGAATATTCAAGAGATATCAATGATTAATAATATTAAATCGTATGACGAGGCTAAAGTAAAGGCTCGTTTTCTCTCAGCAGAATAGCAATATGGCTGCCTTCATATTGCGCTCGCTTAGTTATTCACATCCACGTCATGATACCGATATTCTTGTCCGAAGGTCGTTTGCCGGTCACTCGGTATTAAGCATCGCATTTCTCTTTGATTAGAAATTGCTGTATTTGTTACAGGTATTGTACATTTTACATTCGTTATTGATTTTAACGTTGAGAGCAGATTAAATTACATTTTACACACACTAGCTTTCACACAACGTAATGTCAACATGTTGCGTGTTGATGAAAATAATAATAGAACACCATTCCCGGTCGGCTGTTTCTCAATAAAGGGGTTTCGTGTATGAAATAAGATTTAGCCTGAAATTTTACTCTAATAACTCGTGCTCGGAAAGGATGAAGCACACCAAAGACAATACAGTTGTAGCTAGTAACCTCATCTGTAACATTTGTTTGTATATTGAAAAATATTTTGAATACAATTATAATCGTTAGAACAGGTTACATGATATTGCAATATATAACAGTTATGTGTGTCTCTTTGCCACTTTCATCATGATATGAGACTCATAGAAGAGCATTGACAATATTTCAGCCGTTTGAATTATCAGATCCATACTAACTAAACAGTTAACCCATACTTGGTTATATTTTCCCAAGGGCACACACAGGCAAAGTCAATCTGTGAATATAGTATGTGAGGAATATAGTCATTCGTCAGATGTAAATCGACCACTCACACCATTAGGTTTTCGCAGATATTCTTTAGCAGGCGTATCGGTACACCCAGACTGTGACTGATAACAGTCTCTAATAAATGTTGCACGCATAGATATTGTTTTCTAAATGCATTGATACCGTTTTATCCATCAAAATTAAAAAGAACCACTATGTCAACATAATGGATGGACTAAAAGCGAACACAAAATATTGATATAATTTTCAGGAAAATGTTGAGCTGTTATATAAACATATATAATTTGAAGTTGACGATAATTACCAGTAACATAAGATTTTTAGCTTTTGTTCCAAACATACCTGTTATGTACGACAAAGACTAATACAATACAACTCGAGTCTGTTTTTGTGCGTCAAAGCGGAGCTGTGTTAGTTTTACGATTTAACAGGTGATGGAATCTTTCAATAGTCTGAAAATAGCATCTAACCAAGCGAGAAGTTAAAACAACACAAAACACACGTAGATACCGACTGAGGTCGATGAAACACCCCAAACAAACCTGTTTTGCAACTTTAGGCCCGCCAATTAATAATCTGCAGTTTGTTGACAAAGACTAAAAAGGTATATTTGTGAAGTGTAATTAACACAGTTGAATAAGAAAAAAGTATATTTAAATAGCAATCATCATCATTGTCTCTATTTGCAAATTCATTTTCTCTCTCATTTCAAAATGTGCTTTAAGTAAACAAAATTGAATCGAATAATGTCTTTGTTTCAGAAACTAAAGCAACAAGCTTTAATCAGGAGTTTGTGGACATTTGTTCAAAACAGAGATCTAATAATGTACTCCAACTAAATTTTGTTTTCTCAAAACATGTAAATTTACATGAAACAAAACCCTTGCACATGCTACGTTCCTTCTCTCTTTCTCTCTCTCCCTTTCTCTCTCTCTCTCTCTCTCTGTACCTCTCAGACGATATTACATATTTACGTCTTAAATCAAATCCATAATGGCATCATCTGATAATTAATACCAGTGATATGTATTTTCAGACTGATATCCTTCATCATTGTACTACTAAGTTATTTAAGTATGTAACACAATGATCCCAGACAGTCTCCTGTTCGTATACCATATCGCTCTTTTCTACGGTAATAAACCTTTTCGAACAGAGTTATATGCATCTTAACAGTTGCGACGGTAAAATGTCATACGATTTTAACCACAGAATTATATGACAATGTTTGATCGCTTTTTTCTTTTTATGGGGGGTTCTCTCTCCTTTTTGATCTGTCCAGACCAGTTAGGGAGGCCCTCCTGCCCTGCATGTTTTGGATTGCTATTTTGTATGTTTTGCTATCGTTTTAATGGTTTCATGAAAAATAGTTTTATTGTTTACATTTTTTTTAAAATTTGTTTAATTCATTCATTTTTTTAATTTTTTTAAATATTTTTTTCCTTCTAAGTATTCATCTTTGTTAAACCAGCTTTCTATTTCCATCCTTCGTTCTTCATCTTCTTTTAGTCTTCTTCTGTTTTCCTTCCTTCTTTCCTTGTCTATTTCTTTGAGTGCTTTACGTGTTTGGCTTGTTGTTTTTATTTGACTTTTCTCCGCATTTGATGGCGCTTCTTTGTAATTTATTTTTTGTTGTTGTTTTTATTGTTGTTGCAGTCTCATTTTTTCTTTTTCCTCTTCTTGTCGTATTCTCCTCAAATATGGGTGTATCTCGTCTGGTTTCGGTGAGGGTTCTTGTTGGTCTTGCTGTTTTAATTTGGGGTCTGTACTTTCTTGCTGTATTGGCTTGGTGCCCTGTTGTTGTTGTAGTTGTATAGGTTCTTGTTGTTTCTGTTGACTAATCCCTAGTGGTTGTTGTTGTTGTTGCTTTTGGTCCATTATTTGTGTCTGTATTTGTTGTCTTACTGGAATCTGTACTTGCATTTGTTGTGGTTGTTGATGTTTTGGATCTTGTCGTTGTTGTAGCGTTTTCTGCAGTCGTTCAGGATTTGCGATCTCTTGTTGCTGTTGTAGTTGTATTTGTCTTTTTGGATTTTGTTGTTGTCGGTTCTGCGCATCTTGTGGTTGTTGTTGTATCTTACTGTTGTCTAATTCAGTCTGGACTTGTGATTGTTGCTGTTGTTGTTGTTTTTGTTGTCCTGGTGGTTCATGTTGTTGTCGTTTTGGGTCCATCATTTGTGTCTGAACTTGTTGTCTGATTTCTACTGGGATCTATACTTGCATCTGGTGCGGATGTTGTTGCTTTAGGACTTGTCGTTGTTGCTGAGTTTCCTTTAATTGCTTTAAATTTGTAATTGCTTGTGGCTGTTGTTGTTGTATATGTCCTTGTTGTCCTTGCGTATTTTGTTGTTGTTGGTTCTGTGGTTGTTGTTGCTTATGTTCTTGTTGTATATTCTCTGCTTCCATGCTTCCTAAGTTTATCTGCTGACTTTTGTCTTGTGATTGTTGCTGTTCTTGTTGTTGTTGCTTATTTACTTCAGTCTGGACTTGTGACTTTTGCTGTTGTTGTTGTTGTTTCGGCTGAGTTTTCTGTAGTTGTCCTGTGGCTAATGCTTGTTGTTGTTGTTGCCGGTTTCTTCTATCTTCAGTTACTGTTGCTTGATTTTGTGGACACTTAAAAGGTGTGTCCCGTATTTCCACATCTATTGCATTTTCTATCAAAAATGCATCCTTTGTACCAAGTTTTGGCAACAAATCCAAATATGTAGAAAGCTCTCTTGATACCTTTTAATTTCTCTTTTTCAATCTGTAGTATTCTTGTCCCGTTAAGTGTCGTTGTTGACTCAATCATTCCCATTCGCGATGATATCACTGGAATTTGAAATCTTTTTTCAAACTTTTTAACTATTTCCTCTGTTGGAATTTCTAAAGGGATATCCGTCAAATGCAGGTCTCCTGTCTGTTTTTTATTTTCCGTAGGATAGGTGTTGGTTTCTTTACTATGACTTTCTCTTTTCCAACGTACATTTCTCCGTATGGTAAAATCGGTGTTTTTCCTTTCGGTCGTATGATGTAACCTTTATATCCGTTGGGGTTAATGGAGTATACTTCGTTTATGCACTCGGGATTTGATATCTTCATTGCAATAATTATACTTGTTATGGTAGTATTTTCTCTTGGAATGTTTGTCATGTCTAGTTCTTGGGTCCCTTCTCTGTATTTACGTTCTATGTAACTCCCGTCGTGCGTGTCAATTGTTCTTAGCTTGAAAGATTTACTCAGTTGATTCATTTTTCTCATGGTCGCTATGTTTCCTCGTGCCCTGTTTTCACTTAGTTGACCTTCAATTTCTTGATTTTCCATGGCATGTAAATACGGCTTTTTTTTTTTTTTTTTTTTTTGTAAATAGTTACGTGATTTTATATTCCCTCTTTTCTTTGCTGGCAGTCTTTAATGGACAGAACAGATAGTCCTGTTGGGGCAGCAGAACCTCTAATCTGTTTGCTTTGTCCTTGCCATTTCAGACGATAAAACAACAGACTACTTCTCAAGGAGTATAAGAGTGTTTGATCGCTACCCATTTGATCTGTCCATTAAGGTTCAGATTTGATTTCTAAACGAGTATGCAGTTTATATATAAAATTATATTTTAGATGATGCCAAATATTACTACATTTACATGAAGATGAAGAACTGCATTATGCATTGGAACTGGCATGTATCTGATAGTTGCAAGGGTCACGGTTATCAAGCTATTTCAACGATACAATGTTACGGTCATGTTTTCCATCACAGCCACTGCAATATACCAACTATCAAAGTTATTAAATTGTGTGCAGCCTACAACACTACCATTTAGTTTTAAATGTTACCACGTATGACTTCATTAATATGACTCTCAATGCATTGGACTTATTTCGCTTAATTAGATGTTTTTCCAAGCCACTTTCAAATAAAATACCGATGGAATATTCAAGAGATATCAATGATTAATAATATTAAATCGTATGACGAGGCTAAAGTAAAGGCTCGTTTTCTCTCAGCAGAATAGCAATATGGCTGCTTTCATATTGCGCTCGCTTAGTTATTCACATCCACGTCATGATACCGATATTCTTGTCCGAAGGTCGTTTGCCGGTCACTCGGTATTAAGCATCGCATTTCTCTTTGATTAGAAATTGCTGTATTTGTTACAGGTATTGTACATTTTACATTCGTTATTGATTTTAACGTTGAGAGCAGATTAAATTACATTTTACACACACTAGCTTTCACACAACGTAATGTCAACATGTTGCGTGTTGATGAAAATAATAATAGAACACCATTCCCGGTCGGCTGTTTCTCAATAAAGGGGTTTCGTGTATGAAATAAGATTTAGCCTGAAATTTTACTCTAATAACTCGTGCTCGGAAAGGATGAAGCACACCAAAGACAATACAGTTGTAGCTAGTAACCTCATCTGTAACATTTGTTTGTATATTGAAAAATATTTTGAATACAATTATAATCGTTAGAACAGGTTACATGATATTGCAATATATAACAGTTATGTGTGTCTCTTTGCCACTTTCATCATGATATGAGACTCATAGAAGAGCATTGACAATATTTCAGCAGTTTGAATTATCAGATCCATACTAACTAAACAGTTAACCCATACTTGGTTATATTTTCCCAAGGGCACACACAGGCAAAGTCAATCTGTGAATATAGTATGTGAGGAATATAGTCATTCGTCAGATGTAAATCGACCACTCACACCATTAGGTTTTCGCAGATATTCTTTAGCAGGCGTATCGGTACACCCAGACTGTGACTGATAACAGTCTCTAATAAATGTTGCACGCATAGATATTGTTTTCTAAATGCATTGATACCGTTTTATCCATCAAAATTAAAAAGAACCACTATGTCAACATAATGGATGGACTAAAAGCGAACACAAAATATTGATATAATTTTCAGGAAAATGTTGAGCTGTTATATAAACATATATAATTTGAAGTTGACGATAATTACCAGTAACATAAGATTTTTAGCTTTTGTTCCAAACATACCTGTTATGTACGACAAAGACTAATACAATACAACTCGAGTCTGTTTTTGTGCGTCAAAGCGGAGCTGTGTTAGTTTTACGATTTAACAGGTGATGGAATCTTTCAATAGTCTGAAAATGGCATCTAACCAAGCGAGAAGTTAAAACAACACAAAACACACGTAGATACCGACTGAGGTCGATGAAACACCCCAAACAAACCTGTTTTGCAACTTTAGGCCCGCCAATTAATAATCTGCAGTTTGTTGACAAAGACTAAAAAGGTATATTTGTGAAGTGTAATTAACACAGTTGAATAAGAAAAAAGTATATTTAAATAGCAATCATCATCATTGTCTCTATTTGCAAATTCATTTTCTCTCTCATTTCAAAATGTGCTTTAAGTAAACAAAATTGAATCGAATAATGTCTTTGTTTCAGAAACTAAAGCAACAAGCTTTAATCAGGAGTTTGTGGACATTTGTTCAAAACAGAGATCTAATAATGTACTCCAACTAAATTTTGTTTTCACAAAACATGTAAATTTACATGAAACAAAACCCTTGCACATGCTACGTTCCTTCTCTCTTTCTCTCTCTCCCTTTCTCTCTCTCTCTCTCTCTCTGTACCTCTCAGACGATATTACATATTTACGTCTTAAATCAAATCCATAATGGCATCATCTGATAATTAATACCAGTGATATGTATTTTCAGACTGATGTCCTTCATCATTGTACTACTAAGTTATTTAAGTATGTAACACAATGATCCCAGACAGTCTCCTGTTCGTATACCATATCGCTCTTTTCTACGGTAATAAACCTTTTCGAACAGAGTTATATGCATCTTAACAGTTGCGACGGTAAAATGTCATACGATTTTAACCACAGAATTATATGACAATGTTTGATCGCTTTTTTCTTTTTATGGGGGGTTCTCTCTCCTTTTTGATCTGTCCAGACCAGTTAGGGAGGCCCTCCTGCCCTGCATGTTTTGGATTGCTATTTTGTATGTTTTGCTATCGTTTTAATGGTTTCATGAAAAATAGTTTTATTGTTTACATTTTTTTTTAAATTTGTTTAATTCATTCATTTTTTTAATTTTTTTAAATATTTTTTTCCTTCTAAGTATTCATCTTTGTTAAACCAGCTTTCTATTTCCATCCTTCGTTCTTCATCTTCTTTTAGTCTTCTTCTGTTTTCCTTCCTTCTTTCCTTGTCTATTTCTTTGAGTGCTTTACGTGTTTGGCTTGTTGTTTTTATTTGACTTTTCTCCGCATTTGATGGCGCTTCTTTGTAATTTATTTTTTGTTGTTGTTTTTATTGTTGTTGCAGTCTCATTTTTTCTTTTTCCTCTTCTTGTCGTATTCTCCTCAAATATGGGTGTATCTCGTCTGGTTTCGGTGAGGGTTCTTGTTGGTCTTGCTGTTTTAATTTGGGGTCTGTACTTTCTTGCTGTATTGGCTTGGTGCCCTGTTGTTGTTGTAGTTGTATAGGTTCTTGTTGTTGCTGTTGACTAATCCCTAGTGGTTGTTGTTGTTGTTGCTTTTGGTCCATTATTTGTGTCTGTATTTGTTGTCTTACTGGAATCTGTACTTGCATTTGTTGTGGTTGTTGATGTTTTGGATCTTGTCGTTGTTGTAGCGTTTTCTGCAGTCGTTCAGGATTTGCGATCTCTTGTTGCTGTTGTAGTTGTATTTGTCTTTTTGGATTTTGTTGTTGTCGGTTCTGCGCATCTTGTGGTTGTTGTTGTATCTTACTGTTGTCTAATTCAGTCTGGACTTGTGATTGTTGCTGTTGTTGTTGTTTTTGTTGTCCTGGTGGTTCATGTTGTTGTCGTTTTGGGTCCATCATTTGTGTCTGAACTTGTTGTCTGATTTCTACTGGGATCTATACTTGCATCTGGTGCGGATGTTGTTGCTTTAGGACTTGTCGTTGTTGCTGAGTTTCCTTTAATTGCTTTAAATTTGTAATTGCTTGTGGCTGTTGTTGTTGTATATGTCCTTGTTGTCCTTGCGTATTTTGTTGTTGTTGGTTCTGTGGTTGTTGTTGCTTATGTTCTTGTTGTATATTCTCTGCTTCCATGCTTCCTAAGTTTATCTGCTGACTTTTGTCTTGTGATTGTTGCTGTTCTTGTTGTTGTTGCTTATTTACTTCAGTCTGGACTTGTGACTTTTGCTGTTGTTGTTGTTGTTTCGGCTGAGTTTTCTGTAGTTGTCCTGTGGCTAATGCTTGTTGTTGTTGTTGCCGGTTTCTTCTATCTTCAGTTACTGTTGCTTGATTTTGTGGACACTTAAAAGGTGTGTCCCGTATTTCCACATCTATTGCATTTTCTATCAAAAATGCATCCTTTGTACCAAGTTTTGGCAACAAATCCAAATATGTAGAAAGCTCTCTTGATACCTTTTAATTTCTCTTTTTCAATCTGTAGTATTCTTGTCCCGTTAAGTGTCGTTGTTGACTCAATCATTCCCATTCGCGATGATATCACTGGAATTTGAAATCTTTTTTCAAACTTTTTAACTATTTCCTCTGTTGGAATTTCTAAAGGGATATCCGTCAAATGCAGGTCTCCTGTCTGTTTTTTATTTTCCGTAGGATAGGTGTTGGTTTCTTTACTATGACTTTCTCTTTTCCAACGTACATTTCTCCGTATGGTAAAATCGGTGTTTTTCCTTTCGGTCGTATGATGTAACCTTTATATCCGTTGGGGTTAATGGAGTATACTTCGTTTATGCACTCGGGATTTGATATCTTCATTGCAATAATTATACTTGTTATGGTAGTATTTTCTCTTGGAATGTTTGTCATGTCTAGTTCTTGGGTCCCTTCTCTGTATTTACGTTCTATGTAACTCCCGTCGTGCGTGTCAATTGTTCTTAGCTTGAAAGATTTACTCAGTTGATTCATTTTTCTCATGGTCGCTATGTTTCCTCGTGCCCTGTTTTCACTTAGTTGACCTTCAATTTCTTGATTTTCCATGGCATGTAAATACGGCTTTTTTTTTTTTTTTTTTTTTGTAAATAGTTACGTGATTTTATATTCCCTCTTTTCTTTGCTGGCAGTCTTTAATGGACAGAACAGATAGTCCTGTTGGGGCAGCAGAACCTCTAATCTGTTTGCTTTGTCCTTGCCATTTCAGACGATAAAACAACAGACTACTTCTCAAGGAGTATAAGAGTGTTTGATCGCTACCCATTTGATCTGTCCATTAAGGTTCAGATTTGATTTCTAAACGAGTATGCAGTTTATATATAAAATTATATTTTAGATGATGCCAAATATTACTACATTTACATGAAGATGAAGAACTGCATTATGCATTGGAACTGGCATGTATCTGATAGTTGCAAGGGTCACGGTTATCAAGCTATTTCAACGATACAATGTTACGGTCATGTTTTCCATCACAGCCACTGCAATATACCAACTATCAAAGTTATTAAATTGTGTGCAGCCTACAACACTACCATTTAGTTTTAAATGTTACCACGTATGACTTCATTAATATGACTCTCAATGCATTGGACTTATTTCGCTTAATTAGATGTTTTTCCAAGCCACTTTCAAATAAAATACCGATGGAATATTCAAGAGATATCAATGATTAATAATATTAAATCGTATGACGAGGCTAAAGTAAAGGCTCGTTTTCTCTCAGCAGAATAGCAATATGGCTGCTTTCATATTGCGCTCGCTTAGTTATTCACATCCACGTCATGATACCGATATTCTTGTCCGAAGGTCGTTTGCCGGTCACTCGGTATTAAGCATCGCATTTCTCTTTGATTAGAAATTGCTGTATTTGTTACAGGTATTGTACATTTTACATTCGTTATTGATTTTAACGTTGAGAGCAGATTAAATTACATTTTACACACACTAGCTTTCACACAACGTAATGTCAACATGTTGCGTGTTGATGAAAATAATAATAGAACACCATTCCCGGTCGGCTGTTTCTCAATAAAGGGGTTTCGTGTATGAAATAAGATTTAGCCTGAAATTTTACTCTAATAACTCGTGCTCGGAAAGGATGAAGCACACCAAAGACAATACAGTTGTAGCTAGTAACCTCATCTGTAACATTTGTTTGTATATTGAAAAATATTTTGAATACAATTATAATCGTTAGAACAGGTTACATGATATTGCAATATATAACAGTTATGTGTGTCTCTTTGCCACTTTCATCATGATATGAGACTCATAGAAGAGCATTGACAATATTTCAGCCGTTTGAATTATCAGATCCATACTAACTAAACAGTTAACCCATACTTGGTTATATTTTCCCAAGGGCACACACAGGCAAAGTCAATCTGTGAATATAGTATGTGAGGAATATAGTCATTCGTCAGATGTAAATCGACCACTCACACCATTAGGTTTTCGCAGATATTCTTTAGCAGGCGTATCGGTACACCCAGACTGTGACTGATAACAGTCTCTAATAAATGTTGCACGCATAGATATTGTTTTCTAAATGCATTGATACCGTTTTATCCATCAAAATTAAAAAGAACCACTATGTCAACATAATGGATGGACTAAAAGCGAACACAAAATATTGATATAATTTTCAGGAAAATGTTGAGCTGTTATATAAACATATATAATTTGAAGTTGACGATAATTACCAGTAACATAAGATTTTTAGCTTTTGTTCCAAACATACCTGTTATGTACGACAAAGACTAATACAATACAACTCGAGTCTGTTTTTGTGCGTCAAAGCGGAGCTGTGTTAGTTTTACGATTTAACAGGTGATGGAATCTTTCAATAGTCTGAAAATAGCATCTAACCAAGCGAGAAGTTAAAACAACACAAAACACACGTAGATACCGACTGAGGTCGATGAAACACCCCAAACAAACCTGTTTTGCAACTTTAGGCCCGCCAATTAATAATCTGCAGTTTGTTGACAAAGACTAAAAAGGTATATTTGTGAAGTGTAATTAACACAGTTGAATAAGAAAAAAGTATATTTAAATAGCAATCATCATCATTGTCTCTATTTGCAAATTCATTTTCTCTCTCATTTCAAAATGTGCTTTAAGTAAACAAAATTGAATCGAATAATGTCTTTGCTTCAGAAACTAAAGCAACAAGCTTTAATCAGGAGTTTGTGGACATTTGTTCAAAACAGAGATCTAATAATGTACTCCAACTAAATTTTGTTTTCACAAAACATGTAAATTTACATGAAACAAAACCCTTGCACATGCTACGTTCCTTCTCTCTTTCTCTCTCTCCCTTTCTCTCTCTCTCTCTCTCTCTCTCTCTGTACCTCTCAGACGATATTACATATTTACGTCTTAAATCAAATCCATAATGGCATCATCTGATAATTAATACCAGTGATATGTATTTTCAGACTGATATCCTTCATCATTGTACTACTAAGTTATTTAAGTATGTAACACAATGATCCCAGACAGTCTCCTGTTCGTATACCATATCGCTCTTTTCTACGGTAATAAACCTTTTCGAACAGAGTTATATGCATCTTAACAGTTGCGACGGTAAAATGTCATACGATTTTAACCACAGAATTATATGACAATGTTTGATCGCTTTTTTCTTTTTATGGGGGGTTCTCTCTCCTTTTTGATCTGTCCAGACCAGTTAGGGAGGCCCTCCTGCCCTGCATGTTTTGGATTGCTATTTTGTATGTTTTGCTATCGTTTTAATGGTTTCATGAAAAATAGTTTTATTGTTTACATTTTTTTTTAAATTTGTTTAATTCATTCATTTTTTTAATTTTTTTAAATATTTTTTTCCTTCTAAGTATTCATCTTTGTTAAACCAGCTTTCTATTTCCATCCTTCGTTCTTCATCTTCTTTTAGTCTTCTTCTGTTTTCCTTCCTTCTTTCCTTGTCTATTTCTTTGAGTGCTTTACGTGTTTGGCTTGTTGTTTTTATTTGACTTTTCTCCGCATTTGATGGCGCTTCTTTGTAATTTATTTTTTGTTGTTGTTTTTATTGTTGTTGCAGTCTCATTTTTTCTTTTTCCTCTTCTTGTCGTATTCTCCTCAAATATGGGTGTATCTCGTCTGGTTTCGGTGAGGGTTCTTGTTGGTCTTGCTGTTTTAATTTGGGGTCTGTACTTTCTTGCTGTATTGGCTTGGTGCCCTGTTGTTGTTGTAGTTGTATAGGTTCTTGTTGTTGCTGTTGACTAATCCCTAGTGGTTGTTGTTGTTGTTGCTTTTGGTCCATTATTTGTGTCTGTATTTGTTGTCTTACTGGAATCTGTACTTGCATTTGTTGTGGTTGTTGATGTTTTGGATCTTGTCGTTGTTGTAGCGTTTTCTGCAGTCGTTCAGGATTTGCGATCTCTTGTTGCTGTTGTAGTTGTATTTGTCTTTTTGGATTTTGTTGTTGTCGGTTCTGCGCATCTTGTGGTTGTTGTTGTATCTTACTGTTGTCTAATTCAGTCTGGACTTGTGATTGTTGCTGTTGTTGTTGTTTTTGTTGTCCTGGTGGTTCATGTTGTTGTCGTTTTGGGTCCATCATTTGTGTCTGAACTTGTTGTCTGATTTCTACTGGGATCTATACTTGCATCTGGTGCGGATGTTGTTGCTTTAGGACTTGTCGTTGTTGCTGAGTTTCCTTTAATTGCTTTAAATTTGTAATTGCTTGTGGCTGTTGTTGTTGTATATGTCCTTGTTGTCCTTGCGTATTTTGTTGTTGTTGGTTCTGTGGTTGTTGTTGCTTATGTTCTTGTTGTATATTCTCTGCTTCCATGCTTCCTAAGTTTATCTGCTGACTTTTGTCTTGTGATTGTTGCTGTTCTTGTTGTTGTTGCTTATTTACTTCAGTCTGGACTTGTGACTTTTGCTGTTGTTGTTGTTGTTTCGGCTGAGTTTTCTGTAGTTGTCCTGTGGCTAATGCTTGTTGTTGTTGTTGCCGGTTTCTTCTATCTTCAGTTACTGTTGCTTGATTTTGTGGACACTTAAAAGGTGTGTCCCGTATTTCCACATCTATTGCATTTTCTATCAAAAATACATCCTTTGTACCAAGTTTTGGCAACAAATCCAAATATGTAGAAAGCTCTCTTGATACCTTTTAATTTCTCTTTTTCAATCTCTAGAATTCTTGTCCCGTTAAGTGTCGTTGTTGACTCAATCATTCCCATTCGCGATGATATCACTGGAATTTGAAATCTTTTTTCAAACTTTTTAACTATTTCCTCTGTTGGAATTTCTAAAGGGATATCCGTCAAATGCAGGTCTCCTGTCTGTTTTTTATTTTCCGTAGGATAGGTGTTGGTTTCTTTACTATGACTTTCTCTTTTCCAACGTACATTTCTCCGTATGGTAAAATCGGTGTTTTTCCTTTCGGTCGTATGATGTAACCTTTATATCCGTTGGGGTTAATGGAGTATACTTCGTTTATGCACTCGGGATTTGATATCTTCATTGCAATAATTATACTTGTTATGGTAGTATTTTCTCTTGGAATGTTTGTCATGTCTAGTTCTTGGGTCCCTTCTCTGTATTTACGTTCTATGTAACTCCCGTCGTGCGTGTCAATTGTTCTTAGCTTGAAAGATTTACTCAGTTGATTCATTTTTCTCATGGTCGCTATGTTTCCTCGTGCCCTGTTTTCACTTAGTTGACCTTCAATTTCTTGATTTTCCATGGCATGTAAATACGGCTTTTTTTTTTTTTTTTTTTTTTGTAAATAGTTACGTGATTTTATATTCCCTCTTTTCTTTGCTGGCAGTCTTTAATGGACAGAACAGATAGTCCTGTTGGGGCAGCAGAACCTCTAATCTGTTTGCTTTGTCCTTGCCATTTCAGACGATAAAACAACAGACTACTTCTCAAGGAGTATAAGAGTGTTTGATCGCTACCCATTTGATCTGTCCATTAAGGTTCAGATTTGATTTCTAAACGAGTATGCAGTTTATATATAAAATTATATTTTAGATGATGCCAAATATTACTACATTTACATGAAGATGAAGAACTGCATTATGCATTGGAACTGGCATGTATCTGATAGTTGCAAGGGTCACGGTTATCAAGCTATTTCAACGATACAATGTTACGGTCATGTTTTCCATCACAGCCACTGCAATATACCAACTATCAAAGTTATTAAATTGTGTGCAGCCTACAACACTACCATTTAGTTTTAAATGTTACCACGTATGACTTCATTAATATGACTCTCAATGCATTGGACTTATTTCGCTTAATTAGATGTTTTTCCAAGCCACTTTCAAATAAAATACCGATGGAATATTCAAGAGATATCAATGATTAATAATATTAAATCGTATGACGAGGCTAAAGTAAAGGCTCGTTTTCTCTCAGCAGAATAGCAATATGGCTGCTTTCATATTGCGCTCGCTTAGTTATTCACATCCACGTCATGATACCGATATTCTTGTCCGAAGGTCGTTTGCCGGTCACTCGGTATTAAGCATCGCATTTCTCTTTGATTAGAAATTGCTGTATTTGTTACAGGTATTGTACATTTTACATTCGTTATTGATTTTAACGTTGAGAGCAGATTAAATTACATTTTACACACACTAGCTTTCACACAACGTAATGTCAACATGTTGCGTGTTGATGAAAATAATAATAGAACACCATTCCCGGTCGGCTGTTTCTCAATAAAGGGGTTTCGTGTATGAAATAAGATTTAGCCTGAAATTTTACTCTAATAACTCGTGCTCGGAAAGGATGAAGCACACCAAAGACAATACAGTTGTAGCTAGTAACCTCATCTGTAACATTTGTTTGTATATTGAAAAATATTTTGAATACAATTATAATCGTTAGAACAGGTTACATGATATTGCAATATATAACAGTTATGTGTGTCTCTTTGCCACTTTCATCATGATATGAGACTCATAGAAGAGCATTGACAATATTTCAGCCGTTTGAATTATCAGATCCATACTAACTAAACAGTTAACCCATACTTGGTTATATTTTCCCAAGGGCACACACAGGCAAAGTCAATCTGTGAATATAGTATGTGAGGAATATAGTCATTCGTCAGATGTAAATCGACCACTCACACCATTAGGTTTTCGCAGATATTCTTTAGCAGGCGTATCGGTACACCCAGACTGTGACTGATAACAGTCTCTAATAAATGTTGCACGCATAGATATTGTTTTCTAAATGCATTGATACCGTTTTATCCATCAAAATTAAAAAGAACCACTATGTCAACATAATGGATGGACTAAAAGCGAACACAAAATATTGATATAATTTTCAGGAAAATGTTGAGCTGTTATATAAACATATATAATTTGAAGTTGACGATAATTACCAGTAACATAAGATTTTTAGCTTTTGTTCCAAACATACCTGTTATGTACGACAAAGACTAATACAATACAACTCGAGTCTGTTTTTGTGCGTCAAAGCGGAGCTGTGTTAGTTTTACGATTTAACAGGTGATGGAATCTTTCAATAGTCTGAAAATAGCATCTAACCAAGCGAGAAGTTAAAACAACACAAAACACACGTAGATACCGACTGAGGTCGATGAAACACCCCAAACAAACCTGTTTTGCAACTTTAGGCCCGCCAATTAATAATCTGCAGTTTGTTGACAAAGACTAAAAAGGTATATTTGTGAAGTGTAATTAACACAGTTGAATAAGAAAAAAGTATATTTAAATAGCAATCATCATCATTGTCTCTATTTGCAAATTCATTTTCTCTCTCATTTCAAAATGTGCTTTAAGTAAACAAAATTGAATCGAATAATGTCTTTGCTTCAGAAACTAAAGCAACAAGCTTTAATCAGGAGTTTGTGGACATTTGTTCAAAACAGAGATCTAATAATGTACTCCAACTAAATTTTGTTTTCACAAAACATGTAAATTTACATGAAACAAAACCCTTGCACATGCTACGTTCCTTCTCTCTTTCTCTCTCTCCCTTTCTCTCTCTCTCTCTCTCTCTCTCTCTGTACCTCTCAGACGATATTACATATTTACGTCTTAAATCAAATCCATAATGGCATCATCTGATAATTAATACCAGTGATATGTATTTTCAGACTGATATCCTTCATCATTGTACTACTAAGTTATTTAAGTATGTAACACAATGATCCCAGACAGTCTCCTGTTCGTATACCATATCGCTCTTTTCTACGGTAATAAACCTTTTCGAACAGAGTTATATGCATCTTAACAGTTGCGACGGTAAAATGTCATACGATTTTAACCACAGAATTATATGACAATGTTTGATCGCTTTTTTCTTTTTATGGGGGGTTCTCTCTCCTTTTTGATCTGTCCAGACCAGTTAGGGAGGCCCTCCTGCCCTGCATGTTTTGGATTGCTATTTTGTATGTTTTGCTATCGTTTTAATGGTTTCATGAAAAATAGTTTTATTGTTTACATTTTTTTTAAAATTTGTTTAATTCATTCATTTTTTTAATTTTTTTAAATATTTTTTTCCTTCTAAGTATTCATCTTTGTTAAACCAGCTTTCTATTTCCATCCTTCGTTCTTCATCTTCTTTTAGTCTTCTTCTGTTTTCCTTCCTTCTTTCCTTGTCTATTTCTTTGAGTGCTTTACGTGTTTGGCTTGTTGTTTTTATTTGACTTTTCTCCGCATTTGATGGCGCTTCTTTGTAATTTATTTTTTGTTGTTGTTTTTATTGTTGTTGCAGTCTCATTTTTTCTTTTTCCTCTTCTTGTCGTATTCTCCTCAAATATGGGTGTATCTCGTCTGGTTTCGGTGAGGGTTCTTGTTGGTCTTGCTGTTTTAATTTGGGGTCTGTACTTTCTTGCTGTATTGGCTTGGTGCCCTGTTGTTGTTGTAGTTGTATAGGTTCTTGTTGTTGCTGTTGACTAATCCCTAGTGGTTGTTGTTGTTGTTGCTTTTGGTCCATTATTTGTGTCTGTATTTGTTGTCTTACTGGAATCTGTACTTGCATTTGTTGTGGCTGTTGATGTTTTGGATCTTGTCGTTGTTGTAGCGTTTTCTGCAGTCGTTCAGGATTTGCGATCTCTTGTTGCTGTTGTAGTTGTATTTGTCTTTTTGGATTTTGTTGTTGTCGGTTCTGCGCATCTTGTGGTTGTTGTTGTATCTTACTGTTGTCTAATTCAGTCTGGACTTGTGATTGTTGCTGTTGTTGTTGTTTTTGTTGTCCTGGTGGTTCATGTTGTTGTCGTTTTGGGTCCATCATTTGCGTCTGAACTTGTTGTCTGATTTCTACTGGGATCTATACTTGCATCTGGTGCGGATGTTGTTGCTTTAGGACTTGTCGTTGTTGCTGAGTTTCCTTTAATTGCTTTAAATTTGTAATTGCTTGTGGCTGTTGTTGTTGTATATGTCCTTGTTGTCCTTGCGTATTTTGTTGTTGTTGGTTCTGTGGTTGTTGTTGCTTATGTTCTTGTTGTATATTCTCTGCTTCCATGCTTCCTAAGTTTATCTGCTGACTTTTGTCTTGTGATTGTTGCTGTTCTTGTTGTTGTTGCTTATTTACTTCAGTCTGGACTTGTGACTTTTGCTGTTGTTGTTGTTGTTTCGGCTGAGTTTTCTGTAGTTGTCCTGTGGCTAATGCTTGTTGTTGTTGTTGCCGGTTTCTTCTATCTTCAGTTACTGTTGCTTGATTTTGTGGACACTTAAAAGGTGTGTCCCGTATTTCCACATCTATTGCATTTTCTATCAAAAATGCATCCTTTGTACCAAGTTTTGGCAACAAATCCAAATATGTAGAAAGCTCTCTTGATACCTTTTAATTTCTCTTTTTCAATCTCTAGTATTCTTGTCCCGTTAAGTGTCGTTGTTGACTCAATCATTCCCATTCGCGATGATATCAATGGAATTTGAAATCTTTTTTCAAACTTTTTAACTATTTCCTCTGTTGGAATTTCTAAAGGGATATCCGTCAAATGCAGGTCTCCTGTCTGTTTTTTATTTTCCGTAGGATAGGTGTTGGTTTCTTTACTATGACTTTCTCTTTTCCAACGTACATTTCTCCGTATGGTAAAATCGGTGTTTTTCCTTTCGGTCGTATGATGTAACCTTTATATCCGTTGGGGTTAATGGAGTATACTTCGTTTATGCACTCGGGATTTGATATCTTCATTGCAATAATTATACTTGTTATGGTAGTATTTTCTCTTGGAATGTTTGTCATGTCTAGTTCTTGGGTCCCTTCTCTGTATTTACGTTCTATGTAACTCCCGTCGTGCGTGTCAATTGTTCTTAGCTTGAAAGATTTACTCAGTTGATTCATTTTTCTCATGGTCGCTATGTTTCCTCGTGCCCTGTTTTCACTTAGTTGACCTTCAATTTCTTGATTTTCCATGGCATGTAAATACGGCTTTTTTTTTTTTTTTTTTTTTTGTAAATAGTTACGTGATTTTATATTCCCTCTTTTCTTTGCTGGCAGTCTTTAATGGACAGAACAGATAGTCCTGTTGGGGCAGCAGAACCTCTAATCTGTTTGCTTTGTCCTTGCCATTTCAGACGATAAAACAACAGACTACTTCTCAAGGAGTATAAGAGTGTTTGATCGCTACCCATTTGATCTGTCCATTAAGGTTCAGATTTGATTTCTAAACGAGTATGCAGTTTATATATAAAATTATATTTTAGATGATGCCAAATATTACTACATTTACATGAAGATGAAGAACTGCATTATGCATTGGAACTGGCATGTATCTGATAGTTGCAAGGGTCACGGTTATCAAGCTATTTCAACGATACAATGTTACGGTCATGTTTTCCATCACAGCCACTGCAATATACCAACTATCAAAGTTATTAAATTGTGTGCAGCCTACAACACTACCATTTAGTTTTAAATGTTACCACGTATGACTTCATTAATATGACTCTCAATGCATTGGACTTATTTCGCTTAATTAGATGTTTTTCCAAGCCACTTTCAAATAAAATACCGATGGAATATTCAAGAGATATCAATGATTAATAATATTAAATCGTATGACGAGGCTAAAGTAAAGGCTCGTTTTCTCTCAGCAGAATAGCAATATGGCTGCTTTCATATTGCGCTCGCTTAGTTATTCACATCCACGTCATGATACCGATATTCTTGTCCGAAGGTCGTTTGCCGGTCACTCGGTATTAAGCATCGCATTTCTCTTTGATTAGAAATTGCTGTATTTGTTACAGGTATTGTACATTTTACATTCGTTATTGATTTTAACGTTGAGAGCAGATTAAATTACATTTTACACACACTAGCTTTCACACAACGTAATGTCAACATGTTGCGTGTTGATGAAAATAATAATAGAACACCATTCCCGGTCGGCTGTTTCTCAATAAAGGGGTTTCGTGTATGAAATAAGATTTAGCCTGAAATTTTACTCTAATAACTCGTGCTCGGAAAGGATGAAGCACACCAAAGACAATACAGTTGTAGCTAGTAACCTCATCTGTAACATTTGTTTGTATATTGAAAAATATTTTGAATACAATTATAATCGTTAGAACAGGTTACATGATATTGCAATATATAACAGTTATGTGTGTCTCTTTGCCACTTTCATCATGATATGAGACTCATAGAAGAGCATTGACAATATTTCAGCAGTTTGAATTATCAGATCCATACTAACTAAACAGTTAACCCATACTTGGTTATATTTTCCCAAGGGCACACACAGGCCAAGTCAATCTGTGAATATAGTATGTGAGGAATATAGTCATTCGTCAGATGGAAACCGACCATTCTACCCCCACTCACACCATTTGGTTTTCGCAGATATTCTTTGCCAGGTGTAACGGTACTGCCAGGCTGTGTCCGATAACAATATCAAATAAATGTTTCATGCATAGCTATTGTTTCTTCAAATTCAATGATTCCATTTTAAATCTCAAACTCAAAAAGAACCACCATTTCAAGATATTAGAAAAAAATGCGAAGATAAAATATGGATATAATTTCAAGAAAATGTTGCACTGTTATAGAGTAATAATAATAATAATAATAATAACACTAATAATAATAAAAAAATGACTATGTATAGCGCCTAATTATTAGAACCTCTAAGCGCTTTACACTACTAGACGGCAACTATAACATAAAAAACATATATAATGATATTATTACAAAATACAAACACCATGAAATTAAAAGAAAAACATTAAGAAAACATGCTGAACATATTTAAGGTAGGGAACATTATTAGGTCTTTAAGTTTGTTCTTGCAGTCTAAATAAGTGAGGATTAAAAGCACTCTGGAATATGATCATTGTGTGTTTGTGTCTAAGTTCAGAGATCAGTTCATTTCACGTTGCTGGGCCCTGGTATGCAAAAGAACGTTATCCATATTATTTCGTTTTCACAGTGGGAATATTGAGTATACGATTGTCAGAAGAGGAGCGCAAGCACCTAACAAGGCTCATAATACACTTCCCAGGCAATATAATCTGCGTATTGATTACTATTTCTATTGGTATTGACTTTCATAGATTATATTTTTTGTCGTCTTGTTTCTCATATTTTTTTCTTCTGCGGCATAGAAATAATTACTTAGAAGGACAAAAAAGCAGAATGTATAGGGTTGAATAGGTATGTCTTGTGGAATGGTATACGGGCAGGCAAATGCAACACCTATTCCCTAGTGGGCGGGTTTACCTAGCGTGATCCTTACTTAAGTCCACCTATAATCTTTGCTGTGGCAAAAATACTTTTGCAATGAAAGTTTGCGTGTTAATTGTTTTAATCTTAATAACTCGCAGGTGTTAGTTTTATGTATGTGTTTTTTCTCCTTAGTTTTATGTTTTGCAGTGCTTGACATTGCTGGGCCGGTTGGAGGTGGGGTCTATACCTGCCAGCCCTTGGGGTGGGGTCCAGGCCTGCCCCCTCCCGCTGTAAAAAGCTTACTCAAGTAAATTTACAGTCACTTGTAACTCGAAATTTTACCATTGGTATTTTATTTTATTGCGCACGTTTAGTGTGTATTTTGCACCTGAGTAAATATGCACATATGCTTTTGCTTTGGTGCTCTTTCGAGAAAGATCAGAGCCCTTTTGAAATTTTGTCCCCCAACACTTGACTTGACCATGCCCGTGTATTGATATGCCCCTTTTAGAAATACCGGTTTGACCTACAAGGGGCTGGTATTGTTGCAATCCAAACTGTGGATACGTATTCAAAGTCGACTGCCTGACCTAAACATCGGTACGAAATTTATTTCGCTACACGAAAGGTTTCAAATATAATCGTTTATTCTTAAATAGGTCGCGCGAGAAAGGAATGAATTGTCCTCCCATTGTAGTTATTATATAGTACATGTATGGCAGTTAAATTGTAATGAACGATACTAGCCCCTGTGGTTTGACCCGCACTACCGCGCGATAGCCAGTAGCATTGTCATAACAACATCATTTCTTACTGAAAGGTTCACTTCTGTTTTCCCTTTGTTTCCAGTATGTGGCGTTTTTATTATTTCATGCTAGGATCTGCAATTTTCCTAGTGTTGTCGTTGTTATTGGTGTTGTTGTTATTGTAGTGGGTTTAACGCCATGTTCAGCACATGATAAGGCTTAACATGGCGGCTAGTATATACGGTGATAGAAGAACCCAGAAAACCCATGGGAGCATCCAGATAACAACTGGAAATTGCTGGCAACCTTTCTCAAATACACACTTTCGCCGAGCCCGATAGTCCAGTCATACGGAGCGAGCTAGGTGAGAATATTTTGTGATTGTAAAGGCGAGCATCTTAGACCACTCGCGTACCTGAGCCCATGATTTTCCTTTTCTATTTGTTATGTTGTTATTCAGTGTGTACTTTTTGTGTAAGTGGTCATATTCACCAAACCACCAACATCCACACACGTTTCACGTTTATTTAAATAAGCAAACAAAATTGACATAAGAAAATAAATCAAAGATTACCATTGATAACGCCAATACTACATGTTGTATTTCGTTTAGTAGCCTCCGAGTATTGGTTTATTTCAATAGCTTTTAAGACCTCCTCAGATAATTTCTCGATTCTTGGTTTATATCCCTCAAGGCCTCATAATTGACTGGCCCAGTTCCCACGCTATTATTGTTGTTGTTTTGTATAGCTTAGGATGACTGAGGTCATGAGGTGCTGTGTGAGGGAATTTATCAATCATTGTTGTTCTGTTTCATTTTCAGCATTTGTAATATCCATCACATTATAGTCAAATCCACTTTTGTCTGCTTCAATCGCTGTTATTATTTCTTTTAACTCCTTGTTATCTAATTGTTAAAAAACTCAGCAGAAAATTGCAGTGAAAAATCACCGTAATTGGCCATTTTGCGCGACTATGTTGCAGACGAACGCCTGATTGCAAAAAAATGCATTTCAATCAAAGAATATTTAAATACGTATAAAAAGGGTATAATTTTTATTTATTTGCTGAATAAAAAATGTAAAAGATGAAACGATCGTTTTACAATGACGTATTTGCAATGTTGATTTATACTGCAAACAGTACACAACCCGTAAGTAGTCACAGAATACATCAATGTGTAAAAAATCCAGATCAGTATCACGTGACCATGTACAATCAATCGTATTGCGGAAAATCCGTTTCACTGATAAATATTTGATAAATATATATAGGGCTTTGAATGGATGTTGCATTTAGTTTTTCATCGGTTTTCGTTAGGATTTCTAAATTCGACTGTATAACCTGTTTTCCTGCTGATATCTTGGATTAAACATTTCTTTATATTACAATATTTTTCATCATTCCATATTTTCTTGACTTGACTATATATTTAAGAATTATATTTTTGATATATCTCATTTTTCTTGTTGTTTATATTAATTTGGTTATATTATTGTTTCTGTATATCCTGGGCATTTGTTTTAACGTAAACACAACGAAATATATATTTGTTCATACAGAATCCCTTTTATCTAGTTTTTGTAATGCTATTTCACATATTTTATAATTTATAATGTCTATGATGTTTGATATTTATTCATCCCTCCATCATTAGTTTATGGGTATTCGCTGCGGAGGTAATGTAATTTCCCTCCCTGTATGAACAGAAATATTTCTTTGTCAAAAGTATCTATCATACAGTCCTTTAAATCTAACTAGTCAAACATATGCCATATTTTAATATACATATGTCAGAGCGACCTGTATTCGATCTATAATATTAAAATTTGCATGTGCCAACATTTGTAAGTTAGCTCGTAGCTTTTCTCAATTGAGCTGAATTTTTATCCTCTTTGATTTTCTCCACCACAAGTCACCCCTAAAACATTTACACTTGTCGTTACAAGTTCTGGTTCAAGTCCATAATGGTTTCCCGCCAGGCAGTTCAGGTTTCTGCATGATGGATTTGATCGTGCGTATATAAGAAACAGTATCTGTGTAACTATACCCCTATTTTGTCAAAATCTTTTCTTGACCTATCAGATCAAGACCCCCTATTCTCCTTTAGTTTCCAAAAATAAATTGTGCGCATATAAGAAACTATATATATATATATATATATATATATATATATATATATATATATATATATATATATATATATATATATATATATATATATATATTCCGTCAAAAGTTTTCTTGACCTACAAGACCCCCTCCTCTCCTTTGGTTTCCAAAAAATCAATAGCTTTTTCTTAAGGTTAGAATTTTGTTATAAATATAATGTTAATTAGGTTTCCGATACATGTTTTAATTCCTTCAGCAAGGAACTTACTACATATGTTATAGTCTTTTTAAATGCGATATCGATATCCGACTCATTAGATCTTTTATATCTCCTTTCCCATTATCCGTAAGCGTTTTTACCCCTTTTTTGATCGCGGATATCATTTCATAATTTAACAGAATATTAACATATAATATCTTTAGTATTGGAATTAAGAGATAAGTGAAGGTAATATATTAATGTGTCGTTAGGCCACCAGAAATAATTGCTTTGCCTTGATAGAGTTGTTAGAACGCCGCAATTATTGCATTTGATATTATAAGTTTTTCGCAATGAGACCTAGAGTCCTGGAGCATTTTTTAAAATTGTATATTCCCAGTGTATTCTTCTATCACTCCCCTGTGATATATTGGTGTAATGTATTGTCCATTTTAAAAGCTGTATATTTAAATATTTATTATTGTGTTGGATTTTCTTTGCCTTCCCCGTCTTATGTTTTGTTTGACTTGTGGATATATTTTGGTTATTGATTTAATTTACTTATTAAGCTCCTCAAATGCTTCCATTAGTTTGTAATATTCCCTATTTAAAAAGGTTTCTAACACTACTGTAATTATGGGTATATATTCTTCGTCTTCTAAAATTGAGTTGTTTAATTTATATAGCTTCTGACCCAATCTTTTGGTCGAATAATTCCGATTTCTTGTAGTTCTTTACAGTTTTGACGATATTATACAACTGTGTGTTTCAGGATGCCTGAAACGGCTGCAATCAATCAGTTTACGTACTGATGGAAATATAATTCAAACATTCGCTTATTAGTATGGTGTATTTTTGTAAAAGATAGCAAAGCTGTATACGAATTAGACGGTGATGACAACATGTGAAACTGTTGAAGTCAGCCAGGTCTAAAACTTTCGTAAAACCTTACAAAATCATTTTTTTATCATTACAGTTTTTAAAGATAGTATATATCTTTTGGATCGCCCCTTGACACACAACTTTATAAATAGTTCAGAGAGCTTCTCAATTTACCATCTTGGAAACAAAATAAAGGTATGCTGTTTATCGAAAGAGGGTATTTGCTCATATCGATTGAATAATGAATATATTTCATATATTTCATTTTTGTGGGTGAAATATTTCCGGCTTTAGGCCGGTTGGACCAATGTGGCCTAAGCAGGCCACGCATTCACAGGTGTACCACGCGTTAGTAATGTTTATATATATATATATATATATATATATATATATATATATATATATATATATATATATATATATATATATATATATATTGAAAGAAAGTAATTTTAAACAGATGGAAGAAACTTTTAAGTTCAATATCGTATAAATCTTGTTTTAATGTATAGTTCCACTTGACATCCTCCCGTAAATCCAAAAGTGCCGCCAAAATAATCCAAATCGGGCCCCGCGTTTGCTAAGGCCACTGTTTAAAACCAACATAGTTCTCTTTCATAACTCAACGCTGGATACACATAATCAAAAATAAAAATGAAAAGTAGGTTGCTAGATTCGGGCCTCGTCCACCTGCGTGATATGTGGATATGTTTACCATTAAACTAAAAATGCTCTTCGAATTTTGTCTTCGTAATGCTATCAATGTCAATCGATCACGTTGGGACAAAACTCATTTTAATTTGATTGGTTGGTTGGTATGTGTATGTATATATGTATAACATCATTTTATTTGGCTCTACATGGCGGCCAGTATTTGTGGTGGAAGAAGAATCCGGGGAGAACCAGTGACCCGCAGGAAGCTTCTGGCAAGCTTTCGCGCATTCCCACGTAGGTAGAGTCGAGACTCGAACCCATTGGGACGGAGGTTGGTGTCAGTGATATAATAAAGGTGAGCGCCTTAGGCTACTGGGCCACCCGTGACCACATTCATAATTAATCCAGTGAATTATGAATACATATTGTAAAAGGAAATTCCACTGATTCGCACGCTAGCATATAATACAAATATGTATAATCATCTGAAATTCATGTACATAATGAATGTTATATGCAGTAGAAAATATAAAAAATAACAATCTCTACTACAAAATGTATACTATATCGATCAATAACTAACCACGTCTATCGTCACGATTAAAACTTTATACAGTCCGAATTTTTTAAACCAATACGCTATTCCGGATTATGGCCAGTTATTCAAGTCCCGTTTAATAAGTACACTAATACAGTCGCCTGATTACGTGAAGTGATCACATAAGCCTATAATTTATGGATGCCGACAGCAGAACCCCCATATATATATATATATATGCCGCCGAGTGGTCTAAAGTGCTTCCGTTACGGATCACAGCCATCTCACCTCTGTCTGCGTGGGTTAGAGTCTCGGATTCGGCTAGTTAGTGTGTGTGAGAAAGCTTGCCAGTAGCGTCTCGAGGGTCGTTTTTCTTTCTGATGATTTCCCGGGTTCTTCCTCCACCATATATACTGGCCGCCATGTATAGCCTATCGTCTGCTGAACATTGGCGTTAAACCCTACAACAACAACAACACCGTTGTATATAATACACTTAGGTGACGCATACAAATTATACCTGAGCGAGATTATACTATACCTTTGGGCGACACATGAGCCATTCGGCGACCGGTCGACCAATGGTTGGTTATATGCATGAGCGTATATCATTTTAAATTTCGGCGACAGTGAAATGGCAACAAAAATGTATATTTGCCATTTATATTTTTAAGACTTTTTGTGTATTTTTCATATTCCTTTCGGTATTCTATACATCATTTATTATATAGGGACATCACACATATTCATTATACAACGATGTCGATGAAAGGGTGCATTTTAGACGCTGCCCCCTAAAGGTCGGATTTGTGTATATATATATATATATATATATATATATATATATATATATATATATATATATATATATTGCTTAGTCAGTTTCGCAAATTCACCCAGTTCTCAATGACTGTAACTTTAATGCATTCGCCATGTTCTATACCTCATAGTAAGACCTGCAAATCAAACTATGGGTTGATCTCTCACAGAGGAGAATGATATAATGAGACGATCGTCTTTAAGGGAAGACTCATGTGAAATTCTCATCCAGAAACATGCCCACCTCTTCTGCCACTCGTATTATCACTATCCCCACTGTTAAAATGCAGCTACGTGGAACGAATTACCCAGATATCATTGATACAAGGATACTGAGATCACTTTCAAAGGTGCTCTTAAAAGGCGCCTATTTCGATAACAAGAACTAACTTAAATACTTATTAATGTTAACTTTCTAAACTAGTGTCTGCATTTGTTTTTGTTTTGTAATTTCATGGTGTCTGTTATTTTAATATTGTCATTATATATGTTTTTCGTGTTTTCCACTATTGTAAAACGTTTCAAGATTCTCAAGGTTAGGCGTTGTACTATGTTTACATTATTATTATATTATTAGATGTGGTAATATTTATTTGCATACATAGAAAGGCACATACATCTCCAGTAACATGAAGGGTCCTTTAAATTTTTAAAATTATTTTTGCTTCGGCTACTGGAAGGGGTTTAACATGTTCGATTATTTTACTCGAATCAATTTCAACACATGCAGTATTCTTAAAAATCGGCTCGATTAAGTAACTCAAAATTGCTTAATGCCGTCACATTTCAAGAATGTTTGGTTGCTGCCTTTCTCTGTATTAATTATGATGAACATTTTGCCATGAGATTATAAGCTATACGAGACGGTCGATCACATATTTTGTGCGAATGCTAATGCAATCCATCCTTCATTTCAGTCAAATGTTCTGACATTCAATGTACGATTGATGACTTGTAATGGCTTAGCGAACACAACTCAGATTTTGAAGAAATGGTTGACATTTACATAAAGAAAATGGTGTAACTATCTTCATTCAGTATAGCATTACGTAGCTTGACCCTAATATTATAATCCTAACCCTATTATTACGGTAACAATTTAATGTTTAAGCTTAACCATATTATTACGGTACGAATTGAATTATATATAATGTCGCTTAGCGGTCGACTTGTGCAATATGACTTTTTAAAGTAGCAGTAGCAGTATCAGTAGTAGCAGTAGTAGTAGTAATAGTAGTAGTAATGTGCTACGATTCGTAAGTGTTAGCATTACACTTACAGTTAGAAAAAGCTGCTATGGTCCTATCACTCAGTAATACATTATCATCAAGGAGCCGAACTGGGAATCCTAGATTGGCTGGTACGACATATATGTCTAAGCAAGCCCTGATTAGTTTCCTATTTGTGTTTAAATTGGAATGACGTCTACATTTCATATCTTTGGTATATTGAAGCTAAAAATGTGATAAAAACGTGTCATTAAGTTCCAATAATGTAAGACGATATATTTATACTTATCAAGCTGTGCCAATCTTGCCACATGGTCTATTTTCGAAATCAAATTTATATCGAACATCATAAAGGAAAGTGAACTATTAGTAGTAATAGTAGTAGCAGTAGTATTATTATTTGTTGTCGCAGTAGTAGTAGTAGTAGTAGTAGTAATAGTAGTTGTCACAATAGAAGTAATAATAATAGTAGTAATACTATTATTAATTTTATTTTTGCTTTGTTTATTTACTGTTATTATTATTATTATTATTGAGTGATACCAACGTCTTATAAAATGGAACTTGAAGCATCATTATGAGGGTTAGGACTTGCCGGCATAGTGTCGGAATAACGTTACTGGTTGGGACATCATGCTACATGTCTGAGGCATGATGCACCAGTGCTAGAAATAACTATAAACTGCCACGCTGCAGACATCATGTCGATATGACTGACAAATTCTTACAGCTACGTTTTAAAATCTAAATCACACACCTAATAATAATAATAATAATAATAATAAAAATATATTATTATTATTATTATTATTATTATTATTATTATTATTATTATTATCTATATGTACATAATGTAACAGTGTGAATAATTTATATATCACTGTAACATATTGCAATTTTAAATTAGAGGTATGTGATAATACATCATGTTATGTCTGTGGCATGATTAACTACGCTAACTCAATATATATGTTTGAGCAATATAGAATCAATCATGGGTACTGACTTAATCTCGATATTATGAAAAGAACTAAGTAATTCATTATTAAACGAGTTCGATAAAGGTAATACTAAATCATTACCCATTTAAGATTGCTTTTGTCGCACAGTTTTTATTTCAGTGTAAATTATGTAGAGAAAAAGAAGAAGGAAAGATTTCGCTCATTCTGACTGAGACGAGCATCTTTCATTGGCTGTGCGTAAAGTGTAGCCGGAATAAAACCAGGTTGAATTATTATGACCATTTAAATGTAGATTATTTTTACCGATTATCAATCAAATAACAATTGTTCTTCCGAATAAGCATAACATGTCCAATGAGTGTGATGTCACATTGTTTGATTCAGTATCGGCTAGTGTATAGTAGACGATCCATGTTTGCACTAAAGTGTCAGTTTCACAACTAAACATTGCATTTTTGAGATATTAATGTGAAACGATGATGACCGGATGCAGAAATTCCCATATTTACTATAATTTATTTGTGACAAGATATTTGGATTGTATGATTTAAACAGTATTCCACAGATGACCGTAACATTTTTATTTCGAGTTGGAATTACATCACATATTTACAGAGTAGAAATGATGTGGTTGGATAATGTTCTGTTATCTGGGAGGCTGGTTAATGTCCACAATCTATTATGAATAGTGCTGAGATTTTTTCATTTAAATAGTTTTAATTTAAACTACAATTGTACATATGACATATTCCATGTTACATGCAGACAGCCAATCTGATATCCCCACTCGCTATCAGATGAACAGTGTCCTTTCTTTTATTTGTTTTTGCTTATGCTGTTGCTTTTTTGTCTCGGGTTTTACGCTATGTTTCATAGCATGACATGCTCAAAATGACAAGAAAAGTCCCTGTGAGGTTAAATCAGCTATAATTTAACAAGCTTAACCATCTTTCAAAAATTACTTTCCGCCTAATTCTTAATGGCAATTGTGTAAAACAAAATGCTCCAGAAAGCATATTATGCAATATTTCCCACGGTCGCATTCAAAAGAGAATACTACGCATGTATTTCGTGGGATAATTTCGGGCTCGATGACGTCAGCAAGGCGCTTCTCTTTGCTTATGGATACTCATTTTGCTGATGCGTCCGATACGAGATGTGCATGTCCTTGAGTAGTGTGTACATTGGAGGCTTGGGTTGGTTCTTGACGTTGAGGATTTCATGCATTCCATGGATTCGGCGCCATTTGTTCTGTGGGTTTCCTCAAAAGGTTTGCACCCATTATTAACAGCTGCAGACCAGCCAGGTCTGTCCTTGGCGCAGCACTTGAGGTTTGTCACAGATTTCGATCATCATCTCAGGTTTTCCTTGATGGAGTATTTGAATCTTTGCTTCGGAATACCAATTTGTATGTGTCCATTAGATAGAGCTCCACACAAAATCTGATGTCGCATTCGATACTGTTCAATCCGGAGAGGTTTGTCACAGATTTCGATCATCATCTTGGGTTGTACTTGATGGAGTCTTTGAATCTTTGCTTCGGACGACCAATTTGTATGTGTCCAATAGATAGACCTACAAAATATGATGTCGCATACGGGACTGTTTCATTCGGATGACTTGACTCGTCTACCGGAGTTGGGCATTCATGACCAAAGCTTCGATACTGGTTAAGCCTGCTCAATCCAGCACTTCTAGCAGCGTCACTCTATCTTAGCATCTGACGACTATAATCCAGCTTAGGTCTCTCGTGTGGAAGCGCTCAAATTGATTGATGTGCTTCTTGTATGTTGTCCAGGTCTCACCTCCATATAGAAGGCGTGTTAGTACAGCTGCTTTATATACCCTTATCTTGGTAGACAGTTTCATATTCATGTGACTCAACGTGCAAAAGCAGATACGTCTTAATGATTGGCTGGCACTGCTGATTCTTGCTGCTATCTCTTTGTCTCGCGATCCGTCGGAATATATGATGATTCCAATGTACTTGAAGTGATGACAGCTTTCAGTTGGGTGTATTCGATAGACAAAATCGGGGTGTAGCTATGATTCATGTGACAGTTTGTTGAAGTACCTTTGTCTTTTTCAGACTGATTGTGAAGTTTCCTCGAAGCGAATAACGAAGATCTGAAGGTATGCTTCCTTGTATGCCATGATACCACAGCCATCCGCGAATAGTGCTTAAAGAATAAGTTTCTTCATTGTTTTGGGCCAAGCATTCATTCGGCAGAGGTCGAAGAGAGAGCCACCCAGTCTGTACTTTACGTACAATCCTTTCTAGAGATCGCGTGTAGCATGGTTTATGAGAGTTGTGAAGAATAGGTTGAATAATACTGGGGCGAGAACGCAACCCTGCTTCACGCCGTTAGAAACATTGAATGGCTTGGATACATTCCCAATGTAGAGAACGAGTATCGTCATGCCATCGTGGAAAAGTCAAATCATCTTAATGAACATCCTAGGGCAGCTTCGTCGGGCTTCGTTGACCCATCAAAGACCTTTGCAGAAGATGAAGACACCGTAAAAGTTCGTGTTTTGTTCAATACACTTTTCCTGCATTTGACTGACTGTGAAGATCATGTGAAGATAATGCCGATAGTGCTCTTATCTGGTCTGAAGCCACATTGGGCCTCCGGCAGCATGGCTTCCGAGACATTACCAACCAGAAGGCTGAGAAGGACACGAGAAATAATCTCGAATGCAACTGACAGGAGAGATATGCCCAGATAGTTGCCGCATCCGGCTTTGTTCCATTTGGTTTTGTTGAAGGTGACAATCATTGTGTTTTTGAGCTACTGATGCACGAACTCGTCCTACCAAATGCTAATCATGATCATGTGCAGTGCCTCAAATATCATAGGGACAGTGGCTTTGATGTGTTCAAAAGGAATTGCTGGCATGTTTAGTAGGTAGGAGAAGTGTTGCGTCCTCCTTTCGATGATACCTCTTTGTCCTTGAGCAAAGTGCTTCCGTCAGAAGAGATTAGCGGTGTACGGGGTCTCAGACAGAGGTTGAAATTCTGATGGTTGGAACATGTGCCTTCCCAAGGGTTGTTCATCCACATTAGTCCTCCTATGATTTCCAACCCTCACCTGTGGCTCCTAAGGCACGGTATATTACCATCATAAGTTCGTATACCCCACACGTTGAACCCGAGGGTTGCTACAGATGTCTCTGCAAGGTTAAAACAAATGAATGAAGAATCATCGGAGTCAATTTGGCCATTCTTACTACATTCTTTCGACGATTCCAAGTGGTTCCTACGCATATAAACGAACACTTAATTCACCTCTCTAAGTGACGGTATATCATCAGTTCGTACGCCATCATGTTGACCAGCAGCGAAGAAGACAAGGAGGCATTCTACGTAAGTTTCAATTCCCTCGTAAAAGCTACTGATTAAAATGCACCAATGACAATCATATAATGTGATATTTGAACATGTGGTTATATCAAAAACATGAAACTGCACTTACTATAGGAAATATGTGCCGATTTTTCATAAATGGACAATAGTTCCAAACTCAGAGTTGATATTATTGCTCAGATTTATATCAGTAACATTTTAAAGTATAATTTCTTTTACAAATTCAAATTCAAAGAGCGACTATCCTTCCTAAAAATTAGAACACTTCACTCAAACGATATTATTTTTCAACAGAGAATATGTATGACGTTTTTTGTCATGTCAGAAATGTTGAGCCGGTTTAGATTACACGTTACACCTAGGTTACATCTAACGTGTGCCAGGTTTACTGCTTGAAGTTGTTTGATATTCAAGTTATACGATGATTGCTTGATGCAATAATTCCAGAGTTTAAACTCTAATTCCTTTTCGAAAATTGGCCCCAAAATCTTTATATTATAGTAAACACAAAAACTGTCAGAAAGCGAGGTACGGAAAGTTTTCCAAAATCGCAGCCAATCATAACAGAATTAAAGATAATTTTGCACGCGAATTCAATTGAATTATTTGGAGAAAGCAGAATAAAAACGAATGTTGACTTGCTGACTTACATAATTTCTACGTTTCCTTGTTCTTCTCGTCATTATTATCTTAACTGTTACCACGCATAAGGTCAAACATAGGAAATATCCAAATGTTGTGGTTCTTCACGAATTAACATCTGCAATGAGTGGTCTAATGTTTGTTCATAGAGTTTGAAAACAAAACGAAGCTACATTTGTGCAAATTAATTTTACCATATTGCCTTGACCACACACGTGACATTCGTAAAAATGTATTTTCGACAACATAATTAGTTTTTCATAAAACATCCCTCTTCTCTACTAGAGAAAGAAAATACTAATTTATTTCTTCAATATGAGTTTATTGATCAAAAATTAAATCCATAGCTTGCCTTTTTTCACAATAAGATTTAACGTGCGAACATTGTTTGCTCAGTCGAGGATGATACGTATGCGAAATTCAATAGACATTTGACTTAAATAGGAATGATTTATACACCATCGAAATAATACACTGAAATGAAGAAAAAAAACTAAAATAGCTTTCTTTCTACCAGAGGACATTTTTTAAAACTTTTACAGTTGTTAAGTCCACATTCACTTCCATTCTTAGAGAAAATTTGGAAAATCTATGGTGGGAAAAGACAAGGTCTGAATACTGAACCTGGTACGGAAAAGATAATCAATAAACGAAAAACATTCAAATGGATTTGTTGGTTCTAAATGACACGAGTAATGCTAAGTATGATATATAAAGAATTCATTTATCATCATTAATAACGATCGGCACAAGCGAAGTAGGTTCGCGGTATGTGTATGTACTTTGTTTTATCTTAAAGACACTAGGTATACATCAATCATTAAACAGGATTCTATTTACACTATATTCAGTCGGTCTCTTTTTCATTCCGGTATTGCAATATTTCTATGACTGACCCTTAAAAATCACATGTTGACGACGGTGAACAACATCTGTTCCAGTTTAAGATAATTCTCTTCGCAAATTCCTATTGGTGCATGCCACATTGATATGCTTCATGATAAGGTCTTCCATCGATATTTCTCAAAATAAAACATTGCCGCAATAATGTCATTAGTCTCCAGATTGACACCAGGTGTATTTGTACCCATGATAGTCGCCTGATCCAGAATAGCGATGATCCCAATTGTCACTGTATTCTACATAACAATATGTGTAGGTTGAGCCTTGATGATAGTGGTAATTGTATCCCGGACGACATAAGGTTCTTCCTGCGGTATAATTGCCATCATCCGTATTCAATGAACTTACTTCTTGAAATGGCGGATAATTTTCCGTAGTGTTCTTGCTGTTCTCTTATTGATTTTTTGGCAAAAACAAGCCGTCTTCAGTAATATTCGCTTTGCTGTCTGTCACATCTCCGCGCTATAATAGATACGTTATTTTGTTACTCAGTGATGCCAACTCGGCGATTAACCAATTATTTGCTCGCGCTTCTGACTGCATAACATTGCACGGTAATTGATTTATCCAATTATAATTTATCTACTATATACGGATATTAACTTATCAAATGGAAACATATTGATGTGCAGACGATTGCCGATGTCTTCTTGGATACATATGAATATGAAGAAGGTCTCCGAAAATCGTCTTTGCGTCAATTTAAATTTTTGATAATGACATTTAATTTAATCTGTGAAAGTCACCAGTCTCATATCTTATAAAATCTGTAACGGTTTAACAGACTCTCAAATGTATATACAACATGACACATAGTGTTAATTACCTCGTTTTGAAAAAGAAAACACCCATGACACTCCTTACTAACCTAATAGTTCACGAGATTTGTTGCAAATACTCCTTGTACAAATTTTAAAGTTATTTCCTATAATTTCTCAAGTTGAAATATCTATATAAGTTTCTTTAAGAAACTTAGTGGCTTTTACAAACACATTTAATGAAAATGATATAGGCAAAGAAGGGCAGTCACTTAGCCTCTCTTAGATAACTGTCTTGAGAAGACATATTTTTAAACGTCAATTGTTATGTGAACCTGACAACGGCATTTATAATAGTAGATTGATGATAAGAAAAGTGTATTAGAAGCTAAATCAACAATATACAATTACTTTATAGTTCTATTTCAGTGTTTCACATATGTTATTAATTTTAAGTTTTAATCAGTTAATACCTAACTAGAGCAATAAAGAACATAACATTTTGATCTGACGTATGCACAAGAGCTAATATTCAACAAAATACAAAATGCATTTACATTACTTAGTTGCATAAAATATGAATACATGAAAGAAACATGCATTATAATTTACACAATATCTGAAAACAAATATCAGTAGGTAAATACAACATCTAGTCGTATCTTTTGTTAAAATAGGAAATCGCACCTTGTGTTGTAGCAATGTATAAAATATATTCGATATGATTCTGAATGCGCGTAGTTTATCTAAGGATGCTTGTATAATATTTATTCTCACTGCAAATATCACAATATCATCAGCAAACAATAAAATATAAAAAGGCATCTCCACTAAAATGATACTCGTAGATATCTTTGATTGTATAAAAGTCGTAGGACATTACTAACAAGAGCAAATATAGCTGGATTTATTCCTTCGCTTTAATGAGGATCAAGGGAACAATCGAAATAGTATGAATGTAATTTAAGAACATTTCACATGAATACACTGAGCTGTAGATTGATCTTATTATCGGGAATAATTTTTCAGTCACTATGCACCTTAATATTATTCCAAAAGAATATTTTCTGCTTTAGTGCTTTCAATCAATAAAGGCACACGTCAAACATACACTATGTGGGTTTCCCATCTATATTTCTATAACTAAACAATATCCATTTCCGACTGCTGTTTTCGCATCCGAGGGAGCCGCAGTCGCAAACAACATAATAATTGCAGCCATGAATGGAAATGTTCCACCGTTCTACGTCATTTGTTTTACCTCCGACATTGAAAAGTTTAATATCATTGACCCATAGGTGCGCATTTGCTTGGCCGGCTTGAGATCATCGCGTTCTGATTTGGTTAGCCACACAGGACAACTCCGAGTAGTTTTTTGACAGAAAGTTTAAATGTAAGAATAAAATCATTTGTTTGCACTCTTTATGTTCGCGGGCTGCTTTTCACCTTTACCAACTTTATTTTAATAGTGTTCTTCAATTACAGCAACAACGGGTGTCATTCGGTCACCGTTACACTCAAGCAAGAGAAATTCATCATAGAAAATCGGAGCATTACTTCTGTATCTTTTGCATATTTAGCTTTTCCATGACAATATATTCCACTTTGCTATTGTCAGCTATTTCCTGGTGCGCAAGACAATACTGGCATTACAATACAGATGGTTGCCAATGATAACTATGCTACTGTACTTTGGTCCTACCGTTAAGGTAAGGTAGACCACAGGGTTTATAATGTCACACAAGCAAAATGTGATTGACACTTTTGATAATGGCATGTCCGAGTTTTCCAAAGGAAACACCATCGTATTGATTCAGTACCAATTCCACTGAACCTTGTATCCAGTCTCCTTCGGTTTATCATCTCATGTTCATTTGTTAGTATATGAAATGTACATGACATGTAAGAATGTCAAGAAATTCATGGGGCCCCGAGTGGCCGAGTGGTCTAAAGCGCTTTCCGTTACAGGTAACAGCCATCTCACCCCTGTCTGCGTGGGTTCAGATTCGGCCAATGTGGGTATGTGAGAGAGCTTGCTAGTTGCTTCTCGTGGGTCGGTGGTTCTTTCCGGAGGTTTTCTCGGGTTCTTCCTCCACCATTAATACTGGCTGCCATGTATAGCCTTTCGTATGCTGAAAAATGGCGTTAAACCCAAGACCACCACCACCACCAACAATAAAAAATTCATCATGCGACAAACCATTATTTGTTTCTGATCGGACTTTAGAAAATAATTAACCTGTTTTTTCTGAGATCTTCATATTTGCGGGCAAGCCAAAATTGAATATATTCCTAGCTGATCTCTACCCAAATTATCTCGAACGGACCATCAGTCATAACTGGACTAACTCGAATGCAGCCAGACCTTGTACATTTGTGTCAAAACTTATTAAATATCGTGAAGTTCTAAGATATTTCATTTTCGATTGTGCTTAATTGGATCTCGAAACAAATTCTGAGAATTTCGATAATAAACAAATATACAATTTTCCGCAAGTATGATTCGATTCAAATTCTTTAGGTTTCTTCTTTGAGAATTGAAGGACATCAAATTCTTCACTTCTTGATACACGATGTCCTACAAAATGGCCGCATAATAAACGTTATATCCAGTATAAGCCATAAAGCCATGATCAATAATAACATTTCTGTAAATGTCTTGTTCCCTGTGTATTGATCTGACTGAATAGCCTATTGCAAACATAGCGGGTTATAACTGATTATGAACTCATGTGTGAAAAATCCAGAGAGTGTAAAAGTCATGTGCGATATAAGATTATTGTGGGCTAATATAATCACGATGTTACCCATCTGCACGGGTGTTAGATATCTGTTGTCTTCAACTAAGTAAAATAAAAGCAAAATCCAACATATTTTGAAATTATATTATATTTCCCTAAAACACTAAGTAAAAATTAAAACCAAACTTACAGCATTTTGAATTAGATACCAAAGAGTCATATAACGGTAAGTCACAAGAAAACGATTATAGAATATTCCTAATAAATTCCAGGGGTGTTCCCAATGAATTATTTTGAATGTGATGATGTCCTAACAGTCTTGATTTATTCCGATGATATTATCCAAACGGTTCATTACTTAATTTACAATCATTCCAAATTTACAATTTCTCATAAATTCTAAAAAGCAGTTTCTAATTTCAGTGAACAATTTAGATAAGTAAGTTCTCTCAAATAAACACGTAACACAACAATAAGTTGTTTCCTCTTCTGGTGAAAAGGTATCAAATTGTTCTTATAATACAATCTTAATATAAATTTCTCAGACACAGTTTAATTACCAGGATCAAGGCGATAGTTCAATTCCAGAAATTTCTTAGTTATAAACAATATAATATATAAATATTTAGCTACCCAATAATCTGCCATCTTAAATGTGTTTATAGAAGATACTAAAATCATAATAGATGCTGTATCCAGAACTCAGACCTACTAAGCTGGTTTACCCTACATGACATTAACCATGTAGAACCAATTTTTACCCGGAAATATAAAGGAAAATTCATAAGTCACAACGATAATTCAATTAATTACACGAACGCTTCAAAAGGTTAAGAATATTCCAACATTCACGTTGTTGTTTTGTCCACACATCATGCAATGTTTGACATCTGAATTTATCAAAAGAATAATTTACGCGACTGGCATAACGTTTTGTATTATGTTGTCTGTATTATGTAATTCCTCTTATCGACATTAAATGTAAAATAATTGTGACTAATCAAAGCATTTTCGTACCGTTTCCTTATTCTCTATATTGACCATAAAACCAAGTACCATTATATTTAATATGAATATTAAATTTCCTATACTGAAAATGTACCGTTTTTTCATATATTGATTTGCCTTATTGGTAATAAAATGTCAAATCTTCCAATTTATCGTCGTGTTTGTTCTGGACTATAACTCAAAAACTAATAACATTAATATCTCTTAAAGTCCATAATATATCATCAATCACCGATGTTGTAAACTGTGGATTCGATTAATGCTTATGTATTCTAAAATTGATGCAATGCAGAGGATTAATTTCAACTATGAATGAGACGAATAATGGTAAATGGTAGATAATTATGTAAATCGCGTTACTCTGAAACTTTAAGTGAATCAAAGTTATAGACAGCGTCATCAATCTGATTACAATCAGACCTCCTCTGCCCCACGTAATGATCTATCACTGACCGCTTAGGGGTCATGTTATGACGACAAAACCTTTTACCATCATAGCTAATTCAATAAGATGAAGACATATTTTCCTGTTTGGGAGAGTTCCGATTTAATTCAGATTTACTTTCTACGCCTGTTGTGAAGGCTGTCACCAATCGTATCTACATTATTCCTAAACTATTTAAAGACGTATATTGCTGAAACTAGATTGTACAAATTTAGTTCCACTGATGTATGCAGATTACTAGTTTGCTTTTCATAAAATTTTACTCAACTAAATAAACTAAAATAATATTGCAACATCTGGAGATTAACGATATGCCTGGCAAATAGAAAAAAATGTCTTTCTTAAAGGGAGATATTTGAGAAGATAAGAATGTTTTTATTTTGGGGATTGCGTAATAGGCACAGTACCTTAATATATATATTTTCTTTCCTTATTCGTTTATAACAATCATTAATATATGTGACAAAAAACGTTTGACGGACAAGCTGCAAAGTCACTTTAAAGTGAAAAGTCTGTACCTAATCCGTTTGTAAACAGTCTGCATCATTTCTTTATCAAGTTTACGATACTAAATAATCAATATAGAAAACTGGATAGGGTCTTTGGGATTTCTACGAAGAAATTAACATTGAAGCTGTACTGTTTGGTAAAGAAAGTTAATGGTCAACTGATTCATACGAAACGGACAAAGGTTGTGTTAATCATGATGTGGGTGACGAGAAACTCATTTTCATTATATTCAAGCAAATTTGTATGTAATTTTCACTAATAACTAAATGAAGAGATGATTTCAGTGGATTACGATTTGATACAAAGATCAGAAATGCTCTCAGTTATCAATGCTATACAGATTATTTGAAGTGTTCGTAAGTGTTATCTTGCTATTCATGTTCATAAATGGAAGTATATACTTAATAGCAAAGACTGAGAGCTATAACAGTACCCCGTATTTTGAAAGATAGTGCCCTTGGTGTGTAGATAGAAAAGGTGAATTTCACTTTGCTATTCAATGTCCCTTGTTTGTTATCTAAGAAAGGCTTGTGTGCCTTTATATGTTCATTGTAATTCAAAGAACATCACGTTTTATAACTTTATGAAGACAATCAATAAAAATATTAAAAGCCTACATGGGAGATCACTCACATGCGAAATCGTTGGAACCAATAGTATACTAGTATTCAGTAAAATAATTGTAAGATTCACTCTCATTGGTTGTTTCTCGGAATGCTGCGGGATGCTGAATGTTTAGTACTGAAGAGTACAAAATGTACAAAAGTCATGGCGGGCAAGATGTTTAGTATATTTCGTAGACCTAGTAATTCACCTAGACTTCGTTGTTTTATAGCCGAAACTGTTATACAAGAGACTTTAAATGCATCGAGGTAGGTAGATTTATATTATATTTATAGTATTCGCATATCCTCCCGTTTGTTTGTAAGCCCTCTGTCCATTTCTGATTTTTAGAATAGTCTATTTCAGTAGTAGCCTCGTCCTACATGTAAGACCTCGACGCTGATATGTATGTTGTGGGCATGATATCACTAAAACAAAATAACATGTGCTATGTCTTACATTGTAGGACTAAGTAGAAGCCGTGCCATCTGCATCCAATATGTGCAGTGTTTTGTTCTAATATTTCAAGAACAATTTGAACAAATAAATAGAAGGAATTCTTGTATACACGTGTTCAAAGAGATGTAAATCCCAAATTTATGCAATTACTGAGATTTTCAAAGACAGTAATTTCAATCACAACTGTGCTTGAAAACAAGCTGGCCCAAGCAAAAATGGCGACCATGCTGCGAAAGAAGCTTCCTTTTGATTAAAAAAGTCAGCAGTGTTGGAGACCCACCTGGAGGCAATCAGTTTAAAACTCATAAATCAGTGAATGCAATGGCTAAGTTTTGTGCATTTTTGATATCTTTGATTCTTTCTGTTTTTCAAATCAGTAGGGTGGTACAAACAAAGGGTATGATGTGAGAATACTTTAGTAGTTCATAACCAATCAGCAGCATAACAGGCAGTCATTTGTATAATGTAATGCGCAGGTCAGGGTTATTGTTGCTTACAATTTACTCTTCAAATTATTTATTTATTATTATATAGTACATATAATATTTATAGGAAAATTTAGTCTCAGGCTCTGCTCCGTTTTGAGAGAGCATGCCACTAGCTTCCCATCGGTCCGTGTTTTTTTTCCCAGTGGTTTTCCGGGTTCTTCCTCCACCAGATATATTTGCTGTTGTACAGCATGAAAAATGGCCTTAAGCTAATCATAACAGTGTAAGACATCAACCCTGATATTTATGTTTTGGGGATTTAGGTTTTACTGACTAAATAACGGTATGTGTATTGAGTTCCAATATTGACTAACATCAGAACAAGAAGTCAAATTTTCAGGAATATCTCACACTCTTGGCAGCCCATCTCAACATTTTTCTACAAATTAAAGTAATAAAGTTTTATCAGACTTTACTTACTCTGGTGTCTTTTTCTAATTAATTCAAATTCTCACACAAGACATGTTTTCAAGTTCGTTGGCCTACATTTCATTTGGCAGTAATGCAATGGAAGTCAAAGATGCCAAAATTGGTTAAAAGGATGAGAAGTATCTTGAATGAAATGAAGCTATCTAAGCACTTTCTTAAGTATTAATATATTTTTATTCATTTCTTTAGCTAAGTATACTTCAACTTTATCTGATTTCAGCATTCCCAAAATGAAGTACATACTGTACGTACAGCAAGAGTAGTTTATGCCTAAATACTGTGTTCTCAAAGCATTGAACAATTTGTTACCAAGACATTAGTCAGTTTGATTGTGTAAAATATAAAAATTCACTGCTTATCTATAAATCTGCAGTAGCATGGAATAAATTGATACAAGTTGTACTCTTTAGATTAACCAGCCATGCTGTAAGAGTAGAGTGTATGACTCAAATTTGTATGAAGTTGTTCTGGTGGCAAAATTATATTATTTTTATATTTTCAGCACTGCATACCTCTATTCTGCTTGAGACTACCTGTCAGAGAAACCACCTGGTGTCACAGCAGATAGGTAAATACCACACCCAGACAGGAATACAGAGCTGAAACCACAATGACCACAAAACATAGTAGTAGGTATAGCGTGACCACTCCTTTTATTGTATGCATAATGACGCATTAGAATTTTATTTTACATGTATCACTTAGTTGCTACCATGGGTAAAAAGTTGGTTGCATAATCATTGACCTAGTAGTAAACTGAACACCAATTTTGGCCATTATTTCTTTTTAACTTTGGTTACAATTATTCACAATGCTACTTTTAACCAATGTGATGATAGGGATTTTGTGATTTAGGGTTTTGTAAGCTTAGCCACAGATGTTTTGTTTTCATTTTTTGAAAATATGTTTGAAAATTTCTGAGAACATAAAAGTTACTTTAAGATCTTTTGAAGCCCACATTACCCACCATTGATAATTGTTAAGTTTGGAAACAATTTATTATCCAGTAGCTGTTTTTTATCTTTAGATTCATTACAAAGCAGATACAGAGATGCTTCTAGGGCATCAATCATGCAACATTTGCATGAATTTCCCAAATATTGATGCACAGGAACTCCCACAATTTAAAGTCACTCATACGAAAATGTACTCTGTACTGTAAACAATTTTTATTTAAAGTACTTCGGGTAAGTCACACCAGTAGAGGTATCGTCGTGTTTTTTGCAACATAAGTCTTTTTTCAGGTAGGCAACTGTTTACATCTGGATTCTTCAACTTGATATCAATGGTTCTTAAACGAGATTATATTGGCACATTGTGCCCTGTAGCAAGCATTATGTCATAGTTTAAGCCATGTATAAAGGAAGTTTTACAAGTGCATGTTAAAAATACAGCCTACCTAGAAAAACCAAAATGGCTAATTCCCTGCTTGGTTCATCTTCTTTTGTTCCGCAAATACTGGCCTCTGACACTGATGAAGACTATGATTTCTGTTATATTAATGGAGATACCAGTGACTGATTTTGAGACCCAAAATGGTGTTAAATACGAGTCCGATGTACACTCTGAATGGACAAAATAGTTTTTCCAGTCCCCCCCACCCCCCACCGAGCAATAAATCAAAATTTAAAGTAAAGCAGACATGATACAAAACCTAATTAAATTACATACAATTTAAAATTAGAGTGCACTTTTCATTTCTTTTCTCAAACAATTTAGCCCTGCTGGATCATGTGCTTCAAAACTATACAGATTTAATGATTAAGATCTGTTGAATAAATAAGACTAAAAAATGATAATAAGAAGTACAGTTATTTATTTGGTCAAAACACCTCTGTCGGAGCAAGCAAGCTATGGCATTTATGGACCTTAAACCCTAATACAGCATTAAAGAACAGATAAGAAATCTGTCAGTAGTGTGTGTGTGATTTGGAATTTTAATGTAGCTTTAAAAAAATTTGAGTTAATGACGGCTAGCAATTGGGCATCATGCTACAGACATGTAACATAATGTCCTAGCCAGTCACATTAACCTGACACCAGGCCAGCCAGTCCTAAAAATGACATCTTAATGTTAAGCGCCAAGTGAGGCAGCTGTTAGTACCATTTTTGCAAGAATTTGGTTTGACTCAACTGATGTTCTAACCAGCGACCTCCCACATCCATGGTAATGCTATAAACACTTAGGCCAACCAGAGCAGTCTAATCATAGTATTCAGTAAAGTACTAAATTGAGAGAGTGAAACTTTGGCATAGCTTAAGTTTGTTAAAAATTCAGTTTTGGAGCAGAAGTATCAAAAAGATAAAAGATAATACCTTTGTGCACTAGAAAATAGTACTTAACTACCATAAAGAACCATTGGCTATCTGTATGCTTCTTTAGACATCATACTATGAAAGGAAGGTTCTCAGAGAGGAGTTTCAAAACACAAGTTATCTGGCCAAAATAAGGAGTTAATCAATTGGTAATTAAATATTAAGCATTATCATTGTCAAAAATGGAAAATCACATATTCTGAGAGCTACATAAAAATGGAATATGTGTTATTTTGAAAAATTATCTTTGTTCCTTTAAATATTTATAATTTTAACAGATGAATTTCCCTAAAATTATATAGTCAGTGTACCATTAAAAGATTTGTTGTGAATAATCAGATATTTACAATGTTGAGTAACTTAGTCTTTAAACATGCCACAATTTGTATGCAACATGTCATTTTCGGTCAAACAGCTGATTTTTTTTCATTTTTCAGTTACTTTGTTTCAAACAGTGATAAAATTGATATGGTGAAGGTTTGCTTTTTACTACATTTTCAAATGCAAATGTCATCATTGCTTGAATATACGTTATGTATAAAGACTGGCATTCTCAATTTTTTTTTTACCTTTAGACTATAATGAATGATTAGTTTTATTGTAGAGAATATAGAATATAATTTTATTTTTTTGTGCATTATCAGATTCGATATGAGGACTTTTATTTTTTATTTGAGATCCCACTAACTTGTTGTGCTTCCTGTTCAGATAGAAGTTACATTATGATGAAGTAAACAATATTTTCCCAAATTTGAATTAAGAATATGCGATTTCATCGTCACTTTAAATTAAAAAAATGCTGTCAACATTGCGTAGAGGTTTTTTTACTTATTGATTATGGAATTTTATATTGTTACAGGAGGCATAACCTTTAATGAGATTTTAAAAATAATTTTGGGTTAAGAATATCAGAGTATTATTATCTTTATTGTTAAGACTCTTTTTCTTCATAATGGGTTTATGATTTTGATTTCAAGTCCATACTCGTATGCTTTTACTGATTGTATATTGATTTGGTTTTAACAGCCATTTAACACATTCCATATTATATGGACCATTTTGCAAGAGAGGATAAGGAGGAATCTGGGACTTTATTATTTTTAATAAACATTTTCTATATTAAAATGAAGTTAATAACATTACCTTTGTCATATACTAGGTTGGAATTAAGGTTTGAACAGAAGGTATATTAAGATATACTGTTTTTATTAACTTAAAAGAAGAGCCAAATTGTAATGCCTTATAGTCTCATATAATAATAATAATAATAATAATAATAATAATAATGAGGACTTTGTATAGCACCTAATCTTTAGAAGCTCTAAGCGCTTTACAACATTAGACAACACCTATAAGATAAAAAAACATATATAATGATATGATTACAAAACAAAATCCATGAAATTAGAAAACATAACAAACATGCTGAGAATATTAAAGGTAGGAAACATTAGGTCTTTAAGTTTGTTCTTGCAGTCGAAATAAGTGAGTTTTTAGAGCACTGTGTCTTTGTGTCTAAGTTCAGTGGGCAATTCATAACACGTTGCCGGGTCCTGGTATGCAAAAGAACGATGTCCATATGACTTTGTTTTCATAGTGGCAATAATGAGTATATGATTATCAGAAGAAGAGCGTAAGTATCTTGCTGGTGTGCACATATGGGTGAGGTCGGATAGGTATGCTGGACTGTAGTCCGACAGTGAAACGTTGCACAGAGAACAAATTTTGTGTCTGATTCTGGATGGTATAGATAGCCACTGTAGGGTATATAGCAGCTGGGAGGTGTGCTCTGATCATGATACTCTAAGTATGATCTGAGCAGCTGTGTTTTGAAGTTTCTGGAGTAGATATTGAGATGAACCAGACAGAATTGATTTACAATAGTCCAGTCTTGAAAGTACTAATGAACACACAAGTGGTATCAACTGAAAGATATTTGAGAATGGAGCTGATGCATCTCAGCTCAAGATATGCAGCCTTGCATATGTTCATGACATGTTGGTGCAATGTGAGAGTACTGTCCAGAGTAATACCTAGGTTTCGTACTGATTGTGTGAATTTAATGTTGGTGTTGCTGATACTTATGAGGTAAAGGATGTGAATGAGAAAGTCTTTTTGTTGGGATTAGAATGGCCTCAGTTTTATCATCATTCATCTGCAGCTTGTTACCTGTCATCCATGATTTCACAACTTAAATGCACCTCTCTACACCTTGGATGATAGCATCAACTTCAGTTGGGTGGCTAGATTTGTATACTTGGGTGTCATCAACATACAATTGGTGAGACACTGGAGAGAACAGGTCCAAGAACAGACCCCTGTGGAACACAACAATATAGATCAACTGGGCTGGAGTGTATTCAATTTGTAGACACAATATGTGTCCTGTTGACCAAGTAGGACTTGAGCCACAGTATGGCTGTATCTTGAATGCCAAATACATGCTGGAGACGGTGAAGTAATATATCATGGTCTATTGTGTCAATTGCTGCAGACAAATCAAGGAGGGTGAGGACTGTAATATTTCCGCTATCCCAAGCAGACAGAATGTCATTAACTATTTTTAGAAGAGTAATTTCAGTACTGTGGCAAGGGCGATAAGCAGATTGTACATTACTAAAAAGACTACTTGAATTCAGATGAGATACATGCTGGGATAGAACAACCTCTTCTAAGATTTTTTATATGAATTTGAGATTACAAACTGGGCGGTAGTTCTTTAAATCGTTATGGTCTAGTGTTGGTTTCTTCAGCAGAGGCTTTACAATGGCAGTTTTGAAAAATGAATCTTTTGCTTCATCTCAAGTTAATATCAGACATTACTTGTTTTCATTGATGTTTGTGTTATGAATAATTCATGCTATGGGCTAATACAAGATGTAATATTTGTTCTGGCAAACCATAATACCTGCAGAAGGAAAAAATATTGGGACTTGCTATTTCTGTGTCTCCACCTATTGAAATGATTACTTGCTACAATCACTTAAACTTATTTCCTTAGCTACTAGGGAATCTTTGTATTTCTGAAGAAACAAAAAAAAAATGCCAAAACATGCAATTATATTTTGACTAATCTGACCTTTATTCATCTTCGTTGTGACTTAAACTAGGCTTGAAACAATCATATCTTGCATAAATTCAAATATTTAAAAGCCATTTTCGTCCATTAAGCACATCAACTTGACAACAACAAAATATGGTTCACTTATTGTTATGTAGGATAATCAAAGACATCATTTCAAGCCCTTTCGGCTTGATACATAAATTTTCATTTCATTCTAGGGAGAGTTATTGTTTACCAATAATATCCTACACGTTATGTTTTGTTAACTTGTAGTAGTGTGAAATTTATAATTTTATTGGTGAACTTAAAGCATGGTTTGACAAATCTCCAATTAATAACGAAATACAACATTCACCCAATGAGGCAAGTACTAAATGTTTTATTTGACTAGAATAAAGTTTTACTCTACCAGTTATGATACAAATATAAAAATTAACGTTAATGACCTGAAATCAGTCATATGAAGGATTGTTAATGGAATATACCCTTCTGACAACAGTTACATGTAATTAAATTTAGACCAGTCTGCTCACCATCTTGTAAACATTTATTAGTACTGAAGAGTGAAAGGTAAGCACTTGTATGACTTTGATAAAAACAAATGGAAAACAAACTTAGTGTAGAATGTATGAACTTTTAATGAATAAAGTGGGCAATGTTCTTGACATTAGAAACAATTATCAGCAGTGTTGCACTTTGAGGGAGGCCTGTGACACCCTCCCATCTCAAACAGCCAATGTCCCCCATATATTGATAATTATAGGGGCCAGAGATACATAAAATACCCCCCACCACCAAAAGCCCAACAAGTATGCGACACTTGGTCAGCAATGACTCTAAATTCATCTTATCATAGAGTAGTTAGACAATCTCGACACCAGATATTTTTAACTCCCATTTATAAAAAGTTGGATTGTTTAATTTTAAGCCCCAAAAAGATAAAGACCAAAACACTTGCCAGTAGCTTCCCATGGATCGGTGGTTCTTGTCAGGTTCTTCCTCTCCAGTTATACTGGATGCTATGTATAACCTATTGTGTGCTGAAAAGTGGCATTAAACCCCACAACAGCAACAACAATGAATTTGATTCCTCTGATACTACAGTGATGGCATTCATCATGACATTTTTCCAAGCTTGTTGATTTTTAAATCTGTATAATAATGCAATTCTCAAAATGAATAGGAGATAACGTTGCCAAACATATCATTAAGAAATTCATCTGAACAATGTCAGTCTAAAATATCTCCCATTGCAGTAAACAATATGATTATGCCAGGCTGGATCAGGTCCAGTGTTGGAGGAATGGGATTGTTCCAAAATTTCCTTCAGGCCCTGACTTCTTTGCAAGGGCACCAAAGCTAAACTGTGTGTGTCTATTCACTCCAAGTGTGCATACTACGTAATAAACATGTGAAAGAATAAAACGATGGTCAAATTTAAAGTGACAAGTGACTGTACATTTGTGTGTGTATGTTTCTTTTTAAGCGGGAGTGGGTGCATGCCAGACACACACACACACACACACACACACACACGCCCACACACACACCCTTCTGGATATGTTGAAGCAAAGTGTTTTTAATGCAAAACTCTGCAAAAACATATTGGACAAAGTACAGTTGTTCACATGCAAATGATATGGGTTCCATTATTGAGTAGTGGAACAAGTTTGCTAACATCCTCTATGGAAAACTAACTTGCTGTATTCAAGGCATGTCATGTATTTGCATCAATACCTATTAATTTGTCTTTGCAGTGTTTTACATATAACTGAATAGTTTGTAAACAAATCTTCCTATTTGCATTATTTGTTATTTACAGTAATTTAGTGAAATCATGACAGTTAAATTTGCCTTAATGTTCTAGTGTCTTATATCCATAAATATTGTTGAAGTTTTTCATACCAAAACAGTTCGAAAATTCCTATTTTAATTCTAAGTAAGCTTGACAAAAGTCTTAGGGTAGTGTATGAAATCATTTTTTTATCTTTATTGGCTTTGATTTCATTTTACCGATTATAATCTCATTATAGGTTTCACTGCTAATAAAAGCTGTAAGCTTGTTTCAAAAGATCATGTTTTGTCTTTCTTATTACAGACTGTTGTACTGAATAAACTGGAAACTTCCCATGATAATGAAAAGATGAAGTCAATAAAGTGATGCAGATAATTAACCAATTATGGTAAATGCAAATAAGATCAAATTATGTTACTAAAATGGGCATGATAATAAATGTAAGACTGGATAAAATGCGAATAGAATCTGGTTGATATACTGTACCTACTCAAAGATACAAAGAGCAGTCAGCAAGGAACAATGAACTGAATATGGCAGATGTTGTAAAACATTAACAAAATGTTCGGTATTTATGTTAATTTTTTACTCAGCTGGTCTGATTATAATCTTCAAGTATTGGATCAGTTTGTCTGGCCATCCATCTGTTCATCTGCAACTACATTTCATCTTAATCCACTGTGTAAAAATTGAAACTGTATGAAAATGATATACAATATAGTGATTCTTGACCAAACTGTATATAAAAATATACTGAGTTTTATATGGCAAGCGATGAAAGTAATTCTATTTCAGTTTGTAAAGTAATTTATTACTTGTCTTTTCTTCCTTACAGCAATTTTTCAGTTTCATAAACGTTTTATACAATTTTTGCACTCAGCTTGTTACATAATCCCTGTTAGCACAGTCACCCCACCCCCACAGGTAAAAATAAGGTCAACAATTGGATTTGCATACATATATGACATTTTTGGACTGTCCTGCCAGTATCGCAGTGTTTAAAATGTTTAAAATGTTCATCAAATATTACATTGTATCTGTTTTTCAATGGGGCTATCATGCTTTATAAACACATCTCTTTGTTCTTGTTATTTATATTCCATCTTATGATTATTTAAATATAAGCAAATGTAAACTTTGTCTAGCTAAGACTTTAATATGAACAATATAATATTTTTTAAAAAAGTTATATATCTAAACGTTTTGTAATTAAGCTTTTCTTTTGCATTATATTTTTTTCGTATAATGTATGCAATAGTAGATTGCAAATATGCAATTTTTACCTTTTATAGGCTTCTTTATAAGATAACAAATACATGCTGTCCCAATTTTGTTACGCTTATTTTATCCTTCAGATGTGTTGATTGTATTTCACTGTATGCACGAAACAATCTTCTTGTTTTATCTTTGCAGCCTGAGTGAGTAAAGATTGTATCATTGGGGGCCGTCCATTTAGTACATGCGCATGGAGGGTGGATGTGGATGTGTCTACTGATGATGTATGTACACATATGAAAGGGGGTAGTGGTGGTGAAACCTCAATAATAATTTGTCTAATACGTAACCTGTTTGACTGGGTTCAGTCGGCATTTGAATTTTATTGGACACTAGATCAACTTTTTAAAGTTACGCAGCTTGTTTCTTTGGTGCATCAAGACATTCTACATCGGTGGTACATCTGTGTTTTTAAACACGTTAATATTATTAATCCTTGATCATTTCTGAGTATTAAATATGGGCCATTCTTCCGAATTCTTGGTGTGTGTGCATCAAGCATACGTACACAGGGGTGAGATGTAAAAAAGCATGTGTGTGTCTGTGGGGGGCAAGCTTTGCCAGATTTTTGTGTATGTATTAAATGGATGGCCACTTGACAGTTAAAGTGGTATAATATCTAATTTAGTATGTTTCCTTTGTAAATTTTAGGTCCATTGCCCAGCGGACCTTGTGATCTGTGCTCTGAACAGTGAAAGCATGTGAATTTGCTAAAGTCACCCAAATTGTTTAGGTATTTCTCATATGGGTCTCCAGATTTGATTGTGCTTTATAACGTTTTGAAACATAAGAAAGATGGAAGAGAAGAGAATGAAATTACCACTTTAGCTTGCAAACACTGTGACATTTGCATATATGATTAGCAGCATATTTTATACCCAAATATTAATGTGAAAGTCTATGCTAAATCATAATATTGTAAAATCATCACAATTTTTCAGTTGCTTTAAAATAAACTTAATTTTCAAGAAAAAGTAAGTGAATAATTGATATCATGTATGTGTATTTCTAGCGTGTAATATTTTCCTCATTTTATCTTCCCTCACGAAATTCTCTAAAATGTTCTACTTGTTAAAATTATGCTCAGTTTAGTTTTTATGACAGTTTGGATTCATGTATTTCTATGTTTATCTGGTAAAAATGGAAAAACCTGTCCATCATTTATCTGCTAAACAACCAGAAAAATGAAAACAAAACTTAGCACACTGCATCCATGCAGAGTTTTAAATTTTTAAGGATAACACCAAATCTGTCAATAAGTATGGATACTTAAATTCAACATATGAAACTTTGAACAACTTCTTTTAAAAAATCACTGAATATATTTTCATACATTTATCAGAAAGTATCAAGGCATTATGCTGATCCACTCTCCTTATATCACGACTTTTACTCCACATGGAAAAATTGGTAAGCAACTCTCTCACAAACATTTCTGCAACAGAAATTTCACATTAAGCACGAGTGTATTAAGTACTTTATAAATTTTTCAAATGAATTTGATTAATCATCAGATTTGGCCATCAGTATTCAAAGGGATAATCTTTAAAATGACTTAAAATGGCAGGGATCTTTGCATAATATCTAGCTTTGAGGGACTTCCCATAATAGATTTCAGCATAATAAAAGTTTGCTTGCAAGAATGTTGTCATCCATTTATAATAGTGGTTGGTGACATTTCCCTGTTAGTGTGTCTGTTATATTCTGTAGTAAAATCCACATGAGATGGAACAAATTACAGAATTATCACATGAATTATTTCTCACTTTTTCAGAACCTCTCTTGAGAAGATCCTAGATACTTTGACAAGTGAACAGTGCTGCAGTAACCAGTTTCCAAGAAGGAAATAATTGTGAACAATATAGACAGAAAAGTGCATCATACATGATTTCGTACAGATGTTCACCTGAAATAAGCTTTGCAGTCCTCGCTGATTGACATGTATAAACAATACTACAATTTAATTCATTTGAGCATTAATATATAATGAGATCAAAACAAAGCATCATCACATTGTTACATCTTAAATGTTGCCAGCATGACATCCTCGTTGGAGCATCGGTGGTTATTCTATTGGCTATTTGCAGCTTAATTGACGATAGAAGCCGAATGATCCTTTGGGGTAATAACTACCCATTGTGTATTTAATGATTTTATAAGCTTAAGCTCATGAGCTTCTAATGAGATAATATTGGACGTGATTACCTTAAATCAGACATTCAATAAATTTCAGCTTGTATGCTTCTCTGATTCAGAAAGAAATGTTTATGTGAGAATCACACAGAATTTACCTCTCTCCTAGTGTCTGCTATTAAAGGGCATGGTGGTTTTTATTATATTTTTGTCGGCAATATAAAATTTTAATTCAATACATAATTCCCGCAACGTGTTTCTCAGAGGTTTTAGATTAATGTATTTTTTGTGGTAGTAACTTGTAACATTATAACAATTTATTGTAATAACAGTCAATTTTAGTGACCTAAATATCAATGACTACTAGAGTAACAGTCATAAGGTTCATGCTGGGGTTATCCTACCATTTTAGTGTCGCTCACTAGTCTGGGTTCATGATAGGGTTATCCTACCATTTTAGTGTCGCTATCTAGTCTGGGTTCATGATAGGGTTATCCTACCATTTTAGTGTCGCTCACTAGTCTGGGTTCATGGTAGGGTTATCTTACCATTTTAGTGCGGCTCACTAGTCTGGGTTCATGTTAGGGTTATCCTACCATTTTAGTGTCGCTCACTAGTCTGGGTTCATGGTAGGGTTATCTTACCATTTTAGTGTCACTCACTAGTCATGGTTCATGGTAGGGTTATCTTACCATTTTAGTGTGTTTAGTGTCCCTCACTAATCAGGGTTTATGTTAGGATCATAGGAATATCAAACAGTACTCTGCTTCCTAACATTAAGAAGGTAACCATGACAGCATGGGTACCTCATTGACATTTTAGTTATAAATATTGATTGATTCATTGATTGAAAGAAGCAAGTGTAACGATGTAGTCACTCAAAAGTCATAAAAGATTATTAAATTTCAAGATTGATTTAGAAGGGTCTTTTAAAATAAGATCTAGGTCAAGTAAGTTAGCCAGATGATTTACATAATTTACGGGTTTGGTTTAAAAAAATGCAGCGATTATACACTCAACAAATGCTGTAAATATGGTTAAAGTGCAACGACCCACTTATAAATGTGTAAAAGATCTTGATGGTTTCATGGGAGCAAGTAGTGAATTATCGTTACTACCTAGGTGCCACCACTGCTACTGGTCAATTAATCGGATTACGTCTGTGCTTTACCTTCAATAGATAAACAAATCACTTCCTCGATTGAATTTTGAGGTTAAAATTTCTTTAAATGTCGGGTACTTCTATGGCACTGAGAGCGGTGAACAAAATTTAATCCCCAGACATCTATGTGCATATGACTTACACAATGAGTTTTATTTACAAAACCATCTGAAGACGCAGCCAGGTATGGAAAATGGAAACTCTTTGGAAGCTACAAGTCCATGTGGCTGTACTGAATTCCCAAAGTCCTCCATGTAGCTCTATACAGTGACTGTTGCCTGACATTTGTGACAACATTTGATGTTTTTGCTAACTTAGCGCTATCTGAGTTGACCTTGCCTTACATGTTCACCCGAACACTTCATAGTTTGAATCATGAGGTTAAATGTTCTTCAGTTATGCCAGGTATGTGTTATTGTGTGCCTAGTTTGTAATAAATGAGATAAAAATAAGTAGGCAAATAATAATTGAACTAATGATAGTTTTAGCCAAAACATTTACAATTTTAACAATGAAGCACTTTTTAAATATCGGATCAATATTTTTATTTCTATTTGGTTGCTAGAATAATGTGTACATCCATACAAAAAAAATTGTAAATGCATAGTTGGGGAGAAAATAAATTCAATCACTTCGTGTAACATGTTCAGCTGGCATAACTTTTAAGTCCAAATGAATTATACATGACACATTGACACCTTCAAAGAGTAAACTGATCATGAAAGAACTCTACTACATGTGATCCATTTCTGAATAATTTCTACTTATGCTTCATTAATGATGTCATGTAATGTGCTAAGAAACACGTTTTAACTTACAAGCCTTTCAACCAGATCGTCTTCCTGAAATCCTCACATTTCTTGAACTTAATTCTGCTCAGCTGGATAATCATTAATAGACCATATTTTGATTCCATGATCAATACCTAAACATACTTTGGAGCATACATTGAGATATAAGTGTACATCAGTTGCTGGACTGGTAACAATGGAGCTGCCAATACATTTTCAAATAGCTGACCACTATTTCTCATTTTATATCAACAACTCAAAAAATATAAATGATATTGCTTCTATGTCACTTGGACCGTAAAAAGTATTTCAGTGAGTAGTGTTTTCTGCTACATGTTATTATCTGCCATTTAATACTATATCTATAACATACTGGTAAGTCTTAAGATCAATGGCAATAGGATGCAAACAATAATTTGATATGAAAAAATTGTATCACAGATCAGAAGAATTTTCATTAAATGAATACGAGAATTCGGATTAATTAATCATGCTGTCCCACAAGGATCTTCCCTATTGGTAATCATATGCTGTCCCACAAGGATCTTCCCTATTGGCAATCATATGCTGTCCCACAAGGATCTTCCCTACTGGTAATCATATGCTGTCCCACAAGGATCTTCCCTATTGGTAATCATATGCTGTCCCACAACTGTCCCACAAGGATCTTCCCTATTGGTAATAATATGCTGTCACACAAGGATCTTCCCTCTCAGTAATCATATGCTGTCCCACAAGGATCTTCCCTATTGGTAATCATATCCTGTCCCACAAGGATCTTCCCTATCGGTGAAGTGTATAATTAAATCAGACCTTATAGTCTGATTTAACAAAAGGAAAAGTCCCTCAAAGGGGCAAATGCTTGACTGTCCGGTTATTTTTTAAGCATTTTGTTAAACCATCATTGATACATTATAAAACTCCACCAAACCAAATTTTTATTAAAATAGTATTTTTCCTACATGTCCAAGTTGACATGTTTGCACGATTCCTCTAAGTGCAGTACAAAATTCTTTGTGATGGCCATGGACCTTGAACCTGATACAATGGATAGAACATCATAAAACTTTTCTCAATGTCAAGATTTACCAAAATGCTATATTTGGTTAATCCATAATTTAGATTTTTGGGCCGCTACTGGTCGTAGACCAAGAGAGTTTATAGTATGGTGTGTTAATTTCTTTGTCTATCCATTGGCAAGAGTTCGTTACTGCCATCCTAAACTACACAGAGTATTGCCATGAAGCTTTACACATTCGTCACATGGTCTAGTTCCTCCAACTTGAAAATGTGGCTGTTTGGATATCCAGTATGGCCACCAGTGACCATCTTGAAAATCTTTAATTCTTCCTTTGAATGGATTGTTATATCAACTTTGACTTTTCACTAAACTACTGAATGTGATGGCTAGTTGGTCCTAAATCAAATATAGCCATCACATCAGCCATCTTGAAAATCTTGTTATTGCTACTTCTTGTGGACAAGTCCTATTGATATGAGGTTTTCATCTGGGGACTTTGTATATGGTGCATCCAATGTGGCTGCTATGATGACTGTCTTGACAATCTTGTTGTCACTACTCACCCTGAATGGATGCTGACATGAGGTTTTCACCAAAAGACCTCCGCTGATGTCTACTCTATCCAAAATGAAATTGGTGCCAATCTGATATCAATATGACTTCCACAGCAGTTAATTTGAAAATCTTATTGCTTAAGAATATCAAATACTTTCAACACTTAGCAGTTAAAAGGAATAAATGTCTTATCTAGAATTTCTTTAAGTTCTTTATAGCCAGCATAATCAGTTTATTTGAGTGATTCTTGTTTTCAAAGCAAAATCATTTTCAAACGTATTCAGCAGGCGTATGCACAAACTGGGATTCATTAAAACAAAAAATTATTGTTTGTGTTATCATGCTCATAAACCAGAGTACACACCTGTAAGCCTGAGACAAACCCATTGACCTTAAGACCAATAAATGTGTATTATCAGTTTGTTCACTGAATGCCAGTAAAGAAAAACTATATTCAAATTTCACTTGTATATGTACGTGTTGCTGTGTTCATAACCTTTGATTATCATACGTGATAGACCAGAAGACGTGCATTATTAAGACGAATCCAGTCATACCTTCAAATGAAAGTCGATTCAGCCGTTTGGAAGAAAGCTGAATTTATGTGGCTTTTAGGGTTAGCGATTAGGGTTAGGGTTAAGCTTTTCTGGAGAAAACGTATGAACAGACAGGCCAGATTTAACAGGATTTTACTGCAATACGTGCATCATCAACACCGATAAAATGGTACCTGGATGATACAAATCGGTTTAGCAGTTTGCGAGAAAAATAAATTTTGGTGACTTTTAGGGTTAGGGTTAGGGTTACAGTTGTCTGGAGATAACGTACGAACCGAAATAACAGTCTTGACAGGATTTTCCCTGCAATATTTGCCTCATCTAATCCGACAAACAGGTACCTCGCTCATGAGAATCTGTCAAGCCGTCTGGGAGAAAAGTGGATTTTTGTCTTTTATGGTTAGGTTTAGCAATGAGGGTTAGGCTTCTCTAGAAATGACATACGGACGAATATTATAGTTTTCACAAAGTTTTCATTGTTTGAATACCGGGTTCGGAAAAACTGGTCTGATTCCCCACAAAATCCGGCCAATGTCAATGTCATCGACTGCCTTTATTTATACCGAATTATACACCATCCCAAAGCTTTATAATTCATAATGAATATAATTCACAATGAATACCGAAATTTAAGTGTGATTCGAACTAAAAATGTTAAGTTGTCCTTTTAATGTATTGACCTATTTCATCAAAATTTTAACTGAAAGCTGCTCTCGGTTTAGTCACCTTTTTTCTAACATAATCCCGCATAGAGGAAAATCTTTTTCCGTTCTAATGGCTTTAAATTTAAACATTTACATGCTTGAAGTGTTCACAAATCTGCAATCGTTGCTGGTATACCGAAAACCTTCCGAATGCCAAAAGGTATTTAAGTTTTGAAGAATATTTTTTAAAAACATTTTATTTAAGATGATATTTTATTTCATATCAAAGCAATTTAATATATCTAATAATAGATCTAATCTATTATGTTTAACTTTGCAGCATTGTGTAAGAGGTCAACAGAGATAAATTAGATATTATGGAAGACCATCCTTGAATAATCATAAACGTTGCACAGTTCATTACATTTCACATACATACATCTTTCCTTATACACAAGGATCATATTGAATATGTAGAGAAATTAGTATTTGATATGATCTGATAGGCAGGAAGAACAATCCAGCTAAAGTCTTTTGCATTCTTTGTTCTGCTTGCATACTATTACCTTTATGCAAAGTTTCAGTAATCTTTGCCAAGTTTTTCGCATTGTAGTTAGTGTTTGATTTGGAGTTACGGTTAGGTGTAAGTTTACGGTAACTCTAATTTGCACTGACCTAGGGATAATTAATCGTGTTCTTTAAAATGTTTTTAATAAGAAAAGAAACCTAAATTTTTATTTTTGCAGTAGGCCCTGGCTAATTTACATGAAACATTTTCGGTCAAATTTGAGTAATTTTTGTATAGATTTTCTCTAAATTAAATAGTTGTGTTAATGTCGTGTCATATGTAGTAATGTCCATTTATTCATGAAAATTAAAGCCCAAAGATTTTAAAGTTTTTAATTTATAATCTCATTGCCTATAAATCTATTATATTGTCTTGGTCTATTAGTAATTATGTTGGAAGGACCAATCACTTGTTTGACAAATGACTCTGTGACATTAAAATGGTTACGGGCCGGTTCATTTACATTGTGCTTGATATCAAATATGAGCCTTGTAAATTTGCCATTATGTGTTGGGTTTGCATGTCATACATAGTTTTCCGCATTTTTAAGATGTAGTAAGGTAACTGATACTTTAATAATTGCATACATGATGTCGCTTGAGATAGAATCTACATTAATCTATGAGAGTTTTATTCTACAAAACATGGACAAGTATTGCAGCTACATCCATTGCTAGGTGTATATAGGCTACACGAACATGCCTGATTTGTAGTATCATTTGTTATTTTTCCAAGAAAACGTTTATAATAACTAAGTGCACTACAAGCACTAAATAAATATATTGTTGACCGTTGCAAATAATTTACAAAGTCTATTAAACATAATTTGTTTGGAATTAAAATTTCTGCTAGAATTTTTATCCTCCAGTCGGGGTTATTGAATATCTGATTACTTGCTTGGTAACAATGATTGTTCCATGGATTAGGATCTTTTCTCCCTTTATGTCCTGGTATCATATGATATCTATAGCAATGCCCATAATGCTGTGGGTCAAACCAGAGAAACAATCATGTTGTACCCTTCCTTCCCACTTCAGGGTATTTTTTATGGCATTTTTCTTCAGCTCTGGCAGGTTCATCATCATAAGTACTACTATGAGATATTTTATCCATTGTGTATTTTGGAGTTTCTCTTAACTGATTACCATGGGTGTGGGGTGTGGTGTGTGTGAAGTAATATGCTCTCCCAAATTTAGCAGGATTATAACTACCTGGTTTAGGATTAATATGATCTGGTTCTTTACAGTTTGAAAAAAGCTGTTTCACTCTTGACACCAGATGGTCCAAAAATTCTAAAGTTGCTGAACATATACAAGTATTCGTGACTGCAAATAATACATCTCTAATTTCAGGAGAAAACGTGGCAACTCTGTTTATAACATTTATGTCTAAATTTGAATTTTTCCTAAGTAAATTCAAAATAGATTGGAAGTCGTCAACAAATCGATAGGGAATAATGCTTGAAATGGAATGATTTGAAGATAATATCCTAAAAAGAACTGCTAACTTTCTTAATACTCGGTTGCTACAACCATTTTGCAGAAAACTATTCAACAGTGAGTGAAAGTTTCTATCAACATGTTGTAACAGAATATCATTTCGGTTTTTTTCCTCTTCTAAAGGTAGCTCATTAGCACTGCCCAAGGTACAAATCACTTTCTTAGAAAGGTAGAGTAAGTGATTTCTACTCTGAGCTTTATCCTTTGAATAATGATGACCCTGGGCAAAGCTAATAAAAGCCGTCTTATTCCTTCGATGACAAGGATCTATTGTAAAGTCATTCGTTGGAGTCTCTATTGGTACAACAAATCAGCAGCTAATATTTTTGGACTAAATTTGCAAATGGAAGATGGCTGTCTATAATCTAAATTGAACTTACTTATCCAGGAAAAAAAACCATGCAATAAAAGTATTATTTGACATAAAAGAAGCAGAATTATGACTGACACGTTTGTAGAAGCTATTCATGATTGTACAATAGGAGCCAAAAGAAATAGATGAGTTCAGAACATGGTCCAAAAAGTCCCAGCCAATTTCATCGCCAGCTCCAGTATCCCTGGTAAGAAAGTGGATGGCCTCTCTCTCTCCTGGACCTATGTCACAATCCCGAGTGCCACTTAAACAACGGCGATACCAAATCTGAATGCAAAATAAGAAATATGAGAATCCTGATTAACACTTAAACAACTGTGATAACAAATCTAAATATAAAATCACACACACACACGCGCACAATATGTATCATTTACCAAATAAATAAAACATTATACAAACAACACAAATGTAAAAACAGATTCCTTACTGATAAAAAGTTAAGACTATTATCTTTTATTCTGCTGGAAACACTAAGGCAAGTACAGTGTATTGACCATTGAGGTCAATCTTTTAATATCATAAAATTAGATGCTAATGCATGTTGTGAAATTTGTGAGTTTTCAAAGAACTAGATTTGTGTTTGTAAAGCAATAGAAAAATTATTCTCCCCCATCCCCATAACTTAGTCGATACGTCTTAGCTTAATAAAAAGGACTTATGCATGCCAACATAAGCAACAACATATTTTTCATTTGTCGGTATAAAATGTTTTTTCTTTGTGCATATTTATGCTAACAATCTTTGACAAAAAACAGAGATATGAATAGATAGGAACAAATAAAAATGCCATGCTTTCTACTAAAGTGGGTACTTAAAAGATGAGTTAGTTCGTCATCAATGAATTGAAGCTCATTGAAAGAAGAAAATAATAAAGCAAAAATGTATACCTTGTGTTTTACAGGTCCATGACGTGTATATACAGTAGAAATATGGGATACTGCAATTGTCTCTCCATTAGGAGAGACATATCCTACCTGAAATCAATGAATTAAACAAAACTTTAAGTAATTCAAATATGACTGAGGAAAAGTATGAACAGAGAATGAATGATCAAGGACCAAAATTTAACCAAATTTCTTGTTGCAATGTGACAAATATTTCCTGAAGATGGAGCATAACCAAAGTAAATGTACTTTTATTTATTGTGTACAGGATGTGATATTAACTGTCTAGTCCTGGTCCATCTGAACCTGTACTGAATCCCATTAACACATGCAGAAAAATTTGACACTGATACAAGTTTTTTATAATAAAATTTCATTTAAATTATGGATAAGCAATTAGTACATACATTGTATTACTTTCCATAATAAGTAATATGCATATGACAACTTTGTATGATAGTCAATCAATGAAAGTACATCCATCCTCGGTCCATACAAATACTGGAAGTCACAAAGACGATGATTATTCTGTATTCCAGATGTTTTCTTTAGGCAATAACTTTTTTTCTCCAAGCAATTTATCCTTCCTTTATTACACACTAGTCGATAATGCACTAACTCGTCCATATAAAACTGATAGATAACCTCAGTTTTTTCATATAAACATCATAGATTTTTCTCTAACAGTATGTTCATGCTCCCACTCATAATAAGTAAAAGGGCTGATGAAAGATACACTAGAAAAATAATGTATGGTGACTATCTAATTAAAACTGTAACCAATAATAAATGGTAATTACAGGTAATTTACTTCTGTTACATGCATATAGTTTGTATAATTGTTGTAATGATTTATGTCAGTTGTTGATGTGATCACGAGCATGATATTGAGCTACATGAATGCATTTTACCATAGACCCTTATTTAATATTGATTATTTTCTTTCTCTTTTAAATACTTTCTCACAAATTAAGTTTGGTATCGCATTTTACATCAACACAATGTAGTTTATTGGGGCAAGGTACCTTGTCAAGAACACACCACTGTAATTGTATCTGGGCTGATCCAATACTAATATTTGAATCTGCACCATCATGGTCATGAGCCTGGCATTTAGCAACTGCATCTACAAACCTTGGACCATGTAAAAGCGAAAGCAGAGCTAAGTACGCTAGAGCCACACTTATTTTAGTTCACATACATGAGGTGCACAGGTTAGGCCTCACTTTCAGTCAGTGAGATAATGCAATAACCAGCACTACCCTGATTATCAGCAATTGTTAAAAACATACACTACAAGCCTACAGAGTTTTATATAATAGCTTAGGAGAAAAAAAGAGACAAATGGATAAACTATGTATTTTGAAGTGGTTGGTTATAGAAATGAGTTGTTAAGCTGAACACAGCATTTACTTACACCACATTTGCACATGTCTGGAACATTCCGTGGAGGCAACTCATGGTATCCACCATCGTGGTCAGTGTGAAGGTATCCATCAATGTCGCGGCCAAAACTGGCATCACAAAAGGTTTGTCTCAACTGTATGGCCTGCTGAAGTAACAATGAACCATCTTGCGATGGTATGTATCTGCTGAGGCTTGGATACTCCCACAGGCCAGTATCTTCATTAAACTGATGCCCCTGTTAAAAGGATACATTAAATACACTCATTCTCTGAAAGGACTGTGTCCTAATAAAGTGAAACAAGAGAAATTGGTATTAAGTTTGGCACCTATTTGCATCCTCGTCATCAAAGGTAATATCCAACCAGTCAGAAGTTTCTCAGTGGATGAACCAAACATTATGATTCTGAATGTACAGGTTAACACCAAACCATGGGACTATCAGTTATCTATAAGTATATCCAACGTTACATAATTTAAGCATTTATAGAAAATATTAATGTAATTCAGACTTCTTCTGAATCTAATATTCTAATATCAAATTTCTGGGGACAATTTTCTATATAATTCTTCTGAGCTATTCATCAATTCAGATTTCATTTGAAAGAGTATGATCGGAGTATAACTATAAGTGTCTGGTTTAATGGAATTTCAAAACTCATGGTAATATAAAATTCCACTTCATAAAGAGTTGGAATATATAAGAAGGGATATCAGCTATTGATAGTACCTTTATATCCTCAGCAACTGTAGCTGCTAATGCTGGTGGAATAAAATCCTCTTCATCCTCATCACCACTAAAATATACAGAATCACTGGAATCAGCAGTTTGTATCAGTAGATCCATCCATGTGTCAGCATAGACGTTCAATTGATTGAGGTGAGGACAAAGGGTCTCAGCGTTGTCAAGATGGAGAACTTTACGTTTTAAAGATGAATAAAGCGCATTACAAAATCCAGACTGACAAGATAGACTATTGTCAGTGATATGAACAACATTACATGTTTTGTCATCATCAGAATACACTGAGAACTTCAAAGTTTTATCAGATGAGGTTGGCATTTGGCAAATAGGCTCATTAATTTGATCTTTGGCAGCTTCAAGTTTTTCAATTATCTTATTTTCTGACCTGGAAGAATTATTTAATAGAGAAGGTATATGGTCACTGATCAATTCATTAAAAAGTATCATATGGCAGCATTTCACATCACTCAGATCTACCTCATCAAGGTTTTCCTGAGGTATACTTATTGTGGCTAACTGCAGTAATATGCCATACATTCCACAGCTACAAGACAATTCAGTTGTGTTATCTATACCTGTTTAGGTCAAATGAACCTAACAGTCTTCCTGAAACAGTCAGTTGTCATACTAACTTCATTCATTGTAAAAATATTCACATTAGCTGCACTACGTCGCCAAATTACATGACCATTTTCAATCATTGCAAAGACACAGTCATTAAAAGAATCAAGTTCACATACAATGCAGTTAACCTAACGAATTGTAATTGATTTTGTGAAAAGGCTACTTAGAATGATGCTAGAGGAAATGTGAGCGATTTGGTCATATAAATATACCAATGCCTCCTCAACATCACACCCCTAGCCCATGATGAAGACGTGTAGAGCTTAACAGTGCACAACTGTTTTTAAAAAAGTGCAAGTGAAATGCCTGTAAAGAAACTTATCTTCTCATGATGAGCAGAACAAGTACCAAGTTTCAGGGAAATCCACTAAATACATTGAGTAACTGCATTAACAAAATTTGGTCATACACTGTATTCAACTGTAATCCAAAAATGTCTACAACCCTTATACATATCATGGGAGCACAAAGATTTGTACATGCAGTTTTAGATGAATATTGTCACATGTGCCAATTTTCATGATCCTTTCAAAAAGGCACCACAATCGGTAGCATTGACAAGATTCTAACAAACCATTCTGCAACACGACAAAACATCAGACTAAAATTGCAAAAGCAAAGTGAACTGTTTATATGAACATTTTCAAATGATGACTGTAACATGCAGTTACATGGCAATCCAATGAAAAATGTGTGACAAGCTGACTTCACAAAATCCTATCAAACATTAAACTAAGAAAGTAAATAGCTCTAACTGAAATAGCAGCAGAGATTTGTCAACGAATGCAACTTCCGATAATGATGAAAACATTTTTCCAAATGTCATGGCAATCCAATGAAATTTGAAAGATTAGATGATTCATTAGATTATATCATGCACTGTCTTTAGATTGAAGTCAATAAAGGGCAATAATTCTAAACTTAATTAGCGGAACAGTGATTTGATATATGCATTATTTGGTAATGAACATAATATTTTACTGAATTTCATTACAATCCATAAAGAAGTTGTACAATTTGCACTCACAAGATTGTATCATACACTGCATTAATCTACAAAAGAATAATGAACAAAAATTGCAGAAGCACACTGATTCATTGATATATGTATCTTCTGATAATGACCATAGGATTTACCAAGTTCCTAGTCCAATAAAAAACAAAAGGACTAGTTCAGGGGGCAATTTAGTTGCTGGCTTGCCAGACCAATACCTGTGGGTTCTGAGGAAGGTCATTTAAAATTGATGGCCATTGGCCCAGTTAGATTTTCCTCCATCATTATTTTCCTCTGATTGGGAGAGCCAGTTAATTTTCTGCAGGGCCAGTTGATTTTCACACAAGCTAGTCACACCAGCCAATGGAAAAAGTCTGTGTCACATAAACCCATGCTAACTGTACTAACAAGATTGTGACATTCGATGACAGAAAGAGCAATACGTGTAATAAAAATTTCAGGGGCAAAGGAGTCTCGGATTCGGATAATGTGGTTATGTGAGAAAGCTTGCCAGTAGCTTATCGTGGGTCGGTGGTTCTTTCTGGGGGTTTTCCGGGGGTTCTTCCTCCACCATTAATACTGGCTGCCATGTATAGCCTATCTTGTGCTGAAAAATGACGTTAAACCCTACAACAAGAACAACAACAACAGGGGCAAAGTGATTGGACAGTTGGTGCATATTTAGGTAATGACCAGAACATATAACATGTTTTATGGCAACTCATATAAATATATGAGAGACTAATTGTCTTAACAGTGTGCTGAATGGAAGGAAGGATAGACATATATGAATCAGTATATGGACATGGTTATAACAAATGGAAAATGAAAGATGGATATAGAAAGACTGATGGAAAAGGTAATAATGATTTCCTGCATTTCTTCTTAATACTTACTTCGCACTCTGCTTGTCTTTGTAGGTCTTTTTCTTCTCTATGTACACCATCACCCCTATACACTCAAAATTATTTTCTTTGAAAATATTTGTTTGTACGTGATGAAGAAGATGATCTAAAGACTTCCTAATACTGTTTTTATTTTGGAACAGTATTTCAGAATACTTTCTTCCTGTGGATGGTAATTTCTTTGACTCTGTAATAAAAAAAACAAAAACACTATAAGCATAATGTTACTGTGTTTAACTTGCCCACCACATACAATCCAATGAAGGTTATGGCATGCATCTACTTGCCAGCATGCACAAAAAAGATCCATACCCTCTGTCAAAAGAACTAAACGTGACTATTTCTATGCAAGTTATATACATGGTAAAATATACAAGGTATAGATGTTAAATTTCTGTAAAATGTGCATAAAGTATAAAGGTATTACTGAGATGAATGGTACAATTTTGTTTTCGGGTTTAGTACTCTTTGTGGATGTCATTCACTTTATCTTACTTGTTTCCTTACTGTAGCTGCTTAATATTTAACAATTTGAAGTCTGGTTAAATTGCTTTGATGTTGTTGCCATTTTGGTTTCTGGCTACTTTTCTCTTAGAAAATGACATATTTTCCATTTTTATCACTCATAAGATCATGTGTTCTTTTTTTGTTTCCTCATGTACCTCTTGAAATAAAAATTACTTGACATCCAAATGATATACTCGTCTTATGGACACTACAAGACATTCTTCTGTTTAAGCTGCATTCTCAAACTTGAAGTAGGGGTTGGTAAGTGCATATTACTATGGCACCGACACTACAAAGTATAAAATTAAATGCACTATTAAACATTAAAGACAATCTTCTGTTCACATTTCACATCAACAATGTCTATCTTGTTCTCACTTCATTTTTGTTCAAAGTTAGGTTTTAAGATAGTCGATTTTGTGGCTTCTAAACACTTCAGTATTAACTATAAAGCTGGCAAGCTACAGGTATATTTGGTCACGTATTAGTAAGAAGAAAGCCTTGAATAATGCACAAACCTGGCTCTGGCAACTTTTTGCGTTTCTCGGTTAGAACATTAAAGTATTCTCCTTCAGCTGCTTTGATATCATCCAATGTAAATATGTTTTCCCCTCAAAAAATCCCCGTTTCTATCGCATTCAAGCGCCTGTTTGATAATATCCAAACCTTGAAAGAGAAAGATTTATAGGTAAAATGTTGTGCTTCAATTCTGGAGATAACAAATCATGCAGACAAAGACTCATCAGCTATACTGCTTCAGAATGAAAAGTTAACAATGTTTATCGGATGCAATACAATTATATATATATATATATATATATATATATATATATATATATATATATATATATATATATATATATATATATATATATATATATATATATATATATATATAATCAATAGATTGTCTTTAACAAGGAGAAAAGAACATTAAATATTTGTATAAACTGATAACCTGATAAAAAAGCTACATCTGTAAATTGTGGCAAAATGACAATGTTAAAGATAACAATACTGTAAGCCTAATGTGCTTTCATTAACCACACATATAAGAAGATTAATAACTGTTCTCTGACAGTCTTAATTTCACTTTAATGCTAAATGAAATAAAGCTACAAATTCAGCTTCTAAAAACTTTCCTATCAGTGGGATAAACAAGGTTTTAAACTACACTGTTCTAACTTAACTGATATTTCAACATACGTTTTAATACTTTTATAGCTGCAACTATGGTATGATAGTTTTTACCCCTCCCCTGTGGTTTATTTAAGGTAGTCATAGATCAAATATAGAATAAATGAAATTACAAAGAGATGTCGTTGAATAGAATTTGACAAATTCTTACAAACATAAGCACAATGTACTCTGTACTTTGATCACCAGTTAACCATCCAGTAATTTGGAGCCAGTTTGAATGTCCAAAAAGCATGAGCATTTGCTTTCATGAGTCTCAAATGTAGCTATAATGTTGTGATGATGTGATTACCTTTACTTTCAAAGAATCCACTGGAAATGCCACTTTAAAAAATAGTGCAGACGTCCCTGGCGAAATACAACACCATATGCACAGCCTTCTGACAATCCTGCTATTGCCATGTCCATCATACTCTTCTCCAAAAGGAACATGTAAGATGTTTCTGGTGAAGTTGTCCTTTGGAGAAGATGGCAAAAAGCTGACTGACGAATCACTGCTGCATGACATAATTCCATGTTACGTCTGACGTTTGAAGTCCACTCAGTAAACACACAAAATAAAAAGATCATATATAATTAAAACCAGTTTGTGGCAGTTCACTGACTGCACACAACTGTTTACTTCATCATTATCTATATAAATATTCACACCACCAATATAGTATTAGTTCTACATATCTACACCTTATCCACCACCTTGACAAAGCTGAATGAAGATAAAAGAACCTTTCAAATGTATAAGAAGTGTATGTATATATATATATATATATATATATATATATATATATATATATATATATATATATATATATATATATATATACACACAGTCACACACTGGTCCTGTTCTTATTATGTGGCCTTTTCAATTGAGAACTAAATTTTTTGTGCATAAGTGTATGGAATGTACATAGTACGGTAGTAAAAAAGTTACATACAACTTCAGAGCATTTAATATCTTCATTTAAAAGCAGCATTAATTATTAAAATGTTCTTGTCTTAAGAACAGACTTATTTCAATTGAACAACTGAATAATTCTTTTTCTCGACTTAAGAATGAAATGCAAGTGAGGTATATTTATCATGCAGATTGCAGAAACATTAAAAAATGTCATTTAAATCTTGGTACATATACAATGCTCTTTCCATTTACTTCATTTTCAAATTGTGATGAATATCCTCCTTATCTGTTACAAAAAATGTATTGGATTGGAGCCTTTCCAACATAAAGCGATTTGGGCCCCCCACACCACCGCCAAGGCTGTTGAGTCGAATGACTTTAACTTTTCTTTTAAAGTAATAGGTCTCCATTTTCGTGATGACATGTTAAAGTTTTCTAATGATTTTTTTCCTTTTTTGCTAATGGTACAGTACTGCAAATGATTATGAAGATGAAACTTTTGTGGACAAAATGCCTAGTTTATAAAGGAAGTGATGCATGAGTTGTCTCATGATTTTCTGGTCTTTGTCTGGTACTCAGTGCTGTTCAAGGTTAATTTCTTCCTGTGTGCTAATCCACAAATCTATTTTTAGCCCATGAAGACCATTTTGTAATCCTGACATTTATAGATAATTATATATTAACCTTAGTGGTACACTTCGTTAAGTAACGCAAACCTGACATTGGGAAATAGACATCAGTAGAGATGATCATGTTACTTACTGTACCAATCAAATATTGGTTTCGGACACATATTAAAATAAAATGTTGCCACTTGTGAAGTGAAAATCTTACATTTGTGCACAATTATAATTGCTGCTGTTTGCATTTGATTGATGGACTTTATTGGGGATACGTTTAAACTTGAACTCTTCAGTGCCATGGAATTCTGGCCATACAAAGTGGGTGGACACCGGTCAAGGAGACATTCAAGAGGGGGGACACTGTATATAAAGGCTTCTAATGCTTTTTGTTGAACCTGAATGCTTTAACAGGGCAAAGGAATTATAAAAGCATGAAAAAGACAATAGTACTGGTCATGAATAATACAAAATATTGATATCTGAATTTCATGAACTAATGTGTGAGAATATATGTAGGTTCCTTACTGGATGTGCTGTTGCATATTTATCGTTATCAATTTATCACGTATTTCCCTTTCAACTTTTTTTATTGTAAAAAGTATATTTTCTTACATTAACATTTAGTTTGGAATATTAACCTGAAACAGTAGTTTCTTGTGATTTAAACAAAATCAAATTTAATATTAGTTAACAGGCTCAAGTCCATGAAAATGTATAAATGCTTACATAGCAGACAAATTTGGTGAGTTTGATGGTGAACTAGCTCAAAAATTGTATTCTGTTATGGATAATAATGGTTATTTCTGTTGCTTAAATCTTATCTAATTAATGCAAGCCATACAGGTTAACAACCCTGACAGTCTGTATTAAAACACATTATGATTTGTGGTGAGACAAATAAATGTGAGGATAATGGATGGATGGACAAGGACATGGAAAAATTATTTTACAAATATTCAAAAAGAAAAATTGTGAATAGCAAAAGGCACATCAGAATCAACAGCTTAATAAGGCTAACAAGTTTTATAAACGATATTTTGTATTGTTTGGGAATGCTGCTCTTAAACTGAAAAAGTGCTTGACAGTCTAATACACAGATGGCAAGATGGAATCCATTTATACATCTTTTGTCAACTTTTGCTATGTTGGGGGTGAAAACAAAATGTCACCAAAGTACTATTGTGAAATAATCAATCCATAACAGGCCTGCACAGAGTTAAACTACTGGTATTAAACAACTAAGATTCCAACGATTTGATAAGTTTTGACTACAAAACACTGTATTTGCATCATTTTTTAAATCAGTCACAGCTCCTTAAATGATTATATTTATTGTCACAATAAGATGTCATATCCTCTCAAGCTTTGGTTTTCACTATGAGTTTCCAGTGTTTCACCATTCACTGAATGTCTCTTATACATTCTTAACTTTAAAACTGTTTGAAACACCTGGAGATTTGAGGGATAGATCCTTGCATACCAATTTTAAGTTAGTTTATATAACCATACAAGAATCTAGCATTTATATTAATTTTAGAAACATTTTCTTGGACACTGTATGCATTGATGGACATTTCATCATCGTAACAACTCATTTAACTCTCCACTTTGAACAATACTTGAAGTGTCTTTTGTGAAGATAAAACAACAGAAACAAAACTATTTCAGCCTTTAGATACCAAAACCTAATGAAAGCACTATATGTATCAAAACTGTTATGGAGGACAATCTGCAAATATAGTTGCTTAGTAATTTAAAACGTTTCTGTTAGTCATATGGAAATGGAGAATCAATGCACACTTAGAGAACTAACCTTTGTTTTGCTGCATTGTTACTGTGTATACACCAAGTTCTGGACGGTCTGATGGAACACCCTTGACAAGCACCTGCAAGAAAATAATATCCTTCATAAAATGCTGGGTGGAGATGGAAGTTAACATGCAGTGATTTAACCTAACCAATTAATACATTTAAATGTATATGACACTGTATATGGGTGTTTGTTATTTTTTTAACAATAGCTTTTACAAAATTTCAGTCATATCGCTATGTCTGAATCCAGGCCAACCAGTCTTAACACTAACCTCTTAATGCTGAACTCCAAGCAAGGCAGCTGTTAGTACCATTTTTATAAGTCTTTTATATGACTCGACTGGGGTTCAAACCTACAACTTCACGCATCCAAGGCAGATGCTCTAACCACTAGGCTATTAACACTGTATACAATCATTGAGCATATTTATGCATGTATGTATGTAGAGAGAGAGAGAGAGAGAGAGAGAGAGAGAGAGAGAGAGGATATTCAACATAACACCAGTACATGCCTTAAAAAGCCAACCTAATTTGGTCAAAAATAATTGAAAAAAACTAACCAATTTCATATCCCCACTTGTGCTATGGAAGCGGATGCTAAATTCAACTAAAACAAGATGAAGAAAATGGAACAAACATTAAATCTTGTCTTAGATATAAATATGACATTTAAAATGATATGTCTCATTATTACCTAAGTATGTTGAGTGGTTGGCAGAGTTCTGTACTCAAATCATATGAAATAATGTATGACTATTTATCCTGGATTGCCAATTTAAAAAAGGAAATGTTATCAGAGCAGCTCATTGATCTTGGTGCAAAAATTAGTTTACCTTCTTTTATTGAGAACTAAAGTGATTACTATCACTGGAAAAGATCATAAAATAGGGCCATATAGTAACATTTTCATATACTGGTCTGAGAATATTATTCCTTTTCTTAAATTTACGTAGAATGTACCTTTATAACATATGCTGTATTATATACCGCTTATACTAAATAAACCTTATAAAATAAACTAAGAAGCTGGAGTCTTGTTTAATTCATTAATGTAATTTGATATGTCATACAACTGAGCTAATTATTAATAAAGTGCATTTATTGGGCGACAATACTGAACTTTCCACCAATGAGATTCACTCAATATTCATTTAAACATTCTTATTTGTAAAAGTTTAAACAACAATGACATGCAAATATCGAAATACGGGTAATGTGTATATTACGTATATCGTGTTACGAGGTATGCGGCAGCCTACGAATAGCTTTACGTAAATTATATACACGGCGGCAGTGCGTATAGTCTTTCCAGATATGGTAAACGGCAGCTGTTCGGTGTTTTAAAGGACGATTCAAATTTTTAATATAGATTTTAAACTAGAACAACAGAATCCATGGGCAAAGAGCAACTTACTAGAATTCTAAAATATTTCCTCTTTCAAACGGCTATGAATAAAATCACATTTTGTTTTCTTTAATAGACCATCCATTTCGGGTGGGTGGGTGGGTACGGATGAGATGATAATTTATAATTGGCAGCTGTTTGGTACGTCTATAATACACACATTGGTGAAATCTTTCCAAGAAATTGAAATACAAACCTGTTCACTGCTCTCACTGCGTAAATTCTGATAATGTGTACTTCCAGAAGTACTGGGCACGCCAGTGTTTATTCTTGATGGTCGATTTTCATCTTTTGACGCCATATTTACAGCTGCTGAGTTTGGTTTTGTGTGTGATGTCATGACCACGTGACACTTTTTGGAAGAAATTACGCGATTGGTTCCAACGATTTCGCATGTTCATAGTCTGATAGGTTTGCTGTTTAAATCGTAAAATATTTATTAAATGAAGGAACCTGCGTGTTAGTTGTGGAATCGTTATGAATTGTGCGTGTAACCATATTTATATCTCCTTTATTGTAATAATATGTAAAGAAAATTACGAAAATCAGATTCTTGAATATATTTATTTAACATGCGTGTCCGACGAGTTTAAGGTTTTAACCGGCACATAATTTAAGCAGTGGTACGGCGGTCAAAGGCTTTCCCGACTTATCGTTGATTTGAATATTGACTATAATACCACATAAGGATCATAGCAACGCATCATTAATGATACACTCGGTCATTGTACAGACAATACAGATACTGCTGGCTAAGTATAATGCAAAGGACTATACTGTTGTGCTGATGGAGGATCAATTGATGTGTCGAATCAAAATGACACTTGTTAAATTAAATGTAGGAATGAGGGACAGAAAAGCAAACTTTTTGTCACGAATTCATGTACCTCCTTCGAAACATTTTATATTAAATTTCACAGAGATGTTCTTTACGTTAATTGATTGTGGCAAATATCCAACAAACCCAAACGAATATCAGGATATCCGTTTTATACATAATATAAATATATAACATTTTGCACCTAGCTGTATACGAATTATTAATAAATAGTCATCGTTTCAACGACTTGGAACATGGCTGGATTAAGGATGCATGTAACCAGAATATCATAAGACATGAGAGCCATTCTAGTTGCCATACATACTATTACATGTATTAAGATAATATATCTAAACATTCTAACACTAAGACTAAACTACCTAAAATAAATATACACGTATAAAAGAACGTCGAACGGCTCGTTGCAGGGTGTATATGAAGATAAATCAGGGTCCCCATATTTTAAGTGGCCTGGTCCCCCAAATAATTAATCCAACCCGATCTTAGAATTAACCACTTGCCGCATAATTCCTTTTTTTCACGTTCGAAAAAATTGCAAATTACCTGATCCAAGGTAACTTTCAATATTGACTTTCCTATATGTATATATTCACCCTCACCTGATTTGGACACAGGAGAACAAGGCCAAAAGTCCTATTCCGAAACGCTGCCAGTCGCTTCTATCAATGACTAATCCGCTTATATCTGGAACACCACCTATATATATAGACAAATAATAATGTATCCACTATATGGACGATATGAAATAGTTGGGAGTGTGTATAGATGACATAGGTTAGATTGTTGTCATACAAACAAAATTTAGTTTCCGTTTGAGCCTTAATGTACAGATCAAAGTGGTAGCGATCAAACATTATATTATTCTGTGGTTAAAATCGTATGACATTTAACCGTCGCAACTGTTAAGATACATATAATTCTGTTTGAAAAGGTTTATTACCCTACACAAAAGTAAAATGGTATACCATCCTGAGCATTCCAGGGATCATTGTTTTCCTTAACGTATATAAAAATATAGATACTACATTTGTAAATAATATTTACAACACTTATGATTAATATTTGCTACATTATATTTTAATCCGGTAATACCGGTTCGATTGTTTTGGGACAATAAGTTTCACCATAAGTATTATTCCAGCGTACTTAATTTGCGGTTGTGGAAAATTTACACGAATTGTATCTGAACATAACCTGTCTTCCTCGGCTAAGTTTATGGTGTAGTTGAACTCTTTGCTGCAATGACTATGTAACATGCTTGCTGCGTAACTTAGCAAAAAATAAATATTCAAAATTGCTGCAGTCACATTGTATTGCACAGTTGAGGGTTCGGTCATGTTTCCGTGCACACAATAATTCTTAAAGAGATACACTTGCCGTAAATCGTTGCCATTTTACCGTTGTTCTGTCTAATTAGATATTTGTTAAAGAGCTGTTTAACCATGTATACATTTGTACACCGGGTAACATAAAGGTGTAATAGATTGAATAAGGAGGTAGTATGCGAAATACATGGATACATTAATAAATTCAAATGAGACGTGTTCAGTTAATATGTGTTAAACATTGTGTAGAATGTTGAGCAAATAGGGATCAAAGAAATGTAATTGAGATCAGAACGCAAAAAAATGCTAGTGAAATAATATATTTACGATCACATCAATACTTACAATCAGAAAGAGAAATTAAAATGATATTTGTAATGATGGACTTTTGGTTCAAGATCTGAAGTTTAATATTGATAATCAACTATTTTTTAAATTTTCTTTTTCATAATAAGAGGTAACATGCTATTTATTGAGGAAACATAAGAGATTATTAAACCAAATCGGAAAGAAAAACATTATGAAATGGAAATGTATTTGCTAAAAAGTGAAATACATTAAAATTTACTGATATCAATAGGGCAGTTAAGAATCAAACATGCAGAGTTACATGAATTGCAATTGATCAAAAGGATTGAAAGAGTATAAAATGATAAGAGTTATGTATTATTGGTGATCGGTTCTTTTTTTGTTGGTGTTTTTGTTGGAAACGAACGTTTATGCATAGGACTATGACTACACCAATAAAATATACATGGTAATCATTTCGATTATTGTATATACCATGGAGTCGTTTAATATACCAAACAGATTGACGTTATAAAATGCATCATTCATGAAGATCACAAGTCGTGGACATGATTGATTTATTGACAAAAACATTAGTTTTATAATCGATACTTTTTTGAAACAAGGAAGCAGAAGTTTGTATAATTTTAAACGTTTCAAGCTGTCACTTTGTAATTTATAGATACCAGTTTCGTTTCCTTTCCTTTCAGAACCTATATGCCTGGATAAAATGTTCTGCTATGGGGCAGAGTCTTATTTTTCTTTATCTAAACGGATAATTACCGCTTTAATATTTCAGTGAAGCTACCGTTACGTGGCTAAAGCTTCACAATAGTTGATTCTCTTTTGTGATAACGTATAGGAAACAAAATGCTCGAAGAAAATAGTATCAAACGAATATCAGTTAATGACAAAGAATTTAAAATAAATCAATAGTATCATGTAAGGGGCAGATTTCAGAAAAGTCAGAGAATCCGCAAAACAAACATTCAAACTCTTGATCAGGTTTTATGCATTTTCTGGAATATGATTAAATTTTAAAAAACCAAAACAATATTAATAGAGTTATGTAGCATTTGCATTGATCTATTTCAAATGCCACTTTCCTTCTCTCTGTCTCTCTGTCTCTCTCCCTCTCTCTCTCCATCTCAGACGATAATATATGTTTACGTCTTAAATCAAATACATAATGGCATCATCCGATAATAACTATCAGTGATATATATTTTCAACTCGCCATCCTTCTTCATTGTACTATATATACTAAGTTATTTAACAATGATCCCTGGAATTCTCACGTTGTGTAGGGTAATGAACCTTCTCAAACATAATTATATGTATCTTAACAGTTGCGACGGTAAAACGACATACGATTCTAACAACATAATTATATGACAATGTTTGATCGCTACCCATTTGATCTGTCCATTAAAATTCACATTTGATTTCTGAACGTGTATGCAGTTTATATATAAAACATTATATTTTAAATGATGCCAAATGTTACTATATTTAATGGAAGATGAAGAACGGAATTATGCCGTTGGGCTAGCAAGTATCTGATAGTTGCATCGGAAATGGTAATCAACCTATTTCAAAGATAAATTCTTACGGCCATGTGTTTTTTTTTATCACAGCCACTGGTCTATAACTACTTTCAACGTTCTTAAATGTTGCGCAGCCTACAATACTATTATTTACTTTTTAAATGGTACCACGTGTGACTTCATTAATTTGACTGTCGATGCCTTGAACTCATTTAGCTTAATACAATAACTTTCCAAACCACTTGAAAAGACATATTGATGAAACATCCAAGAGATGTTTCTGAATAATAAGATTATATCGTATGACGAGACAACATATACATGCCCATTTTCTCTCATCAGAATTGCAATATACTACCTTTATAATGCGCTCGATCAAGTAAAGGCGTACTAGTTCATCCCGATTGATACCAATCTCAAATAAATGTTTAAAGCGGTGCAATTGGTTTTCAAATTCAATGATTTCATTTTAACTATCAAACTTGAAAAGAACCTCCATGTCAAGATATTTGGCAAAATGCTAAGAAATCATATCGATATAATTTTCAGGAAAATGTAGCATTGTGACATAAACATACATAATTTGGAGTTGGCGATAATAACCAAATACATAGGCTTGTTAGCTTTTGTTAGCTGTTATGTACGAAAAAATATTATAATGTAAATCAAACTCCTGTCTATTTCAGAGTTGTGTTCTTTTACGTTTTATCAGAAGATCAGTTCTTCCAATAGTCTGAAAAACCATCTGACCAAGCGACAAGTTAAAAAAAAAAAAACACAAAACACACGCAGATACAGACTGAGGTAGATGAAACACCTACAACAAACTTGTTTTGCAAACAATTCAACAATAAAGGAATATTTGTGAAGTTTTTTTAGACACAATTGATTATGATGAAATAATAAAAAGTATATTTAATTACCCATCACAATCATTGTTTCTATTTACAAGAACAAATGTGTTTAAAGTAAAATAATGAACTGAATTCGGTCTTGTTTAAGAGTCTAGAGCAACAGACTTTATTCCAGAGTTTTTCTGCTATTAAATCATGTAAATTTACATGAAACAAAATCATCGTAAACGCACATAATTCGAATATCATTAGAAACTTGATCTGCTTCAATAATAATGAAGTAGAGGCACGTTTATGTAGGACATTATATTATTCCGGAAAAGTGAAATTTCATCGGACAAAAGAGGACATTCTTATTTTCAATAGCTAACAATTCGCACTTTGGTTACCTGGGTAATGTCAGTCTAGGGGACACAAAAATATTACCTTAATAATAAAAAACCAAGTAAATTCCGTTATATTAGTATATTTGCTAATTACCACAGACTTCAAACTCACTTTTTCTCAAATACCCTTCGCTAATGTTGTTTGAAACCTACTTATATGATAAAATGTGTCCCATCCGATACATTTGTCAGAATGTGGGTACACCCACAATCCAACAGAAAGCGTAACGAATATATCCTACACCATGATTGCACTGCTGATGGTGATCATAGTCAAACGGTCTTAAAAGATATGCGCGCAGAATGAGCCAGCGATGAGAAAAACAGATCGGTTATGATGATGACATAAAGAAAAAGAAAGAAGAAAGAAAAACTAGCTTAATGTCTTTTTTTACAAAAAGTCTTCTCTATATGCTTGATGGTCACATGAAGTAAGTAAAGATCTCATTAAGAGTTTAGGGTATCCTGGTGAAAGATATACAAATTGTACACAGAGTTATTTGTTCCTCATTGTTTGGTTAAGATTAGAAAAGGATTACTTTGGCTTTGATAATGATGTGTATATTCCATCTTTCATTCATACACAGATGGGATTATTAGTTGAAAAGAATTGTTGTATATCCTTTGTTGTTTGCTGACGATACAGTGAATTTGCTGGAAAAGCAGATCAACTAAAGTATCTTAGATAAGTCTCATGCATACTGTAACAGATAGAATTTATTCGTAAATATTGATCAATCGTTCTCATTAAATATAATTTATTTTTTATCTTTCTTATTATTTATATTGTTTGCTTAGTTGATTTTTTCACTATGTACATGCTATACCTACTTTACGTTTCTTTTTATATATATTTTATACTTTGCATTATTTATTATGTACATTTTATACTTCCTTGACATACCTGTCGGCAAATAGTGCTGATCCTTTGCCCACCCAGGTCAAAACTGACCGCTTGCAATATTGGCTCTACGATTTCATCCTGCTACAAAGTAATTCCTTCTTTTAGGTTTTCAAAAGGGTTTCTATGTGAGGTTTAAGGGGACATCGCAAACACACGTATGTAATAATCTGAAATCAGCTCAAACTAATGCCCAAATTACTGAAGAAAAGATATAGAAAGAAGTGTCAGGGCCTTTTCGCACATAACCATTTTCCATTTTACACATTTAGCCCCTGGGTCTAGTCGAAAAGAAAATTCCTGGGTCTTTCGGGCTAATTCATCACCCTTACTTATAACCGGGCGATTCGGTTAACGATGGAATTCCAACTCAGCAATCAGCAGTAAATTACGAAGGCACTGATAATGCCACCACATGTATAAAACAACTGAGTAGGGGGTGTTTTATGGCAAAAACAGACATATCTAACGCTTAAGCTCGATCTCTTCCTGACTGTATTTGCCGACATCGGCGTTCCTATGGCTGCAGATAAAACATTTGCCCCGTCAAAGACCATGACGTAACTCTGATACGAATTGGATTCCATGATAATGGAGTTTCGCCTTCCCACGGACAGCTAGAAAAATGAAATAAGCTCGTTCATTTATTTCTGACTTGAAATAAAATTACTCTCAGGGAGTTGCAATCCATTATAAGTACTCTTAACTTTTCTTGCGCAGTTATTTTGCCGGGACGAGCTTTTCTTTGGCGACTCATCAACCTGACACTTGGCATCTCAAAACCACATTAGATTAACAAAAGAGGTCACGGAAGATTTAAGGGCCTGGCAAAACATTTTAACCTTCTTTAACGATAGATCTTTATTATTACCTGACATTTGGCCTACCTCTGACACGTTGGCCTTGCACACAGATGCTTCTGCCTCAGTCGGATAAGGTGCCATCCTAGGCACACACTATTTCTATGGCACCTGGGATCACATGGGCATATCAAAATATAACGATTCTCGAATTCTACTCTATCGTTCTGGCAGCTGAGGTCTGGGGAGAATACTTGTCCAATAAATGTATATATTTCCACACTGACAATCAAGCCTTAGTTGAAATCATAAACAAGCAATCCTCTTAGGACACAAACATCGTGCATTTCATTTGCAAAATTGTACTCTCTTGCCTTAAAATAAATATCTTAGTCAGAGCAAAGCATATACTGGGTATACGCAACAGACTCTTCGATGCCCTTTCTCGCCAACAGGTTTCGATTTTCTACGCCATGGCTCCTTATGCGGACTAACGTCGTCATTGCATTCAGCTTCTTCCAGCCTTGCCCAGATAGAGCGTACGCTTGACTGTCACGGAATTAAACTCTTTTACTTATTGGATACATGTACTCAGGTTTCGTTTTTTATGTACAACGATACCCGAGGGTGATGTATGTATATTGTGTCGTATTTCTAAACAGTGAATTCGGTTCATCCCATGCCGCATGTGCGAAGTGCTCTCGATGGGACGAACCGAATGCCTACATTGCACAGACTGTCTGTTTATAAATACCTCACCGTATGTACATTTCTTGATAATACGAAATAGTCTTTGTCAGCAGGCAGTCTGCTTCAAGGACTTGCACATCTTCATTTGTAGAGCTGTCTGTGACCAGATTGTGTCTGGAATAACCAGATTGTCTCTGTCTGCGTCTGTGTCTGTGACCAGAGTGTCTATGTCTGAAGTGACCAGAATGTATAATGTCCAGTGTCCGGAGGGTCTAATGTCCAGGGTGTCCGGATTATCTAATGTCCTAGGTGTCCGGAGTGTCTAATGTCTAGTACCTAATGTCCGGAGTGTTCGGAGGGTCTAATGTGCGGCGTATCCGAAATGTCTACTATCTACTGTCTAATGTCCGGTGCGTCCGGAATGTCTACTGTCTGTAATCAGAGTGTCTGTGTCTGCAGTGACCAGAGTGTCTCTGTCTGTGTCTGTGACCGGAGTGTCTGTCTGTAGTGACCAGAGTGTCTAATCCGGAGGGTCTAATGTTCGGAGTGTCCGGAGCGTCTAATGTTCGGAGTGTTCCGAGTGTTCGAAGCATTCCGAGTGTTCGGAGTCTGTGGCAGCTGTGAAGCTGAACTGTAAAAGCCGTGGAGCTGAAACAGTGTACTAATGACGGAGTGTATCTCCGTACATGTAATTTGTTAGCCGTGGGCTAATTTTGGGGTTCGTAAAACCCAGTGTATCTTTCGGGACTGTAAAGATAAGTTGTATAACTGTCCCTCTTTTTTATCACCATAATTTCGCTACCTGAGTGAATGCATTTTACTACATGAGTAAAATTGTACATCGTTTATTACCTGAGTAAACCTTATCCATCGTTTCATTGTCAAATCGTTGTGAACCCATTGCCTTTATATTTGCTAAATTAATTAATTTGTATTAAGTCTGTGCGTTCTTATGTTAAGTAAATACAATATTTGGATTATGTATACTCGCACATTTTCATAATTAACTGCTCATTCAAGTCATCCATTATTAAACATTGTATTTATATCATCGTCAAAAGTGTTCTTTTGCGAATCCGAAAATCCCACCGGGTTATCTTGTTACATTGACCATTTGCTTAAAAACGTTCTACACCCAGTTATACAAACCACGAATAAGCTAGCTTGGACGCTATATAAAGAGTTCACATCAGAAAATTTGACCAAGTTCTCTCCCAGTTTCAATAGCCAGTATGTCCATTTCAGATGCATTTAAGAAATGCGTAAGGTTAGGCAAAAGGGTCTCAGCTTTGTAACCTTTCAATCATTTTTTCTAATATCGCCATTCCGCCGTGTGTGCTACTTTCTCTTTCAGGTCTCGTGGGTTTCACAGACCTAGAACATTGGGCATCGACCGTGCTTTGCTGGGATATCATTCGCCCGACCCGGACTAATCGGTGTTTACCGTCCTTTTCGACCGCCACGAGCGTATGTGGGTACTCTAAGACCAACTGCGCATTCAAGAAGTACTCGCAACCGTTTTAAAGTTTCTTGCCAATCCTCCATACATGCTGGATATATCCTAACTACCGGTGAGTATAAGGGTACTCTACTGCCATGGCAATACAGAATTCATCGGTTTAATTTTGATCAACATTGATCTTTCCTTTGATGATGGACAGTTTTGTTCCTTGCCCCACATATCTTTATGTGGCTGCCAGAAGTACAGCAAGCTCTGATATTTTGCTGTATTTCTGTTTATGGCGTTTGCAGTCTCAAAACTTTTATGTATTATAAGCTACGTCTCATTGTTCAATTTTTTAGCACGTTTACGCTTTAGACTTTGTCCGCATAGTTATGTTATGCTGTCAATACATATCAATTTATTTGTTCACTAATATCATTTATGTTCAATACAAAGTCAAGACAGTGGCCAGCATCAAACAACTTTTTCTTTGTTTTAATTAAGTACCATATACTTTGACTTTGTAATATTTGCACGCCTGACCTAGGGTATTATATCCTTTCACTCTCTATCTTCCTCTCGACTCTATCGATGACGAAAAGTAGGCTGGTGTATGCACATTTAATTTTACAACATCATCCAACAAGTTAATAATACAAAACCATCGTTTCCATTCACTTTCTTTCTGACAATAACTTGCTCCCCTCTTATACATGTGCATGAACACATCACATAAAGTGCATTTTAAACTTCATTAGCGTTCCTTATTATATATATTTCAAACATATTTGATTTTTCACATTATATGCATTTTATACCAAATATTTCTTGATATATTTTATACGTACATGACGTTTCTTATTGATCACATTTTATATTTAATTGGTGTTTTGTATTTTGTATACTGTATTTTATATGTTCTTGATTTTTCTCATCAAGTTGTGTATGCTTACTTGACACTGGTCATATTGTATATATTCTACATTACGTTTCACATTGTCCGCAAATAATAACACGATAATGGCTACAATGCCCCAACCCCACCATTCACACTGCTCCATGTATATAAGATTTAAAAATTGTATATCCTATTTCAATACGGATTCATTCTCTGTAGATGGCAACCTCATGGAGGCTTATTAATGTTATAGTGGGCGATTCCTTTCTGTAAAATATTTTGGTTTTCAGACAATTTATTTTGGAACCAAACATTGTCGGATTTATCAGAAAAGTTACGCTCAATATGCAACATGATGTGTTACAACTGTCGTTGCTTTTAAAGCTGTTTTGTCAACATTTGCAATGTGGACGCTAATGCCTTCACAGACGCGTTTGTTATGTTTTATGAGTTCTGAAACTGTGCCAGCGCTGTGGTTTCTCAAACTCACCTAGAGACGTGGCGTTTAAGGACAGTTTTCTGCACAAATTAGTACCAAGCATGGCTTTAGGGCAGCGAAACACATGATCGCATCATTTCAAAATGTAGCTCGGGATGACAAACAATAGCGCAGCGCGACAATCTTTGACAAGTTATGAGTGGTTAAAGTTTTTTTGCAAGTAAACAGTCAGCGTGAAATCACCGGATACATTTTATTCAACACTGACGATAATCTAGTCATGCAAATATATCACAGGCTATGGTGATACATGCACTGGCATCAAATCATTGACACAGGCTTAAGGAATTTTCAGCAGGACTTTGTACATAATTATTACTTTTCACTGGAACACCTAGAGTTTTTTAGTCAGTCCGTGATTGACATTTACTTATATGCATTTCTTACCGTACTAATTTATCTACAGATGATCTTTAATTGGTTCAGGTGCAACGACAATAAATGAGGACCAGTGAGTCAGACCATTATAAATGCATGCCATGAAAGAAAGAAAATGTACCAGAATCTTCTACATATGTAGTAATATTGTTATTGGTCGTCAGAGATAAAATGCAATAGAATGCTTCAAAGACGTTACTAAGGGGCACTTGATCGACTCAGGCGCTTGTGCTTAAAATTTGTCATTGAATAAAATGATTGATTCTATCCACAGTGACGGGGCTGTGGAATTTGCACAATTTACCAGTTATTCCAGTATCGATTGCGAGTTTGATCCACATGGCGACGCATATCTGTGTATGTTGAGTTTTAACGAATTCTTGTATGCAATGAAATTTAATATTTTAAAGGTTAAATCTACATTGTTAATTGGGGCTACCCTGATGTACCATAGCAGCTCGAGCTTAGCTTTGTATTTCAGCATTAACACCCAAAACACCAGATTGAAGAATGTGAATCCCACGCATAGAAGCACCTTTTTATTTTACATCAACATTACATTAATCACACAAGTAAATTCTGGACCCACACATGTCCTTGTAACAAGTTTTGGAATAACGACAAGAACAATAATTTCAGAAACTGACAAACTGCGTATTGGTTTTTTATAAAATTAATGCCATCCCACAGAACTATGTTTGCATTAGAGTAGTACTTGTAAAAATAATAATTGATTAGGAATTCGTGTGTGTGCAGCACCTGAAGAAGGCTATCATGTCGAGCAACTACAATCCGCGATCCGGCTATTAAGAAAAGAACTATTATATTATTGACAATCAAACTTATCGACGAAGCCGAACAACAGCTGATATATGAAATAACTAAGACAACTGCGTTACTGGTGAAACACTAACGAATTTGCATGTCGGTATACGATATTTGGGTGTGGAAATACTTCTGTCTCACATGCATATCCTATGTCATGGGCACTTATTTGTAAATTTGTTTGGCAGGTGTTGGCGTTCGAGATCGCTGGAATAAATGGAAAGTCGTTGTGAGTAAACCATTTTTTTTATCTCGATCAGTAACAAACACAACATTGTTATATCATACAACTGGTTTCTTCCTTATTGTTCAGTCATTAACGACATGATCGATAAATTCTGAAACCTGTATTCCTTAATTGGATGCATTCAACCTTACCAAGTTTAACTCTGCTTGATTATATCAGATACATTACATGAAAACGCACAGAGAGCAGACATATTCCCATTATTTGAAAAGTACGGAACATTCTTGTATATAAAGGAGCTCAGAAAGCAAGTTCTTCTTCCAGCCTTAAATGCTTTCTTAGAATGCCATTTTATTACCTACCAATGTAAAACGGATATAGAATTGTCCTGCTCTTTATAACATTGACACATTTTGTGCATGTCATTAGGATTTCTGTCATATACCTCGGTAGTTTTCTTCCACATCTCAGTCATGTTATATTACCATTATATGATTTATGTGCTGCTGAAACAAATTCTGCAGAGGTGGTGGAGACGTATATGACAGACATAATTATAGACAATATTGACAATGGATGCCTTATTGCTCTACTACACTCTGAATATTACAATTTGGGAAATCAGCTATACGACTTTTATGTTGTAGGTTTCTGCTGCAGTTTTCTTTGTTTCATTTTCCTGTTGTTTTCCTTTTTCCGAACGATTCAACAGATATTTCGTAAAGTTTACTTTAGTGTTTAAAAAGACAGTTTAGAAATACATGCGTAATGATAGGAACACAAACAGGTCTTAAATGATGGATCGTTGCCACTCTTGAATATGATAGGTGTCAGCATGGTACAACTGTTCCGATTTACGTCATGATTGAGAAATATGCAGCGAATCGATAGATCAATCTTCTTGCTTTAAACGGATGTCTCAGTCTTATGGATCACAGATGTTAGCTCAGGTAGAAGTTTAATATACAATTGTTAATGAATATGGAAAATCACATGATATCGTAAACATAAAATATTTAATACGTCTAATTTCTCACATGATTACTTTGTGCTTTATTCTTTCATTATTTGAAACATATTTATGTCCGTTAAATTTGATAATTAACTTATGATTGAGCGATTTATTGTAAAGATGTCTACAGATATTTAGTTGGGAGGGGTAATTTAGTGAACATAATATACATCGTTACAGACGATATTAGTGGACAGATTTGATCAGCACTGAAAATATATTGCATTTAGCATACATATCATATAACATATGTGCGTTGTAGTTACGTTATAAATCTGTTTCGTTCACAGGTTAGAGGCACATGAGAGTATGTATGAAAGATATAGTCCTTAATAAGTATTTGTTTATGTCATTTACATGAAAATCGCTTGTTAAGTTACAAATGTTTCCCTCATAAATTATTCCTTTGGTTAAGACTGTATTATCATCTTTATTATGCACACGGTTTTTTCTTTCTGTATTGCTTAAAACTGATTTTTTAATTTGATATTAACCATATAAATGAAAGAATACTCTTGCTGATCATCGATAGGCAGAACATAAATATCGATCGTATGATAAATAACCTACACGAAGTTTAATTAATTGGAAATCAGGAGGTGATACTAACTAATATGTCAATTGGTCATGGCAAATAAGAATAAACGTTATAATAGACACGTAATTAGATGGTAGCATCAAAGCTAGCAATCTAAAAATTGGGTAAATAAACATCCTTAAAGTTTGTGCTCTGTTCGCTCAGTGCAACGCACGCGTTAACATACTCATTGAATCTATTTTTTTGAAAACAACTGATGATAATCGAATACTTTATTTTATTTGACGGTGCTATATTGTCCTATAAAGCGTACAATTTTACACCATATTTGGATGGATAACCATCTTTTGTATATTCATGTTCGTGAGCTTTCTTCTAATGGGGTTGCGTAAGTGTAACGGATCGATCTTTAATGTTTATCTCAGTTTATTTCCCTACAGGTCACGCTATTATTAATACGATAACAAGATGACCGCTATCGTTTAACCGGCTTGAAGCAGCTGATCCGTTTTTTGTGCCGTTTTCATGATATTTGTACTTGTTTGCCTGTTTTGATCTTCGTTATTGTGTTCATTATGTATTGGCTTTTAAATTCGTATGTGTTTACATAGCATCGGTGTTTTAACTTCCTTACTTAAATAAAACAAAATGAGCATGAGAAGATACAACTAACAAATAAATCATACAATCAAACAACGCTGTGTGTATAACAAGATGAAAAGATGGCCAATATCGCTTAACCGCCTTCAAGCAGCTGTTCCTTTTCTTAGTGCCGCTTTCATTATATTTGTGCTTGTTGCCTGTTTTCATCTTCGTTATTGTGTTCAGTATGTATTGGCTGTTAAATTCGTATGTGCTTCTTCATCTCCTTGTTTTGGAAGCGAGAATAATTAGACTTTTTCTCAGGTGTCTTGCTTCACTGTTTATGAACAAACCGCCATCACGTGATACTCGCCAGTCAACCCATTTATGCTACGATGGACCCTCATTAATTGATCTAAATGATCACTCCTTGGCTCTCCACACTACATTGTGCTCTTGCCTAAACAAACTGGGACTACATTCATCATTACTTAAATGTAAACAGAAGCGAAAAAAGAAACGTTGTTTCAAAGCTGGCCAGCGTAGAACAGGAGGAAGAATTCCAGTTATCTTCCTTATTTCGGTTCAACAATTTAAAAAGAATTCGACCGTTAATTTAGATAACCTAATTAATATCCCTATTAATTCGTCAACCTTTGTGTCAGCTATCCAAGAAATAGCTCTGCGCATTGCATTAGTCAATGCCCAGTCAGTAGGACCACCGGAAAAGCGCACATAAATAGTTAATTTTATCAACGACCAGACAACTGACGTATTTTTCCTGACAAACATGGCTAAAAACATCAGGAGATGAGCCCAAGTGTGCGGATGTAACACCCACTGGTTACTCCATCAAGTCGTTCCCCCGTAATTCTCGCGGAGGTGGAATTGCTCTAATCACAAATAACTCCATGATAAAACGTCTTGACCACACCACAACAATCAATTTCGACCACACATCGTTTGAACTAGTCCAAACCACACTCACACTAGAGAAAAGGTCAGTCCATTTTTTCTGCCTATACCGCCCTCCTCCCAGTAAAAAAACACAAGCTTGCTGACTATCTCTTTTTGGAGCAGTTTCCAAATCTCCTGGACTATGAAAATTCGATAGGTGGAAACCTGATAATTCTTGGAGATTTCAACTTTCTCTTTGACTGTCCCAGAAACTTATAGATACCTATTTCTATAGATATCTATTTGAACTTTTTGAAGTTTCTGGAGCAGATATTGAGATGAACCAGACATGAATGAAATAGATATCTATTTCATAGATTTTCAAATCTATGAAAACTCATAGATTTCATTGATGTTTTCAACCTCAAGCAGTAGGTTAACCAACCCATCCATAAACATGGTCACATTTTAGACTGGATTCTTCATAGACCCGATGATAACATTCTACGGTCCTCCCTGGTATCCCATAACCTTGCATCAATCAAATCTGCATTATATGCCATCTTGACGTATCAGTCCCTAACCCTCCACCTTTATCTGCTACTAAGAGAAACCTCCGTATGATAAATAGAATCAAACTAATGCATGACATCCACGCTAGCCTAAGAGCTTGCTTAACTCCTACCGCAGAACATCTCGATAACTTCCTGCGTTCATTGCTTGACAAACATGCCCCAGCTACCAAGTGCAGAGTATCAATTCAAAAGTGTTATCCATGGTATAGCAGTGTCAGGGACCAGCTTCGCACTGCTAAAAGAGACCGCCGTAAAGTTGAGAGGCTCTGGCTTTCCACCAGACTCACTATTCATAAGCAAATCTATGAAGCCGCTAAGAAGAATGTCACAAATAAAGTCCATGCAGCGAAATCAGCCCACTACACTACTACGATTATGGAAAGTTGCAGCTGCAAAGAGCTCTACGAGATTACTAACAAGCTAATGTCAAGGAAAAAATAAATATACACCACTTCCAACTACCTTATCTCCAGTCGACCTTCCGGACATGTTTGCAAATTTCTTCCTTGACAAAGTACAAACCATTAGAGATAAGCTTGACACCACAATTTAAATTGACTGGTCGTCACCATACAGTTGGGATACAGAATTCGAGCGGAAACCATTAGCAGCATTTGAACCTGTCTCTATGGATTTCGTGTACAATCCTGATTAAGAGTGCAACAAAGTCATGTGAACTTGATCGAATTCGAACATCACTGCTGCTTGAGTGCTTAGATCCTGTATTGCCTTCACTGACTGATGTTATTAATACCTCTCTCTCATCCGGGGAATTCACATCTTTTTCCAAAACTGCCATTGTAAAGCCTTTACTGAAGAAACCATAACGATTTAATGAACTACCGCCCAGTTTCGAATCTCCCATTCATACCAAAAAATCTTAGAAAAGGTTGTTCTATCCCAGCTTGTATCTCATCTAAATTCAAACAGTCTTTAGAGCAATGTACAATCTGCATATCGCCCTTGCCACAGTACTGAAACTGCTCTTCTAAAAGTAGTTAATGATATTCTCTCTGCGCTGGATAGCGAAGAGATTACAGTCGTCACCATCCTTGATTTGTCTGCAGCATTTGACACAATAGACCATGATATATTACTTCACCGTCTCCAACATGTATGTGGTATTCATGATACAGCCTTATTGTAGTTCAAGTCCTACTGGTCAACATGACACAAATTATATCTGCAAATGGAATACACTACAGCCCATTTGATCTATGTTGGTCTGTTGTTGGACTTGTTCTCTTTATTCTGTACACTCACTCGCTCTCAAGTGTCATACATCATCATCCAGTGTCTCACCAATTATACGCTGATGACACCCAAATATACAAATCTAGCCACCCAACCGAAGTTGATGCTACCATCCAAGGTGTAGAGAAGTACATTTATGATGTAAAATCATGGATGACATGTAACAAGCTGCAGATGAATGATGATAAAACTGAGGCCATTCTGATCACATCACAAATACTTTCTCATTCACATCCTTTACCTCAAACAATAAATATCAACAACACCAACATTAAATTCCCACAATCAGTACGAAACCTAGGTGTTACTCTGGACAGTACTCTCACATTGCACCAACTTGTCGTGAACATATGCAAGGCTGTATATCTTAAGCTGAGACGCATCAGCTCAATTCGAAAATATCTTTCAGTTGATGCCACTAAAACACTTGTGTGTTCATTAGTACTTTCAAGAATGGACTATTGTAACTCAATTCTGTCTGGTTCATCTCAATATCTGCTCCAGAAACTTCAAAAAGTTTAAAACACAGCTACTCTGATCATACATAGAGTAACGCGATCAGAGCACACCTCCCCGCTGATATGTACCATACACTGGCTATCCAGTCGATCCAGGATCAAACACAAACTTTGTTCTCTGTGCTACGTTTCACTGTTGGACTCTAGTCCAACATACCTATCCGACCTCAATTATGTGTACACACCAGCAAAATACTTACGCTCCTCTTCTGACAATCGTGTACTCATTATTCCCACTATGAGCACAAAGTCATATGGACAGCGTTATTTTGCACACCAGGGCACATAGACACAGTGATCACATTCAAGAGAGCACACTTATTTCTACTGCAAAAACAAACTTAAAGACCTAATAATGTTTCCTACCTTAAATATTCTCAGCTTGATTTTGTTTTTTTAAAAATATTTTCCCATTTCATGGTGTTCGTTTTAGTAATCATATTATTATATGCTTTTTATCTTAAATGTGTTGTCTAATGTTGTAAAGCGCTTAGAGCTTCTAAAGATTAGGCGCTATACAAAGTCCTCATTATTATTATTATTATTATTATTATTATTATTATTATTATTATTATTATCATTATTATTACTATTATTATTATCATCATTTATATTATTATTATTATTATTATTATTATTATTATTATTATTATTTTATTATTAAGGTATCCTCATTGTAAGTTAAATATAAATAGCCCATGCGGGATTTTGTATTTAGCCATTAGCCAGCCTATCCGAATGGTATATATTTTAGAGTGCCATGCCTTCCAATGGCCTGTGTGAAAGCCTATTACAGGATCACAGGCATTATATATGTGATGTCACCGATGCGTAATACCGCTACGCAGGTGTGCTAACAAATAACGAAAATTAGCCTGTCTTGTTTCTTTAAAGGATAACCCTGGGGAGCTAGCAGTATGGACTACAATTACTTTATCTATTAATTAGCCTACCTATGTGGATTATTTTCTCGATCAAATGTTTCACACTCACAAACACACAAAATTCCGTTATAGTATTTAACAGGAACATTTCTTGGTTTCCCGGTTGGGCTTTTACGTACGATAGGGACAAATGAACGCCAAATTTTTTGCTGAGCCTGATGGATTTTTCTAATTCATCTATCAACTCATAATATATATATATATATATATATATATATATATATATATATATATATATATATATATATATATATATATATATATATATATATATATGAATGAATGAATTGTAACAGTTGATTGTCTCCATTTTTATATGAATGAATGAATTGTAACAGTTGATTGTCTCCATTTTTATATGAATGAATGAATTGTAACAGTTGATTGTCTCCATTTTTACTTAACACGGTACACTTCACTATAATCCAATGCACACCTTACACTTTTACTAAAATACAGTATGTAACTCATGCATGATTGATATTTGGTTCATTCTTCAAGCATTATGATATTCAATAAATGTTGTACGAACATGCCCAATTTGTATTCAAGCGTACTTGTCTAGGTTAGCTAATATTAGATTATAAACAACAAATATGTATTTGCTATTATTAACAGAAGCGCTTTGGCTTACTGCTTCAAAATATCGAAGTATGGCCAAGACATTCGCCTCAATGAACCATAAAGAAAATCATTTTGGCAACATTTCGTTGATTCAAATACTTTCAAACAAAATAATTTAAAGTGAAATTTCGTGAATATTACTGAATAAAAAATATATCAAATAATTTACATAATACATTTTTAGATAAGTTGCCCAATTTATATACGTATTTGTGAACGGAATCGACAGTATTGGACTGATGGCCATCGGTTGCTTGCTTTGCCTCCTTTAATGCCATCCACGATCAGACAAGAACGGATTAAACTAAATACCTGGCATCAGGATTCGTATTTATAACATTACCTAGCATCATTTCTTATGCAGAAAGATGATGCGCTTTAAAATACCATAACTAACCTAATCAGGGATAGGAATCTCCTTAATAACTACACAACATATTATCCGTTCATTTTTATATGGAAATTAGTGAAGTAAGCATTTCGGTTCATAGGAACAGCAGGATTCTGGCGTTTTAAGGACACGATAAGCTGATTTGTGGTGTTATATTTCGCGAACAAAACTGGTTTATTTTTTCGTAGGTGCCAGAAACCGTAAAAACATCATGTTATTTGATAAAGCAACGAGAACGGATTAGGGTAATTTGTTTAAATAAATTGACAAGCGCATTTTGAAAGTGATAGGAGATAGATGACCATTGGATATCTGGCAAGTTTGCTCTTGGTAAATATTATTTCATTTTGATATCCACTTTCATACTTCCTCATCATTGAAAACATGAAATAGATCTTTCTCTTTTTCTTTCGCCAGCTTTGACTTTTTGTTGTTGTTACATGTTTCGTTAAATGAAATGCAGTTTTCTATGTTTTAGGTTTTGAATCCTGTGATCAGCGTTTTTACTGGAAATATGTTATTTTTATCAATTATAAATGAAATAATAATGTAGAAAGTTGCACGGAATTTATTGTGATTTAAGTTTGGTTCGGTTTGTTGAGTTTAATTTAATTTGGAGAATGTATGGTTTTTTTCTTTAAATTAAAAAAACAAGTACACATGGAATTTGTGTCCCTAGGGCATGATAATACTGGTATTTGTTTTAAACTCACTTTTAAATATACCGAACCAAATCTTTGTTGTCTTCACCATTATTACCATCATTATTACCATCACTGTTAACTTCGATAAGGAAAACATGATAATGTGATATAGGTTTGAACGATTCAATAATGTTTGTTCAAGCCCTTTCCAATGCCTACTGATTTATTTATTGTTTTGCATATTTATTGCTGAGCAAAGGTTTTCGATTATATTTGGGGCTTCGTCTCTTTTCTACCATTGCTTTGCATATTTATAATCAGCACTGATTTGCCAGTATTAATTTCTGGCAAAAGTGTCGCAAGTTTCTTACAATGTTCATAATAGTCCAAGGATTCATATAACCTATTGCAAGAGTTATGGCTCGGTTACCGTACCAGGAACGTGCTCCGTTAAATCTTGATTAGACTATGCAGTACAAGGCACGTCGCGTCAATTTCCAGATATATTATTTCATTTGTTGATATCCCATTCAAACCTAACAGTCATAATAAGTCATCGAGACTTAGCATATATATTCTGCCTTTTCTGCCGATCAGATATCAATTTAAATTGTACATTTTGCTATAGACATTCAAATACTGCGATTATAAGTAATATATTGCACTAAGCTCTTTTGAGGAAATTCGTATGTGAAATTTCATTGCGACTTTAGTATTAACACTATATGTAAAAACTAATAAAGCAGTTAAAATCAACCTAAATTCAGGTATGTAGGTTCCAAATAAAGAAATTGCAAAACACAAAGCAGATTAAACACTAATTCCCGATCCGGTGCAGAGCAGGAAACATGCTATTTAATTATTTACAATGAGGAACAGATTAGTTTTTGGAAGAGTCGAAAGAACCTGCAATACATTAAAGTAATTCTGAACAAGCTGAATAACGAGTTTGGAAGAAAAACTAGCATCACTTTGGTTTTGGAAATGAACAATGAAATGATATTCTGAAAGGAACAGAATCCAAACATGTAAACAAATGGTGAACTCAATATGGCAATGCTGCAAGTAAATAAATCAAAACGAACAATATGCCAGGAAACACATTGTGAAAATATTTAATACTCATCAGATACAAAATGAAAATATGAGATAAAACTTGCTTAGCTAGTGAATTTCGGTACGTGTACAGACATGATTCAGGAAGACGACTTGCTATACACAGTATTCCTGATTAAACAGGTACCAAACCAATCATCTCTAAGATTGATAACGCTAAAGACCAAGTAGCCCTCGTAAAGGACAAAAGGAAGCTGAAATAAAAGTTTCCATTAAGATTGAGGAAAGATAATAATCAACTAAACACGGGTATCATCAGCAGGCGTTTATGGCACTCTTAGGTACAATATGTCTTGTACTTTAATTACCGGGTCTATACCAAAACGGAAACAGACAGAACGCACTGAAGACAGTTTTGATGACATCAATGCTGATATTTCTTCAAAGTCCAAATCATGATGTTCGTTTTTCTTTATTGTGTAAAACTAAATTGACTATCCTTTCCCACCTTCATATAATCTTATAAAAATATTTTATGTCTTCATTATTGCAAACATCTGTGATGTCGGTAACACGGTATGCATTTCCTTTCAATACTTAAACTGATAGCAAATAATGTTCGAAGATGTTATAAACTTTGGGAGATTTATGTAATATCATCATAATTTTAAAACTTGCAAGTATGACATAATAAATAAATAATCCAGTCAGTAAATAACAGACTAGTAAACATATACCCATACGGATGGAATACAGAATCTGACACTCTAAATATGAATTAATATAATCTTTTTCCTGGACTCACAATATAACAAGAATGCCCAGAATTAAAAGATGTCAAACTATGAGTTTGTTTACACTTACATTTGGCAACAAATAAGTATCTAAAGTCAATTGATAAATGTATCTCTCCCTCTCTTTGCACAAACATTTTACCTATTTTATCATATATCAGCATGGGAGTGTCCATACATAGAATCACTTATGACCAGTTTCAATGCCAGAACTGAATTTTAAGACCTTTTTGTATCAAAAAAAAAAAAAGAATTATTGCTTGACGTAATAGGTGGACATGATCAGATGTAGTAATGAACTTATTTTATATTAAAGATAAAGTTATACTTTTATAACAGCAGCTGTAACAATGGATAACAATATATGTCTCATTTTAAGAAATAAATGACATTATACTTTCTGCATGAAAGGTAGTTTGCATATAGAACTGCAGATAGTGTACATTTTTATGCAAAATGACAACTTTACATCAGGATGTTTTCAAACTGTCTCAGAATATTATTAATAATTTTACTAATGTAACTTGTATGTCGTATTTCACTGACATTGTTCAGCCTTTTCAGCTGAAATTGGTTTGAAGGTTATAACTGTATAACAGCTTCATTCTCATGAGCATAGTTCAGCTATACGTATTTGCCAATAATTATGAAGGTCATTTATTCAGTCGCTCAACCCCATTACAGCGTGATGATCAATATATAATATGACAATGGTCCAGAAATTGTCCATAAAAGCAATATGAAAGGCCACTGAAGAGGTGACAGAGATGATAATGCCATCCATTAATATCTAATTATAACGGTGTTGTTGATTTTATCACCCTTATGGTAATGGTTGTTATTGTAATTATTATAAAACAAGAGTATGTTATACAACTTTGCACGATTCTGCTTCAAACTGGTCAGGGACAATATAGGATATCCTTGAACAATCTTAAAAACCCTAAAAAATGTATGCGTACATGTGAGCTTTCGCTTATCAAAAAATATGGTTTGTACAAATGATGCTCATTGTTTTCCTGTCTGTTAAACACTCCCGTTTAAAGTAAGTTAATTTTATGATCCAGCAAGTTGGCAGTTTCATCACCCAGTGCTCATGTAAAATCAGTACACTCCTCTGGATTTTAATTGTTTTGAATGTATATTTTTATGAGCTCGAACTTTCGTATTTGTATCAAGTTTCTAAGTAGATAAAGGCTATTAATAGTTCTGGTGTCACCATTTATTTGGAAAAATATTTTTGATTTTTTGTTATAGAGAATAGTTTTGGTGATGCTTAATATGGCTTTTTAACAAATTCGATACATGCTATTGTTAGAGTAGATAATACATTTCTTATCATTTGTGGTCATTGGAATATTATACAGGACACCGATCTTGATACTCATCACATTAATCACATGGTCGCAATAATAGTACAGGACATCTTCCATGAGCTATATTTATAAGATAGCTGGAGAGTATACAATCCTTATACGCTATCATTGACTTTGACACATGTTTTCTATTAAAACAAGTATATTTGCTGATTTCATGATCTATGTGGACACGTTCACACGTTTCGCTGATCGTTCTGATAAAGGCCTAACGTTACATTTGTTAACAATAGTTAGAAGTCATGGTTGTTGGATAATATACACTAAACTGTTAAGCAAAAGTACATACTGTTCAAATAAACCTAATTGAATATAACACCGTTTAGGAGTTTTATCTTCAAGATGATAGCAATGACTAGCTGCAAGTAAAGATAACATAAATTGCTTTATTAGAAATTATTAAAATTAAAAGAATTAGAAACAAAACAAATGAATAATCGATGATAACTTGCTAAAATGAATCTAAAATGTCGTGCTTTGGCAAATTATTTATTCAAATATATTTTTTTTACAGATTCTTGTAAAATAACAATAACAAGCAAACCGAACCGGAAGATGAAAGGAAAACATATAGGTGAGTAATTTTAAGATAAAATCTAAGATACCACGAATATGATGTAAAGTGGGAATTCAATAACCAACTATTTACAGAATTAATTCTAATTGTAATAAATAACAGTATCAAAAATATTGTCTCAACACTTGTTTGTCTAGCAAATGTTATGCCTTTTAGCAATTTGTACCGATTCGTTTATGAATTTCTTTCTTGCAATCAAAGATTTCCTTATTCCTCATGTATACGCATTTGCTTGATTAAATTGTGGCATATATTGGTTATAAGATTATAGTAACACTAGTGTGGCACAGGCTGGTTGTAATATCAGACTGACAATAGTGGTATATATTGGTATTAAGATTATAGTCACATTAGTTGCATATGCAGTATGAAAGATTAGATTAACACTATTGGCATATGCACGTTCTAAGATTTAAATAACACTAGTGGCATATGCTGGTTGGAAGATCAGAATAACTCCAGCTTCGTAGATACGAGTTACACTAGTGACATATGTTAGTTGATATCATTGAACTGATGGTGGTAATAAGACAACGCTTTGAAGTTAAACATTGATACCAGAGAGAGCACAAGTTTTGTTGTGCGTACATTTTTGTTGTCCAGTGCTTACTCTTTTCTTTGTGATTCGATAATAAAACTAAAATTGTATTTTGTGCTTTCATTTTAAATGTGATAATGTATCATATGGTACCATCATAAATAACATATTTTGTAATTTAAATATACAATAACTACGTCTGTAGCAAGTCATTTTTGTGTACTGTTATTTCAATCTACTACTATCAATTCACACCAAGAAAATAAAATTGAATTTAAAGATAACCTATAATTTTAAATTCATTTTTGTTCAGGTACGTGCGTTTTGTATATAAAATTGGAGTTGTTAGCTTTAATTACAATTGTTCGTTGTAAATAATATTGGAATTAATTTGGATATATGTGGTCAGTTTACTACTAGAAACTTCTTTGTAATGATACCGAGCTCCTATACGTGCAGAGGAAACAGAATGGTATTGTTCTGTACAGTAAATAAAGTTATGTTGCACTAAGCATTAATATTGGTTTAATCTTTTGCTGCCTGAATTCATAAACAAATCTTTATTCAGATACTGACAATTCCTGCAGTCTGTTAAACACTCCGGTTTAACAATGTTAACTTTATGATCCAGGAAGTTGGTATTTTCATGACCCAATGCTCATATAAAACCCTTACACTCCTCTGGTTTTAAATTATTTTGAATGTATAATTTGATGAGTTCAAACTGTAGTATTTATATCAAGTTTCTAATTAGATTGAGTATAGTAATAGTTCTGGTGTCACCAGTTGTTTGGAAAATATATTTGAACTTTTTTTTACATAGAGAATACGTTTGGTGATCATTAATTTGGCTTCTTAAGGAATTGGACACATGATTTTTTATCATTTGTGGTCATTGGAATATTGTACAGGACACCGATCTTGATACTCATCACATTAATCACATGGTCGCAATAATAGTGCAATACATCATCCATGAGCTATATTTATAAGATAGTTGGAGAGTATAAAATCCTAATACTCTATAATAAAAGTATACTAATTCACAAACAAATATGTATTCAGAGATACATACAGGTAATTCCCTGCTGAGTTTATCTTACTCATGTATACATTATATATATATTCGGGGAGAGAAGAGAGTAATGCAGTCTGGAACAAAAAGTATAAAGAATAACACGTTTGCGTTCGACTCTATTATCTTCGCCATATAATCATACCCAGTGAACGTAACAATATAAATGTAACACATGAACATCTATGTTTACCACTAGGTCAGAAAAAGCGTTCATCGGAGAATAAGATCTGTTATGAACCTCATAAACTCAGCCATGACGTTAAAGTCCAAAGTGGTGCAACAAAAGTCGTCGTGCACAGATCAAATCGAGATTCGACAGAGGCACATACCAGTTTACTAGCATCCAAACAAACAAAACCTAATCAACCACCTCCCACATTAACTGAAGTTGAATTCTCTCACAGAATATACCAAACATATTTATATAATTTACCAAACCCTGGTTCCAAGAAGCAAAACAACTTCTACAAAATTTTCTTGCCTAACACTGCACTCGATCAATCAAAACAATTTGTCTATAATAGCAAGCATATCCATCTGTCATAACATAAGTAACTCAACTAAGAACCATACTATGTACATAGCCGTTTGGTACAGATTAATCGGACTCTATCTGCGTGGCTTTTGTATCTGAACCCGTATATGCTTTGTTAAACACCCAACCAATTAATGTAATTTATATATACACGTAATAGTTTGCATGTTAGAGCTAAAATCAAGCTTCTCTTGGCATATAAAGGTTTCGTCATTAATGTTTTTGTCTATGTTTGGGACATTTCATCTCCTCCCCTTGTACATTTACAATCATCTATTGACCTTGGCCATGTCAAACATGACAAATTGTAGTACAGAGAGAGAGAGAGAGAGAGAGAGAGACAGAGAGACAGAGAGAGACACAAAGAGACAGACAGAACCAGTCAGTCTTCAATAAAAAGGTATTATGAACTCTTTTGTCGTCTCCATATATTCACACATTGTGAATACATCAAAAGAAATAAATAACACTGCTTATTAAGAATACATTAAAATTATCGGTATGGCGAAATCACTTGAGATACAATTTTGCATTTGGTAAAGAGTGTTTTATTCTTTCTGTGATATCATGATTCTTTTCCAGAAAATAATACTCCTGAACTATGACTAGACTTTTGGTTCTGAAATTAAAAAATGCAGAAGAATAGGACAAGCCGAAGTCTTTGCACGTCAAAGAAGGTTCAGCTTTAAGGTAAGTAACTGCATATACATATAGCAGAAACAAAATACACTATATTTATATACTGCATAACTAATCGTATCTGACGTGATCACTTTGTGTCAAGAATGAATAACATGTTCTCATATGTAATACCCTAACTTTAATGACCAGGTAAAAGGTCTCGCTTCAATACTTTGCTGACATATCAGTGTTTAAATAAAATAGAAATCGCTCGGCTAACTATTAAATGTTTGAAAAAGCAAACAACTACTTAATTGTTTACACTCCTGCGTTTTTATACGCCGTCATCCCCGTATCTTCTCATCGCGTTGCTTTTAATAAGAAAGCAACAATTCGGTTCTGTTTTTGTTGTGTCATTGTAATCTCGTATAACTATGGCAATTAATTGCGGCTTGTAACACGAAGATAATGCAATATATTCAAAGATTTATTAAAACCTTTGAACTTGCAAGTTTATATTAAGGATAAATCAGTATTATTCGTTTAGGCATAATCAACTCGTTTTTTCTCAATTCATAGTATATACGTCGTCATCTAATAGTCCATGCAGTATTCATAAACATGTGCTGCTTTGTTATTTACGTCTAAACATGTTATTATTTGGTCATAAAAAACGTGGGATACGACACTATGGCATCCACTAATCTTTAGTTTCTGTAAAAAAGCTAATAATAGTTAACTTGACTTACGTAATACATTTAGAGTTATCTTTAATGTAATCCGCATGCATATCAATCAAATTATTAAGATGAACTGCTAATAAACCGGTTCCCTTACGCGTGTTGACTTCCACATGCAGTTTGACAAATTATCGAAACATCATCATCACCATAAAACTAGGCATTTTATTTGCCCTTCTAATTCGTAATAATAATATTGTACAAGGGCATTTAACTATAATTTCATTATGAGCACTATATACATTTAGTTAGCTTCGTGGGGTAATTTAATTTTCAATAACATTTCATACACGACTGTCACCATTAAACTACAATGAAATGTTTTATGCATTGTTTCAACGTAGGTCAAAGACTTTAGCATGATTGATTTGTATTCTTGTGATTTAACACTCTAGAGCAGAAACGTCCTAATGATTGACTGGCATACTGATGCGTGGTGTTATCTATTTGTCTAGCAATCCATCGGAAGATATGATGCTTCCAAGTTACTTCAAGTGATTGACATGTTTCAGTTGGGTGTCTTCGATAGACTCAAACGGGGGGCGAGCTATTGCGCCATGGACAGGTTGTTGAAGTACCTATGTCTTTTTCAAACTGATTTTGAGTCCGAATAGCTTCGAGGCTTCCGTGAGGTGAAAAAGAAATATCTGGCGACCTGCTTCTTTGTGTTCCATGAGATTACAGCCATCCCCCAAATGAAGCTTCATTAATAAGTTTCTCCATTGTGTTAGACTGTGCATTCAGTCAGCGAAGGTCGAAGAGAGATCCATCCAGTCTTTACTTTATGTATACTCCTTTCTGGAGGTCACGTGTAGCATGGTTCAGGACACATGTGACGAACAGGTTGAATAATAATGGGGCCAGAAGGCAACCCTGCTTTACGCAGTTTGAAATATGCAATGGCTTGGAGACATCCCCATTGTAGAGAACGATTCCCGTTATGCCATCGTGGAAAAGTCTAATCATCCTAATGAACTTCCTTTAGCAGCTGAGTCGGGCTAAGATGACCCATATTAATCTCTGTTGGCAGTATCGAAGACCTCTGTCAGGTCTGTAAAGACATCGTAGAAGTACATGTTTTCTTCAATGCAATGTTCCTGTATTTTTCTCAAACAAAAGCTCATGTCGATCGTACTCCGATCTGGTTTGAAACCACATTGGGTATCCGGCTGTATGGCTTCCAAGACATTACAAACCAGATGGTTGAAAAGGACGCGCGCCCTAATGTTGCATGTAACCGACAAGAGAGGTATGCCCTCTTGTTTTTGTATAATTTTTGTATAATGAGACAAACATTGTGTCTTTGAACTCCTAAAACATAAAATGCTCCTAACAATGCTGACAGGAGGCTGTGAAGTGCTTCAAGTACCTTAGGGTCAGCTGCTTTGAAGTGTTCAACAGGAATTTCTGCCGCATCTGTTGCCTTACCATAGCTGATCATCTTAATGGCTTTATCGACTTCGTCCGTGGCAGTGACAAGTCCAGGTCCGATATAGTTGGCTTCAGGACCATTGTGTCGTAGAGTCTACGGTGGAGGGTTTGTTCATTAGGCTGGAGAAGTAGTCATTCCTCCTTTAGGTGATACTCTCTTTGTATGTGTGCGGAGTGGTTTCCTCAGAAGATATTAGTAATGTTTGTGGTCTCAGGGAGAGGTAGTATATCTGATGATTGGAGCATGTTATGCCTTCCCAATGGTAGTTCATCCACATTGCTCCTTCTATGATTCTCAACTCTGACCTGTAGCTCCCAAGTTACGGTATCTCATAATTAAAGAGGCATTGTTACTCAGAATAAATAGAACACGTGAATATATCGACATTGTTTTCAACATATAATGTGTATGAACGTTTCGTGTTATATCATAAATTTGGAGTCGGTTTAGATTACACATTACATAGGTTACATCTAACGTGTCTCAGGTTTACTGGTTAAATTTTTTAGATATTCATGTAATACGATGATCGCTAGAGGCAGAGTTTTAGTTTAACAGTAATATATTTGTGAAAAAATATATTTATTATTTGATTTGGAACAATAGACTGTCGATATTGCATCACATAAGAAACATTAGATCTCTTGAGCTGTTTTACCACAAAAAATGGTTTTGGCTTCATTAAGTTCTGTAATATAGGAGACCGGTTTCTATACACACTCTACTCGGAACATCGGTGCGTTTAATACTTCTAGAGGTCATCGTTTCAAATATTTTGTTTATATAGTTGATTATATGATACATGTATACCACCCGCCCCTTGTTGTGAGAAATATCATTAGTTATATTTGTTGCTGTTATTGTTTGGAGTATAAAAACAGTTGACGCTGCATGATATTCAACACATGCTGCAACGAGCCCTGTCTCAGGTATATTAAAACAGACGTGGCATTTATCCTCTAATTCATTTTCTAAAATCGATTACAAAAATGGGCTCCAAAATCTTGATATAATAAAAAACTAAAAACTCTCAGAAAGCATGGTATGGAAAATGATTCCTGATCGCAGCCAATCAGTACAGATAATACTGCATACTAATTCCATTTGATTATTTGGAGAACAAATAATCAAATAAATTGATATGTTATCTTGTCTGTTATAGTGGTCTAACATTTTGCATAGCGTTTGAGTACAAAAAGAAGCTAGATTTGTACACATTAATCTTACTATGTTGCCTTGACCACACACGTCACTTGAGTACAAATTTATTTTCGAAAACAAAATTAACTGGTCATCATATATCCCTCTTCACTGGTAGAGAAACACGATACAAATTTCAAACACTAAACCTATAGCTTGTCACTTTCGCAATAAGAAATATTACATTAAAATGAAAAAATATATTAATTTGCTTTCTACCAGAGAACATGTTTTTGAAGCCTATATCTTGTGGTGCTCCAGAAATGCCATTATTTCCACAGTTATCAAATTTACATTCATTTCTATTCTTAGAGAAAATCAGAAATCTTTGGTGGGAAAAGACAAAGTCTGAATATTGAAACCGGTACGTAAAAACATAATAAACTCAAAACATTCAAATATAATAGTAGGTTCTAAATGACAAGTGTACAGCTAATACGATAAATAACGAATTCACTTAGTCATCATTCATAACGATCTTCAAAAGCGAAGAAGATTCGGGGTAGGTATATCTACTTTGCTTTGTTGTATCTTAACGACACGAGGAATAAATCAATCATTGAACAGGTTTTGAACAGGTTTTAATTTATAGTATAACCAATCGGTCTATTTTGTATGACTAGAATAGCACCATCTATATGACACACCATTATAGTCGTATGTTGACGACTGTGCACATGCTATTCCAGTTTAATTTATGATCTACATAGCACCAGTAACATGACTTCGCTCATTTCTCTTGGTGCATGGCCCTTGGATAATACATAATGGCAAGTTATTCCATCGATATTGTTCGAACAAGAATTACTGAAATATTGCTATTGGTCTCCATATTAACACCAGGTGTATTTGTATCCATGGTAGCATGATTCAGAACAGCAATAATCGCAATTGTCACTGTAGTCTACATAGCAATATTTGTAGGCTGCGCTCTGATGATAGTTGCAATTGCGTTTCGAACGACATAACCATCTTCCTGCGGTATAATCGACATCGACCGTATTAAATGAACGTATTCCTTGCAATGGCGGAAAATATTCCGTAGTTTTTTTACTGTTCTCCGATTGATTTTGTCTCACAAACACGCCGTCTTCAGTAGTATTCGCTTTGCTGATAGTCAAATCTCGTATTTCAATACTAAGAGCCAGAACTAGCAAAGCTAGCGGTTGTAGGCGTAATTTGGTTCTTATAGCTGATTGAAATAATTGCTGGAATAGAACATACATCATTTAATCCAACCATCGACATTTGTCCTTTTTCTACCTTACTTTTCCACATAAATAAGAATGGCATATTTTTACATCCCTATTTCAATTCACATTTCAACTGTCGAAGCATGTGAAAGATGATATGACAAATAAGGCATTTTTGCTTCTAAATATGGGTTACATTTGTGAGTATTAACATATCAACGCACTATAATCAGATATGTTCCTTTGTTACTCTCTGATGACTATCCGGCCATTAATCAATCATTAACTCGCCATTCTGACCCTGCATAACCCATCACGCTGATTAACTTATCCGATTATTTTTTTTTTACCATGCACAGATGATAACTGATCAAAGGGACACATATTGTGAATTTCGCATGTGAAACAATATAAAATTGTCCGCAAGTGTGATTCGATTAACATTTACGGTTTCTTCTTTGAGAATGAAAGGCCCACAAAATACTTCATTTCTTGACACACGATGTCTTATAAAATGGCAGAATAAAATACTTTATGTGCAGTATGCTCCAGATAGACAGATAACCATAGTCAGTAATAACAGAGCAGTAAATATCTTGCCAGGTGTATTGATCTGACTGAAGAACAAACCTGGCGAGTTACAATCGCGGATGGACTCGTGTGATAACTTCCGAGAGTGTAATAGTAAGGTGCGATATGATACTGTTGTTAACCATCTACTGTGGCGTTAGATATGTATTGTCTTCAACTAAATAACAGAAAAGAATAAAATCCAACAAATTCTGAAAATTCAAAAAGCATGTATTCCGTAAAACACAAAGTAAAAGTTAAAACAGGTATTGCGAATTAAATCACAAATAGTCCTAGCAAGGTAATTCACAACAAAACAAGCATAGTTTATTCCTAATGAATATCAGTGGGGTTCCGAAAGAACTATTTTGAATGTGATGATGTCCTAACAGTGTTGATTTATTCAAATTATATAATTCAAACTTTCCTTTAATTAATTTACAATGAGTCCTAAAGAACAATTTCTCGTAAATTCAAAACGCATTTTGTAATTCCAGTTCACAATTTAGATAAATAAGTTCTCTCAAATAAAAACTAAACAGAACAATAAGACGTTTCCTCTTCTGATGAAAAGGTATTAAATACTAATTATAATACATTTAATCTTCATATACAAATCTAAGACACAATTTAAGTACCAGGATGAAGGTCAAAATTTAAATTCCAGAAAATTCTTAGTTGTAAACAATATATTATATAAATATCTAGCTACTCAATTCACTCTAATCTTAATGGTAATTTCAATCAGACTGTAAACATAATTTGTTTATGTAAAATATTAAAATCGGAATCAATGCTGCATCCAAAACTCAACCCTAGTAAGCAGGTTTACCCTAGATGAAATTAACTATGTAGGACCTGCTCTTAACCTCAGGCATAGATAAAGGCCAATTCATAAGAGCCACAACGATTATTTGAACAAATATATGAATGCTTTAAAAGGTTACGAATATTCCGAACTTCACGTTATTTTCTTTTCCATACATCATGCAAGTTTTGACATCTGGATTTATCACAAACAAAATTTACGCAGAACCGTTTTATTATTTTTCTGTATTATGTCATTCCTCGTATTCACCTTAGATTTAAAATCATTGTAATTAATCAAAGCATTTTCGTACAGTTTTCCTAATATTCTACATTGGCCATAAAATAATGTAGCATTATTTTCAATTTGAACATTAAATTATCCATCTTACAAATGTACCGTTTTCTCAAATATTGATTTGCCTTATTGGCAATAAAACGTAAAATATTCCTTTTTATCGTCGACTTTGTTCTGGATTATAACTTCAAAACTAATAACAGTGAACTCCATAAAATGGCATTATATATCAACAATGAGCGAAGTTGTAAACTGAGGATTCAATTCATGTTCACGTATTCTAAACTTGATGCATTTCAGACGAATAATTGCAGCTATTAACGAGATTAACAATTATCAGTGGTATATAATTATGTAAATCGATTTACTCTCGTAAACTTCACATGAATGAGGAATTACTGACAGCATTCAGATTGTCCATTTGATTAAAATCAGACCTCATATGCCTTACGTCAAAATCTGACAGTGGCCGCTTAAGGGTCATGTTATGGTGACAATAATTGTTACCATCATTAATAATTTGATAAGTCAATAAGATGAAGTCTAATATTCTCACGTTTGGGAGACAGCAGTATAGCTTAAGAACATCAATATTTGCGGAATTGATTCAATTTCAGATTTATGAATGTTGCATTTGCACGTGGTTATTCAAATGTTATCAGAACTTGGCCCATATGTGGTCGCTGTCAGGTCTTCACTTTGGACATTGAATTTCCTATTTTAATCAGATTTACTTTCTCCATTTGTTGTCAAGGCTATTACCTATCTTATTTGCATTATTCTTAATTGTATTAAAGACGCATATCGCTGACACTAGACTTTTCTAAATTATTTCCACTTTTGTTTACATATTTCTAGTTTCCCACAATATTAGTCAACATAAAAGACGTCTAAATAAACTAAAAGAATACTGCAACATCTGGAAATTAAAGATAAGTCTGGCAAATATATAGTGTTGTCTTTCGAAAAGGGGGATATTTAAGAAGCTATGAATCTTGATATGTTGGCGATTACGTGATAGGGAGAATGTCTTATTATATATATCGTCTTTGTTTATTCTGTTATAACAGTCAATAGTATATGTGTCAAACACTGCTAGCAGCACAAGCGGCAAAGTCATTGTATGGTTTCAAGACTATACTAAATTCGTTTTGTAAACAGTCTACAACTCTGTACCAAGTGTACGATACTTACTAATCAACATTGAAAATTGGGTACGATGTCTGTCATTTCTACGAAGATATTTACATTAAAGATGTACATACGTCATTTTGAAAATATAGCATTGACATTACAAAATTCACCAGAAACTCTCTAATCTATAAATTGTTCATTAGAATTTCAATGCAAGTAGCAAAATTTGTAAGGATTCTTATGTACTAGTTCAAGTTATTACAAATGACTGATGATAGGTTCCTAAAACAAGGATATAACCTACAACTGATATGGTGTGAACACTGTGAATGTTGGGTAAATAAAGTAAAGACTCAACTTTTTCACACGGAATGAGAAAATGTTGTGTTGATCCTGGCATGGGTGATGAGAAACTTGTATTCACTATATTTATACAAATGTGTAAAAATAATTTTAACCACGAACTAAATGAAAGTTATATTCAATCCATTAAGATTTCTCACGAAGGTCAGAAAGTTTCTGAATTATCAATATTATATAGACTATTTGAAATCTTCGTACATTGTTAGCATGCTTTCATGTTCAGAAATGGAAGCATTTCCTTAATACCAAACATAGGTAGCTATAAAAATATTCCTTACTTTGAAAGATAGTGCCCTTATTGTGTAAATATAAAAGGTGAATTTCACTTTGCTGTTCAGTGTTTGATATCTAATAAAGGTCTATGTACCTTTATATGTCTATTGTAATGCAAACATCATCATGTTTTATAACTCTATTAAGACAATTAATAATTCAATTAATATCCTACACAGCTTTACTATTTATCTCGGAAACGTTTAAACATGAAAGAACCGGCGGGTTAATCGTGGAAATGTTATCATTTGTGCTTGTATCATATTTTAGAACATGCATGGTATATGTTACAGAATAAAGATAGCATGTGTAATCCACAATTACATTACTCCCTTATTGTACTAATATATATAGGAAATTATGTAAATCAGGTCCTTAAATATATGGATTTAGCATATATGCACGACTAGTAAATTATTTAACCGGCATATAATTTGAAAAGCGTTACGGCGGTCAAAGACGTTTTCAACTTATCGTTGATTTATTTATCAACTATAACACCAAAAAGCAGATCAACAAAGGATCATTAAATGGTCATTACGTTTATCTTACAGACTTTTCAATAAGCAATGAATAAAGATACCTCTAATGCAGCTTAATTCAGGGGTAACTACATCATTTCGCTATTGTAGGATCAAATGTTGTGTCAAATCAAAAATGACACTTGTTAAAGTATATTTAAGAATGAGGACTTTTGGATACGATTTCTTATATCTTCTTCCAAACATTTTATATTACATTCCACAAGGACGTTGTCTTTACGTTAATTTACTGAGGCAAATATCCAGGACGAACCACAAGAAGACCAGGATATCTGTTTTATACATAATATAAGTTAATACGTTTTTCCACCTAACTGTATACGAATAATGTTATACAGTGTAATGGTTTCAACGTCTTGAAACATGGCAAGATTAAGGGGGTAAACATAACATTACGCGTATTGAGGTATGTATGTATACTCATTCTAAGACTATGCCTAGAATAGTTACAATAAATATACACATATAAAAGAAAGTTTAATGACTCGTTGCAGGGTGTATATCAAGGTCCCCATATTTTAAGTTGTTGCGTACCCCATAGACTCATTCCAACCCCTCCTTATAATTGACCATCTGACAATTTGTGGATCGCCTTTATGACGTGGCTCCCCAGCAAATAACCTGATCCAAGGTAACTTGCAATATTGATTTTAATATATGATGTCTATTCAACCTCGCTTGACTTGGACACTGGATTATAAGGTCATTGAGAATAAAATTGAAATCTTTAGAACACGTTACATGACATTGCAATATAGAGCAGTTAGGCCTTTTATTTTGTATCTTTCATCATGAAACGAGATTCAAAACAGAGCATTGACATCATTTCGGCATATTATCGGATCCATACGAACTAAAGAGTTCAACCAAACCTGCTTATCATGAGTCAAGTAAGTGAGACATAGCGGCTTTCACAAGGGCACACACAGATGAAGACAATCTGCGAGGGATATAGTCATCCCACAGATGGAAACCGAACGTTCTATCCCACCCATACCATTTGGTGTTCGCAGATATTGTTTGATGTATCGGTAGACCAAGAATGTGACTCACAACAATCTGAAATAACTGTTTAACGCATAGATATTGTTTTTCAAACGCAATGATTAAATGTTAATTACCAAAGTTAATAAGACCCACCTTGTCAAGATAATATGCAAAATGCGAAGAAACGTATCGATATAATTTTCAGGAACATGTTGCACTGTTATAGAAACATACATAATTTTAATTTGGCTATAATAACCAATAATATAAGGATATTAGCTTTTGTTCCAAGTAATCATGTTATGCCCGCAAAATCATAATATTGCAAAACAGACTCAAGTCTATTTTCGAGTGTCAACAGACGACCTGTGTTCTGTCACTTGTATTAGGTGATCAGTTCCTCCAATAGTCTGAAAATAGCATCGGACCAAGCGAAACCTTACATCAACAGAAAACAACACAAGTGGATACACACTGAGGTCGATGAGACTTCTCAAACAAACATGTTTTTCAACTAAAGGCCCGCCAATTCAACATTGGCAGCTTGCCGACAAAGACCAAGAAATTAATATTTGTGCAATGTGCTAAGTGCCTACCCCGAGGGCACACACAGGTGAGGTCAAGCTATGAATACAGTATGTGAGGCATATAGTGATTCGTCAGATGGAAACCGACCATTATATCCCCACTCACACCATTTAGTTTTCGGATATATTATTTGACAGGAGTATAGGAACAACAAGACTGTGACTGACAACCATCTCAAATAAATGTTTCAAGCAGAGCTATTGTTTTGCAAATTCAATGGCTCCATGTTAATTATCAAACTTACAAAGAATCACCTTGTCAATGTAGTGGAAACATATATAGTTTTAAGTTGGCTATAATAACCAATAACATAGCCATGTTAGCTTTTGTTCCAAGCAAGACAGTTATGCCCGTAAAATCATAATAATCCAAAACACACCAGAGTCTATTTTCAGGTGTCAATAGCCGAGCTGTGTTTTGTCACTTGTACCAGCTGATCAGTTATGTCAATCGTCTGACAATACCATCTGACCAAGTGGAAAGGTAAACGAACACAAAACAACACACGCAGATAAGACTGAGGTCGATGCGAGTTCAGAAACAAACATGTTTTTCAACTAAAGCCGAGCTGTGTTCTGTCACTTGTACCAGGTGATCAGTTATGTCACTAGTCTGACAATACCATTTGACCAAGCAAAACTTTAACCCAACACAAAACAACACACGTAGATAAGACGGAGGTCGATGTGAGTGCAGAAACAAGCATGTTTTTCAACTAAAGACCAGCCAATTCAACATTGGCAGTTTGCCGACAAAGACCAAGAAAGAAATATTTGTGAAATGTTATCTAAACTATTGATTGTGATGAAATAATATAAAGTATATTCAAATACCCATCGTCATCATTGTCTCCATTTGCAAAACCAATTTGTCTCTCATTTCAAAATGTGTTTATTGTAAAATATTGAATTGAAATAAGTCTTCATTCCAGAGGCGTGATCAAAAATATATTATACATGTGTTTGCGGATGTTTTATTTTCAAAACACGTTCCATGACGTTGCAATATGTAAGAGTTATGCCTTTCTGTTTGCCACTTTCGTCACGACAAGTGACCCAGTGCAGAGCATTATTATTATTCCAACAGTTTAAATTATCGGATTCATACTGTGCAAACAGTTATCCTGTATTGTCTTATATTGTGCCAAGTAAGTGGGAGCTAAGTGCCTTACCCATGGGCATACACAGTTGAAATCAAGCAGCGAATATTATATGTGAGGAATATAGTCATTCGTCAGATGGAAACCTACCATTATATCCCCATTCGCACACTTTCGTTTTCCAGATATTCTTTGACAGGCGCGTCAGTACAACAAGATTATTTCACTCATTGTTATTGGTATTCAAATTATATGATTCCATGTTACTTATCAAATTTAAAAAGAGCCACCTTGTCAATGCAATAAGCAAAATGCGAAGATAAGTATGGATATCATTTTCAGTAACAAGTTGCACATACATAAAAACATACATAATTTTAAGTTGACTATAATAACCAATAACCTAGACATATTAACTTTTGTTTCAGGCAAGCCTGTTATGCCCGCATAATCATAATAATGCAAAACAAAAGCAAGTCTATTTTTAAGTGTCAACAGCCGAGCTGTGTTCTGACACTTATATCAGGTGATCAGTTCTTTCAATATCATCTGACCAAGTGAAATGTTTGACCAACACAAAACAACACACGTAGATAACACTGAGGTCGATGTGAGTTCAGAAACAAACATGTTTTCAACTAAAGGCCCGCCAATTCAACATTGGCAGTTTGCCGACAAAAACCAAGAAAGGAATATTTGTGAAATGTTATTAAAACTATTGATTGTGATGAAATAATACAAAGTGTATTCAAATACCCATCGTCATCATTATCTAAAGTTGCAAAAAACATTTTGTCTCTCATTACAAGATGTGTTTATAGTACAATAATGAATTAAATTAGGTCTTTATTCCAGAGGCGAGAGCAAAAAGCTTTATTCAAGAGTTTGCGGACATGTTTGTTCCAACACACCTTACATGACATTACACTAAGAGTTATGCCTTTCCTATTGCCACTTACATCATGAAAAGAGAGCCATAATATAGCATTGACATTATTCCAGCAGTCTGAGTTATCGGATCCATACTAAATAAACCGTTAACCCATATTTGATCAAAATGTGTTTATAGTTAAAGAACGAATTGAAAGAAGTCTTCATTCCATAGGCATGAGCAACAAGCTTAATTCGTGTGTTTGCGGACATTTTGTTTTTAAAGAACGCGTTACATGACATTGCAATATGTAAGAGATATTCCTGTCTTTGTGCCACTTTCGTCATGAAAAGAGACTAAGAGCTGAACATTATTGTTATTTCAACAGTTTGAATTCTCGGATTCATACTGTGTAGTCAGTTAACCTATATGTGGTTATATTGTGCCAAGTAAGTGGGAGTAAAGTGCCTTTCCCGGAAGGGGGGGGGGGAGAGATACACAGTTGAAATCAAGCAACGAATATTATATGTGAGGAATATAGTCATTCGTCAGATGGAAACCGATTATTCTATCCCCATTCGCGCAATTTAGTTTTCCAGATTTTCTTTGACAGGCTTATCGGTACAACAAGACTGTGACTGCCTACACTATCAAGTATCCAAGATATGTTTCATGCATTCTGTATCAGACATAATTTATTCGTAGATATTGGTGAAAAGGTCTCATTAAATATAGATTTGTACCTGATCTTTCTCATTATTTGAATTGTTTGCTTAGTTGATGTTTATACATATAAACGTACTTCATGTTTCTTATTATGATTATTTTATATATTTCGTTATTTATTACGTACATTTTACACTTCCTTGACATTTCTTATTATGTACATTTTAAACTTTCCTTGATGTTCCTTATTTCATACATATTTTACTTACTTGAGTTTTCGTATTTTATACATTTTATACTTCCTATTTCTTACTTATATTTTATACGCAATTGAAGTTTCTTACTAATCACATTTTACTTGGTGTTTTCAAATTCGTATATTGTATTTTATATGTATTTTATTCTTCTCTTTAATGTTTGTAATGGTTATTTGACGCTGAACATTATGTGTATTTTCTACTTTACGTTACAAATTGTCAGCATTTTGTACTCAATTAATATTTCTTAGTATTCACATATTTTACATATTTCATGTTTCTTGTAATGTACACATTTTACATACGTGAAGTTTGTGTTTATAAAAATGGCACTAACAGCTGCCTCGATAGGTACTCACTTAAGAGGTTAGTGTGAGAAATGGTCGATCTGTTGTCAGCATAATGTGACTGGTTGGGACGTTATGCTACATGTATGTGTCATGATGCCTCAGTGTTAGACATCACTATAAACTGCCAAACTGCAGACATAATAACGAAATGACATAAAATATTTAAAGTTACGTTCAAAACTTTAAATCACAAACACACACTTCATGATGTACATTTTATATCTACGATATATTTCTACTGATTTACATGTACATCATCTAATTTTGTTGATTTTAAGAGGTAAATTTCCCAACTTTATGTTTACGTGGATTTAATAACAAATATATCACATCATGTATACCTTATAACTGACTTATCTTGAGGAGATGACATAGGTTTCGCCATAAGTCAAATCTTTGTCGGTCTATTTTTGCATGACAGAGAATTATTGATGTTCAATGGCGAGAGACATGTAGGTGGGTAAGGTTGTTTTCAACTGCACATGACAAAAGGGTTCCATGATTTTTTTAACTTTACTATGCCATAATTTTAACATGTTTTTCCAAGGTCTACATCCGAGATCTTAATATTATGAGAGAGAGAGAGAGAGAGAGAGAGAGAGAGAGCAAGTCCTACTAATCGTTTATTCACTGGTTGGCTGGTCTTGTTATTATAAATATCTTCTTGGGGCATACCAGTGTTTGTGATCTCAACAACTACAGGTGAACGTTTTTCACATTTTGAATGTGAAATTTACAAGATTGTTTCCCATCCTTATTTTGCCCAGTTGATCTTGAAAATGCATGACGAAATTTAACAGCATATTTAAGAAATGTTGATGAACTATTGACTTAAGTACAATATTTGTATATGCGCTTTAGGAAGTATGCATTTTGTTACATACTTTTTTTACAGAAACAGATGTAATATTTAATGCTGAGACAAGTTAGTTTTATTGCTAAAAATTAGTAAAAACCGATGCAATAACGTATTATGTTTATGGATTTTAATTAATTATTTTGTAAAACGGATTGTGTATCTTAAATTGCAAATTCAGAGAACTAAATAAGTCTTCAAAATGTATTCAAATAACCTCTCCCCATTTCCATCGTATTCAAAATTAGTAAAGTGTATGAGAGTAGTTGCTTTCATAATTGCATTTATATTCCAATATTGTTTGTGAAATGTTATCATTTACATGTTACATTGTTGTCATTACTTTGATTAATTAGTACCTTATTTTGTGTAACCTAATACCACGAACATACTACAAGCACATAATGGTATATTGTATAGTGTGAATAGTTTACTGGTAGAGTATCAATGGAAAATAGATGAAAGGTATCATTATTAATACCTTCTTAGCACAAGGCTTGTATTGCAACCAGCAGGACAACATAAAGTTCTCATATAAATGAAATAGATCCCCTAATATTTGCAATATTTATAAGAGGGTGAAAGTTAGAGAAGGAGTTTGAAAACCTTTGTATTAAATATAGTCCTCTTTTGTAATGTTATGAATTATACGAATATTATATAGCCGTATGTTCTATTATAATATGTCCAGATAGCGTTGAATAGTTTGTTTGAAATAATCTATACACGGACACGACAGATGCATGACTTTATCCATAGTCAGCTATATTACAGGTAAAGGGCAGTAATTGACAGAATAAGTGCAAATCAGGTACGATCGTACTACATGTGTTGGGTGAACTTTGTCCATTTAGGTTTCGAGTTCGTGATAGAGGATTAAGAGGTAACCATATAGTTTAGTTTGAATTGTTCGTAGGTAAAAGGAAAACAAAATGACAATGGGAACGTGATTATGACAACACGGTGCAATACAACACACCCGTTTGTAAACTCGGACAGCCAAAAAGGACATACACATAAATAGAATCTGACGTGTAGCGAAAGTAAACATGGTACACAGTCTGCAGGTATAAAATACAATAAACAGGACTTACAAACAGTACCCTTGGCTTCTCACTTTGATAGCTGCGTATCTATTCAGGTAAGAAAGATAGGTATTTTCAAATGTTTGAAAACATCTTTATTATATTAGACTATGACTAAAAGGCGTAAAGAAAATTATTGAACGCAAAGGTTTGTTTGATTTTGATGTCATCAATATACAACAAGTTCAGATATTATCATTTTAAAAAAACCGTCAAAGATATGACTACTGAAATAATTGAAACATAAGCAAAGATATATGTGCGTGCATGTGTGGGTATTTCACAACAGCGACCGGATATGCTGCGTGACAAGAGCTAACAAGTGATTGGTTAACAGCTGTATGTATGTCCATGCAGAATATTTGCGATAAGCCAGTTAATTGCTTTTAATTTTCAGGAGCTTGGAAGAAATCTATTTATTTCTAGCCCTCCAATTGCAAGACCTCAAACGGAACATATATTTGTGTTTTCAAACGGCCGATCTAACAAGTCATATTACTAAAGTGAAGCATTTTTGTTGTTACATGATAGACATCTTAAATTACTTACAAAACATCTGTAGCTTCACTTCCTGATGTAGACACTATCGCATGAACATGAGACGAATAATGCGTCCTGACAAATCATCTAATCCTATATCGCTGTGTATATAACAATATCAACGTAATTGGTATTTAGTCTATACAATGGTGTAAACATTAGAAAACTCAGACTCTAGTAATGAACATACCATTTTCAAGATTGTTACAAAATTTATTCGCGTAACGTGTTAACCCAAGTTGTTTACAGTAGCGTAGTATCAAGGTAAGGTAGTATAGTTATCATTATATCGCGTAGATTGAGCTGAAGGATGTGTTAATAGTCAGTAAGGCAACGCGAACTCCTAAGTAAATAAGCTTTTTAGGAAATAATATGCGTAATAATATCTGTTTCATGCTTTGCCAGATGAAGTGGGAACTAAAACGCGGAAGCAAAAATGTGTCATTGAATTTTCCATGTACAAGTATAGTAACACAGTAAAAAAAGGAAACATTATATGTTCTTTTCCAGGAATTACATGAAATCACAATGAGACTCAAGCTACGTATGCTACAGGTAGCTCAGCTAGTGCTGGCTCTTGTTATTGCAACACAAGATGTGACAGCAGGCAAAGATGATTCTACTAAGGACAGGCTGTTTTTGCAGAATCAATATGGCAACAAGAGGAATAGTACGGAATATTATAGATCACTGGAATTAGAGGAGGGAGATTGGACCGCAGGAAATACCAAATGTCGCTCGGATCACGCATGCGGTTATTATCAAAGCACGACATACACATATTGCTACGTAGACTACAGTAATAATTGGGATTATTGCTGCACTGGACCATGCGACTTTCATGGGAAAAATTACATGTGGTGTCAAGCGGCAAGTGGATGGCAATATTGTGGAGATGCTGGATACATACCTATTGATTTAACATCGTGTTATTATTTACATAAATGTGGCATGCACCAAGAGATCGGAAAAAAGGGTTACTATTGGTGCTACATAGATCATAATTTAAACTGGAGGAAATGTTGTGCACCGTCATCAAGTTGTGACTATCATGGTTACCCTTACAGGTGGTGCTATACCGGTAATACTAAAGAAACACTTTGGGAATATTGTAAATAGGATCCAATTCAATTATTGATTTTTACCTTGTGTCTGTAAGAAAGCAAATTGTACACTTCTACCGCGAACCGTCTTCGTTCGTCAAGATCATTATTATGTATAACCATGTAAATTGTTTTATTTCTCGTAGCCGGTAGTACACTTGTCTTTTAGAAGCTTCAGATATAATTAAATGCTTTTCTTGTATTGTTCATATTTGTATCTACCAGTTTCAGACATTGTCTTTTGTCACCATATACTTTCAAATTGCCTTAAGAGCGGAACAGAATGTGAAATTTGATATCGTTTTGTATTTTGTTTGTTCAGATATAGTCACTTTTGGAACACAAATATAGCAGCTGAAAATAATATATTCTGCGAATAAGCAAACTATTTTCTTTTTATTTCCATTTCATCTTATTATTTACATGATGCGTTCTCTGCAAAGGTAAGTCCATTGAGACGTCTATTAAATTTCGCATACAGGTCAGTCTTGATTTAACATAATATTTTCATACGTTCAATAGTAATGTCGACAAGCATCCGATATATGTTGTTTTATCAGTAAACGCATATTAAAGAAACAAAATTGTTTCTAATTTCTCTTGAATGGAGGTTAAAACCTCTGTTTCAGAATGAAAGGAAATATTTATTATTGTTTCTCTCTACACTATCTCCTTCAAAGAAAAAAATATGCGATAAACTGAATTTCAAATGGGCAACGATTTAATATTAAATTTATCAAACTCGCTGAATAATGTGAAGGTTTTCCTCGCTAAGGATTCCAAAAGCCGGACATTACTCCACTTGTTTCATAAGTTCAATGTTAAAGCATTTTCCATTTGAGATTCTCCTATCTGTACTTTTTACTTTCTTTTTTATCGTGGTTATCGATGTCGAGATGATGATCGAAGACTGTGTTATATCTCGGTTCGAGCGATTATTCAAACGCGAAATTATTTGATGGTATAAAATGAGATCTGAGAAGACATATAATGAAATAACATCAATCCCCTGTATACAAAATATAACAATTTAATCAAATCAGCGAAATAAAATGTACAAGATCAATTACCTGATATACGTCTAAGAGAGCAAGAAATAAGATATAGCTTTAAATTTGATGTAGCAGTTCCCGTTAAATAGAATCGGCAAATGACCTCGCTAAATCGAATATCAGGCATATCTTCTTAATCTGATAACTGGTTGCTGTTCACTTTTCAGAACCAATATAGCTTAGCTTGTTTGCTCGGGTCGAAGTGCACATGAGCTCTATTGTTTCCTCATATCTACTCTTGTACTACATGTTTCAGTCGTCTCTCTTCCTGCGTTATGTCTACTATACTGGCTGTATGCTCTTATGTTCTGTTGTTCATTTTATATCAGTCGTTGAATCTTTTTCCGTAACATTAAGGTTCATTATCTTTATCCTTCAGCATAACCATTTCCTAACACAGCTGGTTACTTGTCGCACAACTCTAAACTACATGTTCCTTGGACTAAATTTACGAGGGTAATCGCCCACTACAGGAGAAAAGACCAATTCGCCTAGCGCAAAAAGAAATCAAACTCTACTGCCTCATTTGACTGTATAATCATTTTTAAAACACCTCAAAGCGTCAACTTACCATATCAGACTTCATGTTCATCTCACCACCACTATAAGACACCCCCTCCAGGATTTTTGGAACAATTTACATTCCCCATTTTCTAAATATAACACATTCCGCAACAGTTTCGACTTAAGACAAATATTTCAACAAGTACAATCGCTGCTTCTGCAACATTTCAACCCTTTTGAATTTGATAAATAAACCTGTCCTTGACCCATTACCAGTCACGCGTGAGATACGTACGAATTCAAGTCTCATACATAATCATTTTTTTATCACATGATCTGTGTAATGTTCCTATAATGTGTGCTCGTTCATCTACTCGGTATGGCAACATGTGAAAATATAACATTTTTTAATTGTGACTGGTGAAAATATCCCACGAACTTCTTGAGCAGAATTCATTTTTTACTGATTTGATGAGACTGTGCACAACAACTCCTACGGGAATGCTTTGATTTCGTTATTACTATGAATCTTTTGCCGAAGGAGTTCTTGAAAAATGGCCATGTCTGTCAAAAATTGATTAATTTTATCCCTTTTCTAGCTATGAAAAATGTAGCGAAACCCTCAAGACAACAACAAAAGGCAGAAACCGCAGCAACAAATAAAGCGAACGATATTGTTCATATGAAAACAGGTGTGGTGAAAGGGGTACGCAATATATCTGTATCATTTAAGCCATCCTATAAACAATCATTCTTTAAATTTTAACTTATATAAATAAGAAATCTAATTCGCTGCTTGAAGAATTTTTCCATAAACTAGTCTCCGAGCTGAGAGTACCTTATATAACCGCAGAATATATACGCGGTAAATATGGTATGCAATTCCGACTGTTGTTCCAGATCATATTATGGATATATGTGTTCATTAATACATTACAATAAATAAGTTAATACTGAATACGGTAAACATCCTTTCCTATTAATGTCGCAAAAGTGGAATGTTCAGTTTAGTGTAGACATATATAGTATATTGTACCGTAACCGGTAATGAATCAAACCAGGTGCAATCTCAGACACTGGACATTCTGTGTTGAACAATGATTTTGTCTATGTAATAAGTTATGTTATTAAGGATATACATTTTTCATTTATTTATGCTATGAACAGAACTATCTGCTTTTACACATGTTTATATATATACAACCATTTGTGGTATATTTTGTACATAACAAATGAAAAGTACTTCGCTTCAGTCAGAATGCGAAATTATCCCTTCTCCTTTCCCTCTAAATAATTTTCACTGAAATAAAACCTGTTATAGAAATGCTCACATTGGTAACGATTTACTATTAAATTTATCGAACTCGTTGAATAATGTATTGTTCTGCTCGTCTCATATTTTCAAGGTTACCCATTTTATCCTATGTGTTTATAATAGCTGTACTGAGCTAGCTTCGTTAAACGTGCCACATATGTAACCGGGTGAAAAATCACATACCTCAATTTAAAATTGCAAAATCTTGCAATGACATCTGCAAAATTAAATCATTTACAATATGTACATGATGTTTATAATAATAATAATAATAATAATAATAATAATAATAATAATAATAATAATGATAATAATAATAATAATAATAATAATAATAATAATAATAATAATAATGATAATAATAATAATAATAACAATAATAATAATAATAATAATAATAATGATAATAATTATTATTATTATTATTATTATTATTATTATTATTATTATTATTATTATTATTATTATTATATAATTACTATTATTATAACAATAATTACGTGTGTCGTTTGAATATTTAACATAGCTTTAAAAATATGCAGAAATATCGCTACGATGGTTTCTGTGTGGCAGTTTATGATGATGGCTAGCACTCGACCATCGTGCCTCACACATCTAGTATCATGTCCTACCGAGTCATATTATCATACCTCCATGCCGATCAGCCAAAACACAAACGTATCAGTGAAGAATGCCAAACGAGGCAGCTCCTAGTTCAAATATTATAAGCATTTGGTATTACTCAGTACTAATACTACAGCTACTACTACTACTACTATTATAATTTATATCATTTCAAATAATAATCACAATATTAACAGCAATAAAAACAAGTGTCAACAACAATATTGATACTATTAGGATAAGTAATACTGGCTAAAAAATAATAATAATAAGTGGCTACAAAAACAAATGATAATAACAATGCAAATACTATTTCGATAACTTACTACTACTACCATTACTACTACACACAAATGACGAGAGCCAAGTTATTAGATCATTATTTGCTATAACATGCCGAAGAGATGGAAGCTACCTGTCCTTCGAAAAGAAACACAGCTTAGAAACTAATTAGGGCTTGTTTTGACTGATGTCGAAAGTTCGAGTCCAGGATTACGAGTTCCGCGATCAATCAGCAGGATTCCTGCAGGTTCATGATAATAGGTTTCATCCATCGTAAGTCAAATGCCATAACACGCTGACTGGAAAGTAAATTGATTTTGCATTTACATTCCGACCAATAAATTTCACCGACTGATACATATATCACGTAATTTCATGGTAACGATACAGAAAAAAATTATCAAGAGGAAGGCAAGACAAAAGCATTCTTGCAAAGGTACGGCTTTAATCAATCTGAATTACATATTCGACTCAATCTGTACAATACTGCATGTATTCAAATTGAATCTTGGACCATATTGAAGCATTTTGAACCCCCTCAGATTGGAAGAAATAAGAAAATGAAAACGAGCTCTGAGAACACGTATATGTAGACACGCACGTTCGTTTTTGAGAACGGAAAGAGGTACCAATACTACTATTGCAAAATCAACTAATAATAATAATAATAATGCTAATGATGATAATAATAATAATAATAATAATAATAATAATAATAATAATACGAATACATCAAAGAAAAATAAGAAAAAAGAGAGGAAGAAGAAGAAGAAGAAGAAGAAGAAGCAGAGGACGACGAAATAAAATAAGATTAGTGGCTGTGTGTGTGTGATTTGGATTTTTAACGTAGCTTTAACAATTTTTCAGTCTTAACATTATGATGTCTGCCGTGTGGAAGTCTACTGTCATGGTATGAAGACTTGGATATATCCATTCCATAATGGTGTTATGCAAGCGTTCTATTAGGTATAACGCCTAAATATGTTAATGACGTTTAATTTCATGTTGGTTCTGCTAACATGTATTCTTTGAGGTAAAGGATGTGGATGAGACGTTCTTTTCTTGGTGATCAATATTGCTTTAGTTTTAGGATCATCTATCAGTAGCTGTTACATGTCATCCACGATATCTGAAATATGTTACGTCATTTCGTTATTATGTCTGCATTTCGGCAGTTTATAGTGATGTCTAACACTGAGGTATCATGACACATACATGTAGCATAATGTCTCACCCAGTCACATTATCCTTACACCAGATCGACCATTTCTCACACTAACCTCTTAAGTGAGTGCCTAACGAGGCAGCTGTTATTGCCATTTTTATAAACACAAATATCACGTATGTGAAATCTTTACATAACAAGAAACATGAAATGAGTAAAATCTGTGTATAGTAAGAACTACTAAGTGAGTACAAAATGCTGACAATGTGAACCGTAAAGTAGAAAATATGCATAATTACCAGTGTCAAGAAAGCATTCAAAACATTAAAGAGAAGGATAAAATGGATATAAAATACAATATGCGAATTTAAAAACACCAAGTAAGTATAAAATGTGATTAGAAAGAAACTTGAATTACATATAAAATATAAGTAAGAAATAGCAAGTATAAAATATGCAATACGAAAACTCAAGTAAGTCTAATGTGCATATAATAAGGTACGTCAAGGAAGTTTAAAATGTGCATATTAAAAATGTCAAGGAAGTATAAAATGTACATAATAAATAACGAAAAGTATAAAATATACATAACAAGAAAAATAAAGTAAGACCTTTTCATTAATAATTACGAATAAATTCCGTCTGATACAGAATGCAAGAAACATATCTTGAATACTTGTGGTTCATCTGTCGTTTTTGCAAATTCACCGCATCGTTAGCAAACTACAAAGGATATAAAAATATTTCTTGCAAAATAATAATCCGATATATAATTGAATGTAAGATGTAATATTCATATAATCATCAAAGCCAAAGTAATCCAGTTCGAATCTTAATCAAACAATGAAATACAAATAACTTTGTACAATTTGTATATCTTCTCCAGGCTTTGACTTGCATACGATAAAATAAATACGAAAATCTGCTGAAAACCTTTTCTCATTATCTGGATAAATGTTCTGAGCAAATGAGATACCTTGTAACCTTAAATCTCTGAAGAAGTTTACTTACTCCATGTGTTTATCAAGTATATTAAGAAGACTTTGCAAAAATGACATTAAGCTAGTATTTCTCCCTTGCACAAGCCCTAATGAATTTTATATCAACGTCATAACCGATCCGTTTCTCGCATTGATGGCCCTTTCTACGCGCGTATCTTGAAGGACCTGTTCCCTATGATCACCATCTTCTATTATATGCTTCAGTCGTTCGATGGGACACATGTACCATACAAGTAGTTTCAAACAACGGTTTCGAAGGGTATTTGAGAAACAGTTGATTGTTTTGAGGTCGGTGTTAGCCAATATATTGGTATACCGGAATGTAGTGGTTTGTTATTATTAAGGTATGTCTTTTCCACCCCATGTCTTCAATTACCAGTTAACCAAAGTGTGAATTGTTTGGTTATTGGAAGTCAGAACTTCCTGTCTTGTCCTATAGAATTTAACTTTTCCGGAATAACAGAAAGTGTTACATAAAATTGCACGTAATTCATTATTATTGATCAAGATACTACTAATCTTTATATTGTGTGTCTTTACGCTGATCCTGTTTCACGTTAATTTACATGATTTGACCAAAGAAATTTAGTAGCAGAATATTATTAGAATGCTGTTTTAAAGAGAAGAAAGTCCATAAACTATTGCATCAAGCGTGCGGATCTCGCCGCTGGAATGGTGACCAAATTTAGACCATTATTCCACTTTAAACTTATTTTTTTAAACGAGAGAGAGAGAGTGTTTCTGCAAATGCAGACAATGATATGATGGGTATTTAAATATAATTTTTATCATTTTATCATATTCAAATGTTTTATTAAAATTTCACAAATATTCCTGTATTGGTTTTTGTCGACAAAACTACCAATGTTGAATTGTCGAGCCTATGGTATAAAAACAGAGTTAGTTGACGAGTTTTATTAGCATCAGTCTATCTACCTGTGTTGGTTAAAGCTGTTTTAACGTATCGCTTATTATAATGCCTTGCTACACACTATTGGAAGATCATGTCACCTGACACAAATGACAGGACACAGATGACACTAAAAAAATTGGCTAGAAATTGCTTTTCATTATTATGATTTTATTGGCATAACATGTTCGCCTGGAACAAACTCGTATAAGAATATATTATTGATTGTTATAGCCAAATTAAATTATTTATTTTTCTATAAAAGTGCACTTGTTCCTGAAAATTATATCCATATTTGTTATTGCCATTTTTTTATTATCTTGACATGGTGGTTATTTTCAAGTTTGATAGGCAACAAGAAATCATATCATTTGAATATCTCTAACAATGCGTGAAATATGTATTTGATATTGTTTTCAGCCACAGTCTTGTTGTACCGGTGCGCCTGTCAAAGAATATCTGGAAAACGAAATTGTGGGGATAAAATAGTCAGTTTCCATCTGGCGAATGTCTATACTCCTCACACATAATATTCGCTGCTTGATTTCAACTGTGTTTTCCCCTGGATAAGGCACTTACTTCCAACTTACGTGGCACAATATACCCAAAAATAGGTTAACTGTTTCCACAGTATGAATCCGATAATTCAAACTGTTGAAATAATAATAATGCTCTGTTCTGGGTCACTTTTCATGACGACAATGGCAAAAAGAAAGACATAATTCTTACATATTGCAACGTGATGTAACGTGTTTTGAAAACAAAATATCCGCAAACACATGTATAACATATTGTTGCTCACGCCTCTGGAAAGAAGACTAATTTCAATTCATTATTTTACTATAAACACATTTTGAAATGAGAGACAAATTGGTTTAGCAAATGGAGACAATGCTGACGAGGGGTTTTAATAACATTTCACAAATTTTCCTTTCTTGGTCTTTGTCAGCAAGCAGCCAATGTTGAACTGACCGGCTTTAGTTGAAAAACATGTTTGTTTCTGAACTCGCATCGACCTCAGTCTTATCTGCGTGTGTTGTTTTGTGTTCGTTTACCTTTCCACTTGGTCAGATGGTATTGTCAGACGATTGACATAACTGATCAGCTGGAACAAGTGACAAAACACAGCTCGGCTATTGACACCTGAAAATAGACTCTGGTGTGTTTTGGATTATTATGATTTTACGGGCATAACTGTCTTGCTTGGAACAAAAGCTAACATGGCTATGTTATTGGTTATTATAGCCAACTTAAAACTATATATGTTTCCACTACATTGACAAGGTGATTCTTTGTAAGTTTGATAATTAACATGGAGCCATTGAATTTGCAAAACAATAGCTCTGCTTGAAACATTTATTTGAGATGGTTGTCAGTCACAGTCTTGTTGTTCCTATACTCCTGTCAAATAATATATCCGAAAACTAAATGGTGTGAGTGGGGATATAATGGTCGGTTTACATCTGACGAATCACTATATGTCTCGCATACTATATTTATAGCTTGACCTCACCTGTGCGTGCCCTCGGGGAAGGCACTTAGCTCCCACTTACATGGCATAATATAAATAAATATGGGTCAACTGTTTAGATAGTATGAATCATATAATTTAAACAGCTGAAATAATTCCAATGTCCTGTTATTAGTCTCTTTAGATGATCAATGCGGCAATGTGAAAGGCACACATCGTATATATTGCAATGGCATGTAACGGGTTTTGAAACAAAAATGTCCTCAAACTCTAGAATAATGTTGACGATGGGTATTTAAATATAATTTATATTATTTCATTTCAATCAATTGTGTTAATAACATTGCACAAATATTAATTTCTTGGTCTTTGTCGGCAAACTGCCAATGTTGAATTGGCGGGCCTATAGTTGAAAAACATGTTTGTTTGAGAAGTCCCATCGACCTCAGTGTGTATCCACTTGTGTTGTTTTCTGTTGATTTAACGTTTCGCTTGATCCGATACTATTTTCAGACTATTGTAAGAATTGATCACCTGATACAAGTGACAGAACACAGGTTGGCTGTTGACACTCGAAAATAGACTTGAGTTTGTTTTGCAATATTCTGATTTTGCGCCATAACATGATTGCTTGGAACAAAAGCTAATATTCTTATATTATTGGTTATTATAGCCAAATTAAAATTCTGTACGTTTCTATAACAGAGCAAGATGTTCCTGAAAATTATATCGATATATTTCTTCGCATTTTGCATATTACCTTGACAAGGTGGGTCTAATTAAGTTTGGTAATTAACATTTAATCATTGCGTTTGAAAAACAATATCTATGCGTTAAACAGTTATTTCAGATTGTTGTGAGTCACATTCTTGGTCTACCGATGCACCAGTCAAAGAATATCCGCGAACACCAAAGGGTATGGGTGGGATAGAACGTTCGGTTTCCATCTGTGGGATGGCTATATCCCTCGCAGATGGTCTTCACCTGTGTGTGCCCTTGGAGAAAGCGCTATGTCCCACTTACTTGACTCAAGATAAGAAAGTTTGGTTGAACTCTTTAGTTAGTATGGATCCGATAATATGCCGAAATGATGTCAATGCACTGTTCTGAATCTCGTTTCATGATGAAAGATACAAAATGAAAGGCCTAACTTCTCTATATTGCAATGTCATGTAACGTGTTCTAAAGATTTCAATTTTATTCACAATGGCATTATGATCCAGTGTCCAAATCAAGCGAGGGTGAATATACATCATATATTAAAGTCAATTTTGCAAGTTACCTTTGATCAGATTATTTGCCCAGGAGCCATTTCATAAAGGTGATCCACACAATGTCAAAGGTCAATTATATGGCAGGGTTGGAACGACTCTATGGGGTACGCCACAGCTTAAATATGGGGACCTTGGTATATATATATATATATATATATATATATATATATATATATATATATATATATATATATATATATATATATATATATATATATATATATATATATATATATATATATATATATATATATGTGTGTGTGTGTGTGTGTGTGTGTGTGTGTGTATGTACATATACACCCTGCGACGAGTCATTAAAATTTCTTTTGTTTGTGTATATTTATTATAACTCTTCTAGGCATAGTCTTAGAATGATTAAACATATATACTTCAATACGTGTAATGTTATGCTTGACCCTTTAATCTTGCCATGTTTTAAGACGTTGCAACGATAACTCTATATAGCATAATTCGTATACAGTTAGGTGGAAAAACGTATTAATTTATATTATGTATAAAACAGATATCCTGGTATTCGTGTGTTTTTTCCTGGATATTTGCCTTAGTAAATTGACGTAAAGACAACGTCCTCGTGGAATGCAATATAAAATGTTTGGAATTAGATATAAGAATTAGTAACCAAAAGTCCTGATTCTTGAATTTATTTTAACAAGTTTCATTTTTGATTAGACAGATCATTAAATCCTGCAACAGCGATATAATGTAGTTACCTCTTAATTAAGCTCGGTTGAGAGGTATCTTTATTGATAGCTTAATGAAATGTCTGTAACATAAACCTAATAACCATTTAATGATCCTTTGTTGATGTGCTTTCTGCTGTTATAGTTGATAAATAAATCAACGATAAGTTGAAAAGGTCTTTAAAGCGCCATAATGCTCTTTAAGTTATGTGCTTGTTAAATAATTTACTAGTCGGGAATATATGATAAATACATATATGTAAGGACCTGATTTACACAATATCCAATAGATATTAGTTCAATAACGGAGTAATATAATTGTGGATTACACATGCTATCTTTATTTTGTAACATATACCATACATGTATTAAAATATGATACAAGCACAAATGATAACATTTCCACGATTAACTCACCGGTTCTCTGCTTTTTAAAAATTTGGCGAGATAAACAGCGAAACTGTGTAGGATATTAATTGAATTATTAACTATCTGGATACAGTTATGAAACATGATGTTCTTTGCATTACAATAGACATATAAAAGGTACATATGCCTTTCTTAGATATCAAATATAGGACATTGAACATCAATGTTAAATTCACCTTCTATATCTACACACCAAGGGCACTATCTTTCAAAGTAAGGAATATTTGTATAGCTACCTGTATTTGCTTTGAATGAAATGCTTCCATTTCTGAACATGAAAGCATGCTAACACTGTACGAAGATTTCAAAATAATCTATATAATATTGATCATTCAGAAACTTTCTTATCGTTTTGAGTAATCGCAATCCATTGAATTGAACTTTCATTTAGTTCCTGGTGAAGAGTATCTTTACCTATGCGTATAAATATAAGGAATATGAGTTCCCCATCACCCAAGCCATGATTAACGCAACATTTTCTCATTCCGTATGAAACAGTTGAGTCTGAACTTTCTTTACCCAACATTCACAGTGTTCGCACCATGTCAATTGCAGGTTATATCCTTGTTTAAGAAACCTATCATCAGTCATTTTTAATAACTTATACTAGTACATAAAAATCCTTATATATTTTACTACTTGCATTGACATTCTATTGAACTCATAGCTTAAAGAATTTCTGGTGAATTTTGTAATGTCAATACTATATTTGAAAAATGACGTATGTACAGTTTTAATGTAAATATCTTCGTAAAAATGCCAGACATCCTACCCAGTTTTGAATATTGATTATTTAATATCGTACATTTGGTACATAGTTTTTGAAAACTGTTTATAAAACGGATTAAGTATAGTCTTGAAGTTTTGGAGTTATAATCCAGAACAAAGGCGACATTAAAGTGGGAATTTTTGCATTTTATTACCAAAAAAACAAATTAATATTTGAGAAAAGAGAACATTTTTAACATGATAGATTTGATTTTCAAATTAAAAATAATGCTACATGGTTTTATTGCCAATGTAGAGTATAAGGAAAACTGTACGAAAATGCTTTGATTAATTACAATTATTTTAAATATAATATGACTAAGAGGAATTACATAATACAGAAAAAATAATACATACAGTTCTGCCAATCGTGTAAATTTTGTATGTGATAAATTCAGATGTCAAAACTTGCACGATGTATGAAGAAAAAGAATAACGTGAGCTTTTGAATATTCGCAACCTTTTAAAGCGTTCATATATTTGTTCGAATGATCGTTGTGACTCTCATAAACTTATCCTATATATATCCTTGAGGTTAAGAGCTGGTCCTACATATATAAGGTCGTGTAGGGTAAACCTGATCACTAGGTTTGAGTTTGAGTTTTGGGTACATCATTGATTCCGATTTTAATATTTTATATAAACATATTTTGTTTACAGTCTGATGGATATTACCATTAAGATGACTGAGGATTGGGTAGATATATATTTGTATAATATATTGTTTAAGACTAATACGTTTCTGGAATTGAACTTTTGACCTTCATCCAGTTACTTAGATTGTGTCTTAGATTTGTATATGAAGATTGAATATATTAGAATTACTATTTAATACCTTTTCATCAGAAGAGGAAACGTCTTATTCTTGTGTTTATTTTTTAATACAGTACTAAGATCATGGAAAGTTCCAGCTGCAAAAAGCTCTTCGAGATTACTAACACGCTAATGTCAATGTACAAATGTAGACCACTTCCACCTACCTTCTCTCCAGGCGACCTTGCGAATATGTTTGCAAATTTCTTCCGTGACAAAGTACACACCACGTCAGAGATAAGCTTGACACCACAATTTCAGTTGACTCGTCGTCCCCGTACAGTTGAGAAACAGAATCTCAGCGGCAACCATTAGTAGCATTTGAACCTGTCTCTATGGATTTCGTACTTGCAAGTATGGTGAAGAGTGCACCAAAGTTCTGTGAACTTATTCAAATTCCAACATCACTGCTGTCTGAATGATTATATCCCGTATTGCCTTTACTAATGGATGTTATTATTATCTCTCTATCATCTGGAGAATTCCCTGCCATTGTAAAGCCTCTTCTGAATAAACCAACACTAGACCAAAATGATTTCAAGGGCACCTGCCCAGTTTATAATCTCCCATTCATACCAAAAGTCTTAAGGAAAGGTTGTTCTATCCCATCTTGTATCTCATCTGATTTCAAACAGTCTTTTTAGCAATGTACAGTATGCCTATCTCCCTTGCCACGGTACTGAAACTACTCTTCCAAAAGTAGTTAATGACATTCCCTCTGCTTTGGATAGCGGAAAGATTACAATCCTCACCCTCCTTGATTTGTCTGCAGCATTAGACACAATATACCATGATATATTACGTCACCGTCTCAAGCGCGTATTTGACATTCATGATACAGCCTTACTGTGGTTCAATTCCTACTTGGTCAACAGGACACGACTTGTGTCTACAAATTTTACTTTGTGTTTTAGGGATTGACATGATTTTTGAATTTTCAAAATATGTTGGATTTTATTCTTTTCTGTTATTTTATTTGTTTACAGTAAATGTCTAACACCAGAGTATATGATTAACAGCATTATTATGTTAGCATACCCCTGTATCATATCGGACATGACTATTACACTATCGGCATTTAACACTCAGGAGTCCATCTACGATTGTAACTCACCATGTTTGCTCTTCCGTCAGATCAATATACATGGGCAATACATTTACAGTTCTGTTTTTATTGACTTTGACTATCTGGAGTATACTGCATATAACGTATTTTATTCTGCCATTTTGTAAGACATCGTATGTCAAGAAATGACATAATTTGTTGGGTTTTCATTCTCAAAAAAAACCCGTAAATTTTAAGATCGAATCACACTTGCAGAAAATTGTATCTTGTTTAGTTGCGAAATTCTCAGAATCGTCTGCGCATCAATATGTGTCCGTTTGATCAGTTATCATCTGTACATGGTTGAGAAATTATAATCGGATAAATCAATCACCGTGGTTGGTTATGCAGGGTCAGAATGACGAGTTAATGATTGGTTAATCACCGTATAGTCATCACAGAGTAACGAAAGAACATATCTGATTATAGTGCGTTGATATGTTAATACTCACAAACGTAAACCCATATTCAGAAGCAAAAATTCCTTATTTGTCATATTATCTTCTACAAGCTTCGAGAGTTGAAATGAGAGCTGAAATAGGGATGTACAAATATGTCATTCACATTTCTGTGGACAAGTATGGTGGAAAAATACACAATGTCGAAGGTTTGATTAATTGATTTTATTATATTCCAGCAATTATTTCAATCAGCTATGAGAACCAAATTACAGCTACAACCGCTAGCTCTGCTAATTCTGGCTCTTAGTATGGAAACACGAGATTTGCCTACCTGCAAAGCGAATACTACTGAAGACAGCGTGTTTGTGCCACAAAATCAATCAGAGAACAGGAAGAACACTACGGAATAGTATCCACCATTGCAAGAAGGGCGTTCATTGAATACGGTCGATGACGATTATACCGCAAGAAAAAGCTTATGTCTTTCGGGACACAATTGCGACTATCATCAAAGCGCAGCCTACAAATATTGTCATGAAGACTACAGTTTCAATTGTGATTATTGCTGATCTGACTCAAGTGACTACTATGGAAACAAATAGACGTTGGGTCAATCTGGAGACCAATATCAATATTTCGGTAATTCTTGTTCGACACATATCGATAGAAGACCCTGTCAATACGCATATTCATGTGGCATGCACCATGAGACCTGAAGTCTTGTTATTGGTGTTATGTAGATCATACATTAAACATAAATAGATGTGCACCGTCGCCAATATGCGACTATAATGGTGAGTCATACAAATGGTGCTATACTGGTTATAAAAAGGAGACCGATGGTTATATTGTAAATATACACCAGTTCTACGATTGATGTATTGATCATGTCTTTAAGATAAATCAAAGCAAAGTAGATATTCATACCCCGAATCTTGTTCGCTTGTGAAGGTCTTTTTTAATGATGACTAAGTTAATTCGTTAGTACCCGTATTAGCTGTACAATTGGCATTTAGAACCTACTATTTTATATGAATGTTTGTAGTTTATTATGTTTTTACCTACTAGTTTCAATATTCAGACTTTGTCTTATCCCACCAAAGTTTTCTGATTTTCTCTGAGAATGGAAGTGAATGTGAACCTGATAACTGTTTATACTTTGGAAATGATGTCATATTTGGACAGCCACAAAATATAGATTTCAAGCACATGTCCTCTGGTAGAAAGCAAACCAATTTTTTTTTTCTCATTTAAATGTAACATTTTTTTATTGCAAAAATGTCAAGATATGGGTTTAGTGTTTAATCAATAATCTTATGCTGAAGAAAGAAATATGTATCGTGTTTCTCTAGCAGTGAAGAATGATGTTATATGAATAATTACTTTTGCAGTCGAAAATATTTATTTTTACGCAAGTGACGTGTGTGGTCAGGGCAATATGGTAAAATTAATTTGTACAAACTAGCTTCTTTTTTTGTACTCAAACACTATGAAAAAGCGAGACAACAAAGTTCGGATGTTAATTCTTGAAGAACCCCAAAAATCAGGATGTTTGCCTTATCCGTGGTAACAGTTATGAAAATAATGATGAGAAGAACAAGGAAGAGAAGACGATTTAACGCAGGGTCAATACACTTTACATATGATGTTTGAAAGTTAATAATTTTGATATTACAAGTTAACATATCAATTTATTTGATTATGGGTTCTCCATGTTATACAATTGAATTAGAGTGCATTATTTTCTGTACTGATTGTTTGCGATCTTGGTATCATTTTCCATACCCTGCTTTCTGAGAGTTTTGTGTTTTCTATTATATCAAGATTTTGGAGCCCATATTTTGTAATCGATTTCCGAAAATGAATTACGGACTGAATGCCACCTCTATCTTAATATATATGCAACAGAGCTCGTTGCGGCATGTGTTGCATATCATGCAGTGACAACTGTCTTTACATTCCAAACAATAAAAGGAAGAAATATAACTAATGAAATTTGTCAACTAAAAGGGGCGCCTGATATACATGTATCACATAATCGACATTATAGACACGATTTCACTTTCACCTCTAGAAGTAATAAACGCATCGATGTTCGGAGAAGAATGAGTTTAGAAACCGGTCACCCATATTACAGAACTGAATTAAGCCAAAACCAGTTTTATGTGATAAAATAGCTCATAAGATCTAAAGTTTCTTATATGGTACAATGTTGACTGTCTACTTTTTCAAATCAAATAATACAAATATATTTTCACAAATATATTACTGTGAAACGAAAACCTCTGCATCTACCACTCGTCGTATTACATGAATATCTAACAACTTTAACCAGTAAACCTAACACACGTTAGATGTAACCTATATAATGTGTAATCTAAACCGACTCCAAATTTGTGACATAACACGAAAAGTTCATATATATTCCATGTTGGAGAAAATGTTGATAGAGTCACGTGTTCCATTAATTCGGAATAACATTGCCTCTTTAATGACGATATAGCGTGCCTTAGGACCAACAGGTGAGAGCTGAGCATAATCGGAAGACCAATTTGGATGAACTATACTTGGGAAGTCAAATCATGTTCCAATCAGCAGAGATACTGCCCCTCCCAGAGGCCCCAAACATTACTAATATCTTCTAACGGAACCACTCTGCACAATAACAAATATAATATCAACGAAAGCAGGAATGCATAAAGTAGACCCTACATCGCTAGACAAAATGGTCTCGAAGCCAACTATACCGGATCTGGACTTGTCGTTGCAAAGGAATAAGTCGAGCGAGCCATCAAGATGATTAACACTACAAAGGCAACATAGGCGGCAAAAATTCCTGTGGAACACTTCAAAGTAGCTTACCCTAAGGTACTTGAAGCACTGCACATCATCATGTCAGCATTGGTAGGAGGAGTTGATTTTTCAGGAGTTCAACGACAATGTTTGTTTCATTGTACTAAAACAAGAGGGCATATCTCTCATGTCGAATGCAGGCAAATTATGGACCGCGTCCATCTCAACCATCTGTTTTGTAATGTCTCGCAAGCCAAACGGCCGGAAACAATGTGGCTTCAGAGCAGATAGGGTACTATTGACGTGATCCTCACGTTGAGAAAAATACAGGAAAAGTGCACTGAACAAAACATGAACTTCTATGATATCTTCAAAGACCTTACAGAGGCCTTCGTTACTGTCAACATAGATGTACTATCATTGAACTTAGCCCGACTGAGCTGCTAAAGGAAGTTTATTAGGATGATTAGACTTTTCCACGATGGCATAATGGGAATCATTTTCTACAATGGAGATGTCTCCAAGCCATTACATATTTCAAACGGCGTGAAGCAGGGTTGCGTTCTGGCCCCATTATTATTCAACCTTTTCGTCACATGTGTCCTGAACCATGCTACACGTGACCTCCAGAAAAGGGTGTACATATAGTAAAGACTGGATGGCCCTCTCTTTGACCTTCGCTGACTGAATTCCCCGTCCAATGCAATGGAGAAACGTATTCTTGAAGCACATTTCGCGGATGACTGTGCTCTCATATCACACATGGAAGCAGGCCGCCAGATCTACCTTATTCGCTTTCGAAATCCTCGAAACTATTATCACTCACTATCAGTTTGAAAAGAACAGAGGTACTTCACCAACCTGTCCATGGAGCAGTAGCTCGCCCCACGTTTGCGTCCACCGAAGACACCCAAATGAAACCTGTCGATCACTTGAAGTAACCTGGAAGAATCCTTGTCACATAATTAGGCAAAAAATAACTTGGTGGTGCCTTATAACTATTTGACTATTGTCGTTGTACATGCTTACAACGTTATCTAGGGTGAATAAGTGTTTTTCCAGGTAAGCGACTGTATTAACATGTACCTCGCCAGAAATTAATTGGGACGAAGGGACATTAATAATATGATATGCAAGGGATTTTACCCTGACATTTGCTCACTCTCCTCTTGATTTAAGTAAGATCGATTTCTAAATCGACACTGGTCGTTTTGGATCACGTTAAGGTGTGCGAATGGCCCATAAGACTGTGCGCCAACCCAAGGAATCATGCGACTGTATAAGCGGTCTAGAAGCATACCTTTGGTTCAATTATTGTTCCAATTGTATTTTTATGTTCGTACGATTATTTTGAATCTTAGTTGTGTTCATAAGATTATTTTGAATCATAATCGGAGTTAAAATATGAGATTATGTGAATCTCTCTTGTAATGTAGAATACTGTTTGAAGCGTATCTGCAGTCCATGAGGTTTCTTGGATATGTAATTCATACTGATTTCATATTTTTGATTTATTTTCAATGTCAGAATGTTGTGTATAGTCATTGAGTCAATCGTATGTTGAGAGCGTGAGAGAATCATTGTAATTTTACATCATACATTTTTCTATATTAATTCATTTCATAAATTTCCATCTTTCTCACATTTTGTTTGTCTTATTCATTTAGTCCAAAAACACCTCTAGGTTTCCATTCTGTGACCAGTGTCGGTTTAGAAATCGATCGTACTTAAATCCATAGGAGAGTGAACAAAAGTCTGGGTAAAATACCTGTCCAATGGATCGCAAGACAAAGAGATAACGGCAACATTATTGCGCGCGTCCTTTTCAACCATCTGGTTTGTAATTTCTTGGAAGCCATACAGCCGGATACCCAATGTGGTTTCAGACCAGATCGGAGTACGATCGACATGAGCTTCTTATTGAGAAAAATGCAGGAACATTGCATTGAAGAAAACATGAACTTCTACGATGTCTTAACATACCTGACAGAGGTCTTCGATACTGCCAACAGAGATTAATATGGGTTATCTTAGCCCGACTCAGCTGCTAAAGGAAGTTATTAGGATGATTAGACGTTTCCACGATGGCATAACGGGAATCGTTCGCTACAATGGGGATGTCTCCAAGCCATTAACTATTTCAAACGGCGTGAAGCAGGGTTGCGTTCTGGCCCCATTATTATTCAACCTATTCGACAAATGTGTCCTGAACCATGCTACGCGTGATTTCCAGAAAGGAGTATACATAAAGTAAAGACTGTATGGATCTCTCTTCGACCTTCGCTGACTGAATGCACAGTCTAACACAATGGAGAAACCTATTCTTGAAGCTCATTTGGCGGATGACTGTGTTCTCATGGCACACATGGAAGCAGGCCGCCAGATATTTTTTTTTCGCCTCACTGAAGCCTCGAAGCTATTCGGACTCACAATCAGTCTGAAAAAGACATATGTACTTCACCAACCTGTCCATGGCGCAATCGCTCGCCCCCCGTTTGAGTCTATTGAAGACACCCAACTAAAACACGTCGATCACTAGAAGTAACTTGGAAGCATCATATCTTCCGATGGATTGCTAGACAAATAGATAACGCCACGCATCAGTAGGCTAGTCAATCATTTGGACGTTTCTGCTCTAGCGTGTTAAGTCACCAGAATATGAATGAGCCATGCTAAGGTCTTTGACCTACATTGAAACAATGCATACAACAAATTCCAGTTTAGTTTAATGGTGACAGTCGTGTTTGAAATCTTATGTAAAATTAAATTTACCCCAAAAAGCTTACAAAAATTATATACTGCTCATGATGAAAATGTTGTGACTATTAAATACCCTAGTCACAACATTATTATTATTACGAATCAGAGGGGCAAATATAATAGCCTATTTTTCTAGTGATCATGATTTTTGCATTTCCTTTGTTTATATTCTACCTAACAATCACCGATGCATAATTTACTTATTTTCGATAATTTGCAAACTGCATGTGGAAGTCAACACGAGTACGGGAACCGATTTATTAGTAGTTCATCTTAATAATATGACTGATATGAATGCGGATTACATTAAAGATAACTCTAAATATATTACGTAAGGAAGGTAAGTATTATAAGCCTTTTTACAGAAACTAAAGATATGAGGATGACAAAGGGACATATCCCACGTTTTTGACCCAAAAGGAACAGGTTAGAAGTTACTAACAAAGCAGCACAGGCTTGTGAATACTGCAGAGACTATTAGATGACGAAGCATATAATATGAATTGAGAAAACCAGCTGATTATGCCTAAACGAATTATACTAATTTCTCCTTCATATACAATTCAAATTTGAAGGGTTTTAATAAATCTTTGAAACTATTGCATAATCTTCGTGTTACAAGCCGCATTTAATAAATCTTTGAAAGTATTGCAGTTGTTGGCAGGTGATTTAATAGGTATGTACATTTTCTTCTATGGTGGTGTTTCTCAATATGTATACTTTATACTGGCTCTACCTTTTTTATATAGATTATCCTTTATGCGAAGTTTCACTCTATACAAGTTATATTTACTTTATACTTCACATTATTCACATTTTATATCTACTTCGTGTTTTGCACATTGTATTTTATATTTCATGCTTAATTGACGTTGACCATTATGTGTATTTTCTACTGATTGTTTATCATTATATACATTTTCACTTACATGATCTTTTTCATTGTGTACATTTTATACACTATTGAGGATTCTTATTTCGTTCAAGTTTTCCTTATATTATGCTTTATATTTTAGACATTGTATGCTTGCTAGGTGTTTTTCTTTTTCTATGTTTTTAATTTCTCTCATTATATATATATATATATATATATATATATATATATATATATATATATATATATATATATATATATATATATATATATATATATATATATATATATATATATATATATATATATATATATATATATATATATATGTCTACTTCTTATGTTTCTTAATTAGGTACATTTAATTCTTTCTTGATCTCTCATGCTGTGCATTTTGCAATTAAGTTTCTTATTATGATTCATATTATCTGCATTGCATTCATCTTATTGTAATACATTACTTGCATCTTATAACTTATGTTTCTTTAGGAACTGGTATACGTTTAGCTAAAGTTCATAACTATTTCAGTTTATTTTGCATGACATACTTCTATTCATTTGATATGTGCAGGCAGGGTTAAAAATACTTGACCATAATGTTAAATCATTTCTGTTCACATGACATGGCCATGCTTTCAACACGCACATCCAATAAAATGTGAATAGATTTAACACATAAACAAGGTTTGTGAAATTTTATGTGAGCACAACATTTCTTTGACATGTTATTATTATTATTATTATTATTATTATTATATATCTGTGTCAGTTTTCACTCTTATCCAAGTATGTTGCAGTATAATTCAACTAACTCAGCCGGCATTAGTTGTGTGGGAAGTTTCTGTATAGTTAAATGAACTTGCTCATGTTCTGTCTGTTGCGTAACTTTTTAGATATGATTGTTTTCTCTCTACCTAACTTTCTTTACAATTCAGTAAAATTAGCATGTGTATTTGTGTACCCTTTTCTACTTCCTGATGTGTTTAGGATGCATTTCCTTTTGTATCTCTGGTTTCATAATGAACACTAATTTTCCATATCATGCAGGATTTAACTCCTTCCGTTCTTAACAGCATGTGTGACCAAATCCATCACATTCAAAACAGCCATCTTCAGGATGTCAAAAGATTAGATATATTTGATTACGCGTTTTATGTACCGTCATGTCATTCATATAATTGCTATTAGATGCTGCCAATTGTAAATATATAATCAAATACATTTCATTTTAAAAGTTTACATTTTGTTCCTAATTTGTCTTGTTTCTCAATAGCTTCAACGTTGTATAAGAAATTGTGTTTCTCGTAAAGAGATAATTGTTTTATGTACAAAATGCAAACACATTATCGACTCTTATTAAATCTCCCAGTTTGTGAACGAATGGATAATGTAAAGTTGTTTGTTATATTATTTTATATTAACTATTAAACTTTTCGCATCTGTGCTTCCCCACAAGTATTAGCAATTCAGGTAGGGAATATCGACTTTACAGAACAATACCCTCAAAGTCATGATGTGCTAGTGAATGTCGGTAACTTATTTTCACATTATACTATTGCAAGGGTATGTATGTATGTGTGTGTGTGTGTGTGTGTGTGTGTGTGTGTGTGTGTGTGTGTGTTGGATTATTAACGTAGCTTTAATACTTTTTCAGTCATATCGTTACAATATATGCAGTGTGACTGTTTATAATGATGCTAATGACTGGAACATCATACTGAACTCACGTGACACCATGTCCCTCCCAGTAGCATGATCCTGACATCAGGCCACAAGTCCTATCACTGACCCCTTAACGCTGAAGCGAAACAGTAGCCTATTTCATGCCGACTTCGTAATTTGCTTGGAATTTTGATCATGTGGCGTGATGTCAGTTGTCCGTAATATCCATTCGATAGGTGGTGGGCTAAATATGGCGGCCGCTTCAGCATGAGCATCAACTTCTCTAACTACTTCAACATCGTTCATCGAGTTGAAAAATGCCTTTTAAACACATATGCTGCCGCAGATATTGACAAAATTTAATGTTGGAACCATTCTGTCTTATTTTTGGGGGAAACCAGGGCAGATTTCAAAGCCATACGAGAGATCAACTTTAAGCTGTTTACATCTGAACATGTATATGTAAGTAAGGAATCGGTGTAGAGGTAAACACATTTAATCCTGACAAACAAATGCAAGTTGTTCAAACTATTTCTGTCATCCGAATCGTCAATATAATAAATTTAGTTTCATATGATTTTCTCCCATTAGTTTTTGAAAGTCTGTGGATAATTTACATGTAAAGTTCAATCATTGAATTAGCTCTACTTGCTGTATTTGGAAAAAGCCGACTATCGGCGTCACCGGTATTCGATCTATATGACGGTCAAGGAAAAGTACAAACCTATTTCTCAAGTCGCAGTACTAGTACATTTATCATATTATATGTGAATCATGTATAGTTAATTGGATTTAAATATATTTTTGTATATAATGGATACATTGAAAATACAGATATATAAATGATGACAATGTATTGCATCTAAGTACTGGGTTGTGTTTAACTTTGAAACCATCACATTTATTGTGTTTTACATTGTTTTGTTGGAAATAGCTTACCCAATAACAAAACAGTTTTATGTGGGGGAAATAACCTGACACATGAAAATTTTATTTTTGTCCTTCCTAATTAACATGATAGTATATTTATATTCATTAACAATAACATTTAAATGTGTGTTCTTTGGTACAGCACATCTAAGTAAAGCAAGATGAAAATGCCAAAAAAGGCCAATGTTTCTGCCCAGGTTATAGCACACATAAAACAGCAATTCTACATAGTGATTCTAACGATGAACGCAGTGGGTGGCATCATACATTCTAGCTGCTCATGCCCAGCTGGGTCTGGTCCTACCTGTACGTGCAAACAACGCTGCACTGATTTTCTCAAGGTGTTTGTGCTTCCTGAAGACATTCCATCATTTACTGGTATGTATATCATGACGTTGAGACATATACTATAAATTTTGGAACTCTAATTTACAAAGAAATTAAATAACCATAACATGAACAAAGCAGAAAACATTTCGTTTCTTTAGCTTGTTACCTAAAATGATCCTTTTCTTTTTTGATAAACTAGAGGTCTGGAATAAGTCAAGGCTAGTTAAACTTCCAGCAGTTCCAATCTATGATATAGCTTTAACAAGAAAACAGCATGGGATTAAAAGAAAACAGAACCGACCATTAAAAGGAGAACATCCGGAGGCTTATAAGTTCAAAAACGTTTGTGACACTGAGACAGCTTTTGCAGAATCATTCCACTGTGAACTAGAGCAATGGAGTAAAGAATTCAACCCCAGTAAACAGCTCTTAATAAATAGAGTTGCAAGTCAACATGATACAGTTGAAACACTGGCCTCTGTAAATTCATAATATGATTATGTGAACAATGTTTTAAAAATATATCACATATGTATCTCATTCAGATAGCATCACCAACATAACAGCGCTAAAGAATTGTTTAAAAGTCACCCAGGGTTAACAACTACTTATTGAAGAAAATACTCTTCTACAAAGCAGATTGTATGGTTGGTCTACGTTGAGACGATCGAGAGTAACGGGTTATATTGTTACCCGTATTTGTAACTTCATGTTATACATGACGCCCAATCCCATCACGATAATTAGTGAAATATTAGAGCCATTTGATTTTCTTCAGCAGCAGTGAAATATGCATTAAATATGGAGCCAAAAGTTATCATTTTTTGTGTTGCTGAGAAAGTTAATCATGGTTCAAACATTTATATTAAAAGGCTGGGTTTAGTTATAAATAAGTATCATGGGTTCTTTGCAGGATCGCCTATTGGTGGATTTGAAGAAAATAACTCTCTTTTTGGTAGTGTGGAATGCAAAGTAGTAGTAAAATAGAGCCACATAAATGTTGGTGCCATTGCTAAAGAACCTGGGTACCCATTAAAATCAGTGAAAATAAGCCAACATGGAACTTCAGTCAAAGCTTTTGCGTTAAAACCTAATTAATTACCGCTCCCGTATCCTAGCGGCTAGATCGGTATGTCTTGGATTCGATCCTCGGCCGAGTCATACCAAAGATTTACAAAAATGGTACTCACAAATGCCTCTCTTGTCGCAAAGCATTAAGAGGTTAGTGTTAGGACTGGTCGGTCTGGTGTCAGAATAATGTGACTGGGTGGGACATCATGCTACATGTCATCACTAGAAACTGTCACACTGCTGATATAACTAACAAAATGTTAAAGCTGCTTCACACACACACAAAACCTAATTATGATTGGTATCATCAAATTTAGTATAAAGCTTATATATTATTACCTTTTAGCAAGTTTGGGTACTGAGTGGCCGAGTGGTCTAAAGCGCTCTCCGTTACGAATCATACCATCTAACCTCTTTATGTGTGTCTTCTAGTCTCATATTTGGCAAATGTGGGTATGTGAGAATGCTTGCTAATAACTTATTGTGTGTCCGTGGTTCTTTCCGGGGATTTTCCCGGGTTCTTCCTCCACCATTAATACTGGCTGCCACGTATAGCCCATCGTGAAAAGTGGTGTTAAACCCTACAACAACAAGAACCTTTTAGCAAATCAAACATGCCCAAGTGTTATACTTCATAAGTAACCCTCCGCTAGCTTAGTATGACTTCAATGATTTAGGCAGCCATTGTTACCTAATCCGGATTTACCTTGTTAACTAGTCTGAGTTAACCTTATGTTAGCTGATCATAGGTAAACTGTGGCTACAATAATGTATTCGACCATTGTAACCTTGATCAGCGTTTGAATAACTCATGGTTTACATTGTTGACTGCTCTCCAAAGCACCCTATTTTTAGCATATATGGAATTATACAGATCTTTAGAAAATACAACCCACTATAAAAATATAGCAGGCTAAGGGATAAAATAAAACTTCTATAATACCAATCCCCTCTCATTTGAACAAATGTTTGCTTAGGGCATGTTTGAATGCACATAATCACATACACGTACAATATCATTACTTTTATGAATAATGATATTTCCAAAATTGTCTAACAACTAGTCAATGACACATTAATCAATTCCGTCATTTGAAATCAATGAATACTTCTTTGTAAGTTCTGAATAAGTCACTTGCTTGGTGAAACCTTTAAGAGAGAATATTTATGTGATTCTTGGAGTTTATGTTCCAACATAAGCACTGCCATATCATAACCATTATGGAATACAAATTATATGAACTTGACTGTAATTGATACAATTAAAACTATGACTACAAAACATGTTTAAATATAGAGTAACATGATGGAGAAACCAAGGTACTTGTATATCTAATTATTTCCTATATTGCCCCATCGTTTAAATATCAAGAATGATCCTTTACTTCTTCATTCATGCAAGTTATACATATGTACAATTAAATTACATTTCGTGTGCTATCATGTGCAAAGTTTCACACAAGTTTTTTGTTTACCAGCTTCATGTAAGTTACGCATGTGCATGGGTCCACACAAGCTTTGTATGTACCAGCTTCATGTAAGTTATACAAGTGCATGATTTCACATAAGCTTTGTGTGTACCAGTGCCATTAGTGATGTGAATCGGTCTGAATTTCATAGCTGATAGTCAGTCTCACACAAACAATAATAGATTAAATTAAGTTGATGAGAGCAAATTTTCATTTTTGTTTGTTATACAGCTTTAATTGTGCTCTCTAGGTCACAATGTTAATAAATGAACATGAATAATCTCTTTTATCGATATACATACGATTAACCAAAAACAATGTTACTTTTTTGGTTTATGTTATTTGTGCTCCAAAACATTGTTAACTGAAAATAACTGTCTACTTCTGATCACCTTTATGAAACTGAAATACTGTTGGAAGCCCATAATTAAGCACATTCATTCATAAGTGGTTTATCCATCGCTGAAAGTATATAAGAACACGCTTTGCTTGTTTAGTCAGTTTTTACTAATATTTTGAAAAAAAGGTTTTACATTTTAGTTGGAACAACAAAATAAAATGTTCATATATATTAACTCAACAACCACAAAATCTTAAATGCCTAATAGAATGTTAAGCTTCTGATGATTGATATGTTTCAAACATGACACTGACAACCGGAAAAGGTCTAAACTATTGTGCCACACATAAAAACATTCTCTTATTTATTGTTACATACGGTACATCCACAAACTAAACACATGATTCCATGAATAAAAAAACAGTAGGATTTAAAATCCTATATATTGGAATTTCAAGAAAAATATATATTATCCAAAACAATAATCACGCTCTGAATGCATTTCTACTATTGTCAGATTCCAATCTGTACATAATTTAATAAAAAAGGTCAAAATATATATACTCAACGTGCAGGACATTTTTAAGATGAGAGAATTTAGTCAATGTGGTCTTATCTCCCTTTATTTTAATTGTATTCATTATGAAGTTGCAAAGGGATTAATTAATTCTCAACTACACTTTTGACAGGTAAATATTTTTGGACACAGACGGTTGGTCATGATTCATGATAGATCGGAAGCTAACAATAGCAGGTTTTTTTCTAACCTTTGTATGTGTACTATGTAGCACAAGTTACACACAGCTTTAGACGTGCAAGTTTTCCTTGGATTCTGGACCATCCTTCTCTATTTTCCTGAACCCAAAATAAATCCAAATGCATGACAGAGTATTTAGCTAGGATTGGAATGCAGTGGTATTTCACCTGACATTTTTTGGCTAGTCAGATTCTTTTGTATGCATAAACAAACTTTGACTTAATTCTTTGCTTAGGTATACATACTGCTGGTTCCTCTCTTTCGAATATATCACTTCTCCAAACTTCAACTGGCTTCAAATACATATATTTAAGTGACTCATCTAATTATGCAAACCAAATAACCTTTGCTATTAAATGCAAACTAAATTTCCCATCTAAAAACAGATTGTGTAACCAAAGTTTTTCACTCTGATCTGGCCGTGGGGTCAAATTAACCGTATTAAAACTAGCAATCTTACCATCTCCATCAGACCAATGAGCCAGTATAACTGATGATCTATAACTCCTTCCATGCTTAGTAACCAATATACTACCATATATCGATACCTGTCTAACATATATGAATTCTTTCAAAAATGTCTCAAACAAATTAAAGAAAATTATCAAAAATGATTGCTTGACATAATACTAATCTACAACTGTTCAAAAAATGTTAGCTTATCAAAAATGGCAAATTAAGTGAATAACTGGCTTCTAAAAACTCTACTCTGATTTTTTCTCATTCTTGTTTCCGATTAACTGCACATTTATTTTTGAGTTAGAGTGCTTAGTTTTTCATTGCTATCAACTAAGTTTTGTATTATGATAAATGATCGGCCCATCGCTATGTGCCATGTAAGCAATGTATGTGCACAGTTTCACAGATGTTTGTGTACCAACATCATGCAAGTTATACACATGCATGGTTTCACACAAGTTCTGTGTGTACCAGCTTCATGTAAGTAATACATGTGCATGGTTGTACACAAACTTTGTGTATACCAGCTTCATGTAAGTCAAACACGTGCATGGTTTCACACAATTTCTGTGTGTACCAACTTCATGCAAGTTATACACGTGCATGGTTTCACACAAGTTCTGTGTGTACCAGCTTCATGTAAGTCATACATGTGCATGGTTTTTCACAAGTCCTGTTTGTACCAGTTTCATGCAAGTTATACATATGCATGGTTTCACACAAGTTCTGTGTTTACCAGCTTCATGTAAGTCATACATGTTCATGGTTTTCCACAAGTTCTGTACCAGCTTCATGTAAGTCATACATGTGCATAGTTTCAAACAAGTTCTGTGTGTACCAGCTTCATGTACACGTGCATGGTTTCACACAAGCTGTGTGTGTACCAGCTTCATATAAGTCATACATGTGCATTGTTTCACACAAGTTCTGTGTGTACCAGCTTCATGTACACGTGCATGGTTTCACACAAGCTTTGTGTGTACCAGCCTCATGTAAGTTATACACGTGCATGGTTTCACACAAGCTTTGTGTGTACCAGCTTCTTGTAAGTTATACATGTGCATGGTTTCACACAAGTTTTGTGTGTGTACCAGTTCAATGAAAGTAATGCATGCGCATGGTTTCACACAAATAGACAAATGAGCCAGTATCATTGATGATCTATAACTCCTTCCATGTTTAGTACCTAATATTCTACGAAATATCGATACCTGTCTCAGAGATCTGTATAAACTGCACACAGACTCTGCAGAAATCACCCTGTTTGGATACAGTACACCATACATTAGTAATACATACTTAACCTCCTCCTCAGTCAAAGCCATAATCTTACTAGAGGGATAGACAATTCCATCATTTAATATCCAATGTGCAATCTGAAAGTATACATTCATTGACGACATTTTCATATATGCAAAATCTGGTTTTCGACCCATTTCATTTAGAGTTCCACAATCTAGTGACTCATCAAAGCCAAGCAGTTTATTCAATTCTGATCCAAAGTCATTCAATGTATTCAAATTGCAAACAATATTGACTGTATACAAGTTTTTGATGACTTTTCCCGTTAACTGAATTTCAATATTTCTTTTGTTTGTGGGCATTGAGCCCAATACACCATTTTCTCTCTCAAAAATGAACAAGCAAAAGGAATATATGGGTCCAAGATAATTAATACACTGATCTAAGTGTGCATGCTTATGCATGTTAGGTATTACTCTGTCTTCCCCGTATAGCCTTTCAAATCTCTCACATGATTAAAATGCCAGATCTTCCTGATCTGTAATGCATACATATAGGTTTTAATTACTCCAATACCACTGTATTTTCGGACATCTTTTCTAGCTTTCTGCCATTTTCGCAAGCTAATCACAAGTGGATCCTGCTCTATTTCATCTGTGACAGAACAGTTTGTATTGTCCTCATCATATGTCTGTGAACCACGATCTTTTGTTGACGGTTCACATCAAGATTTATCTTTTACCTCATCATGTGGTCGTGTAAACTTTGAAATGGATGCAGATTTTAGTTCACTAATCTTCTACTCAATGTGTTTCTTCTTTAGACATGTTTGTTCATTATGAGTTTTTCAGGTCAGACTAGTTTTGTATATACTGTGTTTCTCTCATCAAATTAAGTATTTACTATATTATTCCACACACACACACAGTGATATGGTGATTATTTTGATCTGATAGTTGGATTGAAACTTTTAATTAGAACGCAATAAACTCAGTTTTTCCCGACGTTATTAACCTACACTCACGATAACTATTACACATTTATAAGCGGACCTCATATATTAATACAATTATTTAACTATCCATTTGAACTGTCATCACAATTATACTCAGGCTTGAAAACGATGAAGAAATCGTGATGTTATTAGTGACGATTGCACAAAGAAAGTAGGAATCAATCGAGATTAAATTCAACATTTCTTCAGGAATAAACTGCAAGCAGAATAATATACATATATTACAATCGAACGAAGAAATAAAACACTATAACAGCCAATATTCCTACAGAAAAAAACTCACAAACATTGTTTCATGCTGCTATTTTAGCCCCAAGAATACAGTGATGGCTTATAAATCCAGGCAAGATATGTGTGAGCCAAAATACAAATAACTTCGTTGTCGCATGAATACATTCATACTTCGGCTGTGTCAAATCAGGCTTATAAATCGGGTACTTTAAACAGGCCATTTCATACTGGATTTAACAGTAGTTCCGTAATTATCCGAATAACCGCCCAAGTCACTTTTTACTCCACCCAATCAAACGATGGTTTGCACATATACATGACAAAATGTCGTCCATCGTTGTTTACAATTATTTCAGAATTAAAACGTTGAAGAAATGCCCGTTACTTGTACCGTCAGAGGTTGCAAACTAAGCTCCAGTGAAGTCGTGGCATTAAAGTCAATCGCCTGTCATGGAGAGATGATTTGCTGTACAAACAGTGGCTCTTACGAGCAGGAAAATCGGAACTAGAATTGACAGGCAAAAGAATGTCACAATTCAAGAATATCAACTGCTTTACCGTCTAGAAATATTACATATTTTTTATTTTATACCGCATATTAATACTAAAATTTCATTATAAACGAATGGCAATTTATATAGTACGATGACATGATAAAAAAGACATACAATATGCCCTCCGGATAATAAGATTGTTATATAATTTAAATTATTTTGATATCGTGACTTATTTTAAGTTTATATTAAACATCTTAGTAATATTAATAATTAAGTAATTAATTGTTAAGGTAGTCTTTTTTAAATTATTAATATTGGGAGCGTGATGCACTGAAATCCTCTTCTAGGCATATTTTTACCTTCAACTTACAGTTAAATGTGTTGTTTCTAAGCTATATAACGTGTATAATATTATTATATCCTCTTTTCAAAGGTCAGAATTTGAAAGACATGAAACTGTTGAAGGTCTACTAGAGCTCACTGTTTCACACATGGAGACAACCATATAAATGTTATTGGTTTGTGTTATTCTTATATTTGTCAGCAGATGGTTCAGACCTTGTAAATATATTTGTCATTAGAGTTGAGTGTTCACAAATTTGATTGTTGGTCTCTACCAATCAGTTTTGTTGTGGCCTGACACCACTGTCTGGTCTACATTTTTGATTAATAGTTAATTGTTCAAATAATATCATTGAATACATTATTTTACTTCTGTGAATAATGCAACCTATCACATGTCTTTACTTTTTAATATGATACAAACAAAGTGCAAGTAAATGTGTAGCTTCAATCTCTAAAATAATCGTAGCTAGAATTTTACCACAAGTGTGCCTATTTTAATGTATACCTTTTACACAGAATAATTATATTTTACAGTTCATGAAATCAATCCCGATACCAGCACAGATGATACAGGAAATATTCCAGGGGATGTAGAAGGTAAAAATCCAAGTCCTTAACCCCAAACAATTGCATGCTCTGATACTAGCTTAGAGGATATACTCTGATACCAACATAGAGGATACAGAAAATATTATTGAAGCTGCTGAGGATATCATTCCAATGAACAAACCTCAAACAACTGCACATGATGTTAACTTTAATATTATTTTTTTACCTGCTATACATAAAATGTGGCATAATGATTAAAACAATTTAAATGTGCATTTACATGACTTTGCATATGTTTATTTTTTTGAGGCAACAATGTTGACCAGTCTTCCTCTTTATATATGTGTAAAAGTCTTCATATTCCACTGAATGACTGAAAAATGCTAAACAGTTACAGCGATATGTTTTCTTTTGAACACACCTTCTTTAATATCATACAATCATTACTTCTTTTTGAACACAGTCTCTCCTTGCAAAAAGGGAAAATTATACGGCCTTTTATCCTTTTTCTCTTTCTTATTTAATAGACTTGTAACTGTTGATGTCACTAGCCTCTCTTTCTTATTTAAACAATATTTCTTGTAATAATCCTCCATTCTAAAAGAACAGAAAAATACACTATTCTAGTAAACTAAATAGTGTTTTCATAATTAATTTACAGGATAGTACTGAGAGAAAGCGGGTGGGGGGCAACGCTGATCAAATATTTGAAAAGCAAACAAGAAAGAACAGTTCCCCACCCATTTGCAATAATGTATTTCTTTTTACAGATGACGTGAACATTTCTCAATAGTCCTTGCTCCACGATGGACCCCATCTCACATAAGAAAGAGAAACTTATTCAGCGATTCTACATCACATGTTACATAAAAAAACAGACAAAGTTTCCATAGTAATACAAAAAAACCCCGCCAAATAAAAGCACACCCAAGTAAAACCTAAACAAAATCAGTCGGCAAAATCGAGCACTAACACAAACTGAAACACCATCTTCATTATGTCTCAATTCTACTAAGGTAAATCAGACAGACTCCAAGATAATATGTGAGATGTAAGTCAAGTAAATATTTCAAAAATTGAGAACAAATCATGGTATTGAAGATTACAAGCTTTTTACAATACTACACACATATTTAGTAATTTGTTGCTTTCATATATAATGTGAGACTTCCCCTGGTCCTGGTGATCCGAGCAAACATTTTCTCACATACATTCAGAAAATCAACTTCTTGTACTTTACAAATTGAAACTAGATCCTATAGATTCAGTTCTTGCTTCTGATTTTAATATTTCTACAGGCAGAATTTCTGAAATAATTAATATCTGGAATAAACGAATGTATTGCAAATTTACAATTATTGAAATATGGCTGCAAAGGAAAATGTGCAAAAACATATGCCATTATCAATAAAACAACATTTTCCATATCTTGCTGCAATTGCAGATTGTGCAGAATTTAGTACACAGGCACCAAGAGGTGCTATAGCTGGAAAAAAGATGTTTTCATTTTTTTTTAAATGTGATTCTGTCAAAGCTATGAACACTTCTGCTCCTAACAGAGATTTAATTTACTGTTCAGATATGGTTGGTGGCAATTGATGTGATAAAGAAATTTCGGGCAAAGCGATATAGTAAACAAACTGCAACGTGGCGATGGTCTTATGGTTAATACAGTTTTCTTGATACAGTATTTAATTCAAGGAAAATGAATAACTCTTTATAGACCACAATTTCTCTCTGAAAAGAAAAAGGAAACAGCTTGACACGCATGACCACGATTCAGGGAAACATATAGCGCGATAAAGAATAACTGTTAAAAATTATAATGCTCACCTGGCTACATTTGAATTTTTAAGCAAAAAAAAGATCGCAATGCTGCACATACCACTCATGAATGAACTCGGTTACATCTGTGGCTTTTTAAAAATTAGGATCTTTAATCAGATCAAATAACGTTTATGACACTGCTTCTTTACTAGAACTTAAAAGATGAAGAAAGACAAACTTTGACCTTAACTTAACTTCAATACAAATTTTAAGAAAAGGTTATAGGTATTAAAGATGATATTAACAAATAATTTTAGGGTTCTAAAATGCAAATAAATGGCCCACTTTAACAATGAACAAAAGGTGTATGAAAGATGATCTTTATGTTTGTAAAGGGGTAGTAAATTGTTCCATTAAGTAATTAAAGGGAACCATTTCCATTTCTTAAAAGGTACAACAAACTGAATTTAAGTCATAAAATCTCATTAAAGTTTAACATTACATGTTAACCTTAAGAAATTCCCCGAGTTGTGCTAATGATATTTTGCTGTATGGATGGACCCGAGTATTACTATAAAGAGATCTAAATAAAACAGTCAATATAAACCATTCTTGATTGAGAGAACTTAAACTATGTGTTTATCCAACATGTATGCCCCCTCTCCCAACTGCTGTCAAAAGCCAATCCTAAAAACTCAAAAGTATGACATAATCCCCCAACGGCATAAAAACATAATATCATGTGCATATGCGTACAGAAATGCCTAACAAGTTTAATATGTCGCATTAAGTACTTTTATGTAGAATCATTCTATGATGGGTTCCATTAAAAGGTATTTTTAAAAATCTAAAGTCGGTTGAAAATGTAAAGAAATGCTTCAATAACCCGAAAATTTTATCCAGTTATCCACACATCAAAATATGCCATATGAATTTTACAAATTTGTCAAAGTCGAGTGGGTTTGGTTTAATCATGTTAACAAACTTTTAAGGATGGATAAAGAGAAAGTGAGAAACAAATGATGACATACCACCCACTGTGAGCAATAGGAGCATAAAACTGGGTTGCTCCTTGAGTAAGCCCAGGGGGACATTTACATATCGCAAACAGCCAGTGCACCCCTAAATTTAACAAATGCCCATATCATGATCACTAAAGGGGTTCTGAGGTACGTACATTGTTCCCTTGACAGCTCAATCAAGGTGCAACAATGATAAAAGTACGTTTATCAGGCAAATCCAAAAATATGCAAGCAATAAATTTGGAACTTTTAAGTAAGTTACACGAAATCAAACAATTAATTATCATGGATGCAAACAAGTCAAATTTAGTTTCGTTTTCTTCATTCACTAGTTAATGTACTGCATAATCCTGTGAGAGAAAATCTCCCTCCCCACCTCTTGGATGATATTTAGCAGATTCCTACTCAGTATTATTTTCGTCATACATCTGAATGCTTTTGGCGATTACAGGGTTGCATCTAGGATTTGATAAGTGTGGGCACTTGCCCCCACTGAATCTGGAAAAAGGGGAGGGGACAACATAATGACAAGGGGGACCTAGCATGATGATGTAAAACAAAACAAAACAAAAACTTTCCAATGCAATAGCAAGTATAAAAAGTGCATTAAATGCATATATGTTCTATATATTACAGGATAACTTTAAATACATGTGCTCTGTATATTACAGTATAACAATAAATGCATATTGTGCTCTGTATATTACAGAATAAAATTGAAACCAAAGTCATGTTTTATAAGAACAGTATTTACTCTTGACACTGACCATTACATTATCAAACCATGCACAACAAATGATGTCACTCCTCTGTCCATTCTTATATATTAAAAAACAGTGTCACATATTTACTGTGTGTCACTTTGTTTCAAATCCTGAATTGCCTGTTTGTGAGCTGAATTCAATGTCTCTCAGGGGCTGATGTCCTGAAATTAGCAATTCCAAGTATGAAGGAATTTTGTTTGACAGTTTTTACACGCCAATAGCAAAGCATCTGATTTATCTCATTTGTTTCCAGTCAGGTCAATTTTTTTTCCATTCTGAATTACAAGGTTTATTTTGATATTGGAAGGACACCTTTGTTTCAGCACCGCCATCTTTAGCATCATCTGATACGAGGATCTGTTTGTTCACTGTTGCTGTGTCTATTGACAGAAAAATCTGTGCTCAGAATATTATTATAAGTATTAGTGATAAAATATTGAAAACGTCTCGAGTTTTAACTGGTTTTGCTATTTACCGCAATGTCCTGACAAGCTAACCTCAGCGTCTAACATCTCGGTTTTGTTGTTAAATAGGTCTTTGTCAAATTGACAGAAAAGACAGAGGATGTTCATACTGCATGAAACATGTGCTGTCCTGGTCTTTCTAAGTAAGGAATCAAAACTGAGCACATGACACACAGGAAATATGTAACATAATTCACAAGTACAACATATCCGCTGAAAATGACAACTGGGATTTTTACAAGACAACATGTATCATAATAGCACATTCTTCATTAAAAAGATGCACACGATTCTTATTGTTTTGCTCGATTCTGCCGACATAAAAATCTTAAATTTGGAGGGAATGTTTACATTTGCACATCCTAGATGCTTTGACTCTGGGACATCATACGTATCTGGCCTTTTTGATGCCACGCGTTCTTGCTCCTTGATACACATATGTCAATGTATTTGTTCTCCAATATTTCCTTTACTTTTTTGGAAGGTATCCGATTCCCGTGAAGGATGGTGGGAAAGCATCCCACCATCTGTCCTTTCTTCATCTGAACTCGTGTAGTTCTTGTCCAGCACCTTCCTTACTTTTACCTTTTTTTCCGCACTCCAAGTTTCTTTTTTGTCAAAAGCATTGAGTCTTCTAATGGATTTCTGTTACATTATAAATAAGAAAAAGAAGTGAAGTTGCCAGTTTGATATTACATGACTTTGCTATATATATGTATAACACCAACATAAAAAGACTATCTATTATCATTCCATGCAGGAAAGGAGCCCATGATCTATCACAGCATTTATTGCCTAGGCGTATACACTTACACCCTTATCTACTCAGCCATGGACTTATTGTCCCGATAAAGATTTGAATAAGGTAGAAGATAAATATGGAATAAATATATTTGTAACATAACATCTATCATATTATTTTCTCAAGCTTTATCATGAATTGGGTCATCTACATATAAACATAACTACAAAATTTCCTTTGTCTATGCTCAGTGATTTTGGCCCATTTGTGCTAACATGGTTTTGTTGAAAAGTTTCAATTTAAACAATGTACTTAAATAAATAAAACATTGTTATTACACGATCTGAAAATTGAATTAGGTCATCTTCAAATGCAAACCAATATGCCTTCTAAATTTCTCATGACCAATAGCTTACACGATCAATGGACATACGTGAGAAAATGATGTCTTTCTGCAGTAGCAGCATTAAAAAGATACGTTATAGATATTTTTCTTGTAAAAACTAATACGCCTCGTGGACTGCTTTCTAAAAAAGAAATCAAAATTAAGATACAGTATAAGGAACTCTTATGGCTTGCTGTTACAAATTACCAACTACTATTTATAGTACGTTCAACATGAGTTCTTATCAGCATTTTTTAAACGTAGCAAGTTATTACTTTGCGAACAGATTCTACTGCTGCATTAACAATACAAGTATGTCAAATTTTAATTTATGTCACATATTCAGGTTATCCTAGATAGATCCTTAGCTATATCTGATGCTGTACAGAATTTTTCATTTTTACCTTATATATCTAATCCCAACTCGCTTGAATGTGAGTGACAGAAGCTTCATTCATTATTTAAATTGTGTCTTCATTTTTAAAGACAATTGTGATATTGACATTTACACATATGCTACAAGCATGTTACAACAATACGAAAATCTTAAAGACCAAGATTTTCGTCAGACAGGCAACCAACATGTGGGTATGTGTGCGTTTTGTCTGCATAATTAAACATCACTGAATTCACAGGTGCTGTTTCTTTATCATGCCAACAAAATAACACGTAAAAAGACTAATTAAAATCTCAGTCATGATGTCTTTGAGCTCATATACTAAATGACATATCAAACATTTTGAGTAACTGCTATTGGCTGATCGTAGGTACCACAGACTAATTATATTGCAAATCACACGTGAATTGTCCTTTCATTTCTCAAGCTGCACTTGTCAGTATATCTTGAAAGAAAAACAAAAGTGCAACAATGAATCATATAGTGAAAAGTGCTGTTAACTCCACAGCAGAATTAGTGAGAATGATACCAAATGCCATAATCTGGCTTTTATAATGTGGACCCAGCCTTTAATTTGTAATCTTTTCTAGTCAGGTTCTGCACTGACTGTGTAGTATATAGGGTTGAAACAGTACAACCAATACGATTAAGGATATCATGCATATTGCTTATCAGTTTAAAGATTTGTACAGTTATTTCAGCATCTAGCATCGTCTGCCATGCATTTTATGCTTCTACTATAATTGACGTTCATTTACCTGTCTAAAAGAACTCAGCTCTCATCTTGTCATCGTTTATAATTTTAATTTGTTGGGAGTAATTGTTCAGAACTGGAATGGTACTTATTAAAGTTTTCTGAAATGGAACATAAGTTCTCTGCAGAATTCCTGATGACAACATATATAAAAATGTTCCTTATTATTAGTTTCAACTTTGAACTATATATTTTATTATATTAAACACAAATAATACAATAACACTTCCATGTAACCAAACATCACAAAGTTATTTCAAATCTCTTTACATTTTTTATTTGATAATGTTATTAATTCATTAAATTGGCAAATTACATCAATAGTGCTTTAGTTAAAGTGGCATTGATCAAACAGCTTTTGACAAGTCACTTTATATAATAATGTGCATACAATTAAATAATAACGGTGCTCTTTGTTTTATTATATAGGGTTTATTTAATATAAAGATAAATTTTACATCAATCTACTTTTTAAAAAATTGCAATAAGGGACCATCCATTAAGTACCTATGCAAAAACCTGTCAAAGCTTGATCCTTCACCCACCCACCCCGTGCACATGCATACTTTTTTGCAGACACACCCACATGCGTATGTACGCTTGATGATCTGAGAGACGACGATTTGCATCTTTACATGAGCCAGTATCAGCAATCGGACGTTGATATTGAAAACAAAAACAAGAAGCTGCAACTGGAAGGGCAACGAGTTATTCACGAGCAAGACTCGTGTCAACTGATTCGTCGGAGTCCGATATCGATTTGGATGAGATGAGATAATATATTGACGCATATATTTTTTGTTGTAACATTTGAATGAAAGGTTTGAATACAATTTAGCATATATATATATATATATATATATATATATATATATATATATATATATATATATATATATATATATATATATATATATATATATATATATATATTGTAAATTGTAAAATTCCGCTGTATACGGTAAATATCATGAAACTATGGTATATTTTGAGTGGAGAAAAACGGGCGTTATTATTAGAATGTAATTGGAACCCACCCATCCACACCTTTTCTTTTCCCCAAATATCAGTCTGTATTTACTCTTTTATTTTTAGCGTTTTCATATGGAATTTTCACTCTTGGATTTCATCACCATATTAGATTGTTCTCAAACAATGTTCACCATAAGGAAAAAGTAAAAATGTGTTTCCTCTTGGACAGCAAACTGACTTTCCAATAGCAAAGCTCCCTTTTGTAGTCGATAAAAGAGCCATGTACTTTTAAAAGAAAAGAAACAAGTAATAAATTACTTTAATTTAGCTTATGGCCGGTTGATAATGAGAAGGTTGTGTATGTATTCTTTTTGCATATTATGTTTGAATGTATGTTTAAATCTTTCTTTAAATATGTATGTATTTATGTATATGTGTATGGAAATGTCTCTGTGTGTGATATAGATGTATATTTGTTTCTAAAGCACCCTTGTTCCTATCTCTGTGTATGCTTGATTTCTTGCCAGATTATAGCTCCTCAGAGCTAATGTTATTGGTTGTAATATATAATTCTACCAGTACAACTAAATGTCTTTCTTATATCAGATTTAATAAAGTTGTCAGTTGTAGAGTAACATTATCATAATATTATTTTTCTCATCAACTCGTGATCGTTTCCGACAAACTCTAGTCAATATCAGTCTCTGAAGCTTATTACATCGTTGCATGCACAAAGGATATCTGCATGTAGCACCCCGTACATGTACTTGCATAGTGTGTATACTACTAGGGGTGACAGGATCCATCTATATATCCATGCATTTATACTTTTGCCGTATCAATACAAGAGGTGAAGAATCGATACAAAACGATATCTAACTTCTATAAGTTATTTTAATCTTTACCAGTCATGAATAATTATTAGTCATTTATCTTGTTATTCTTTAAACTGATAACCAATATGCATGATATCCTTAATCGTAGTGGTTGTACTGTTTTAACCCTATATACTACACAGTCATTGCAGAACCTGACTAGAAAAGATTACAAATTAAAGGCTGGGTCCACATTATAAAAGCCAGATTATGGCATTTGGTATCATTCTCACTAATTCTACTGTGGAGTTAACATCACAGTTTACTATATGATTCATTGTTGCACTTTTGTTTTTCTTTCAAGATATATTGACAAGTGCAGCTTGAGAAATGAAAGGACAATTCACGTGTGATTTGCAATATAATTAGTCTGTGGAACTTACGATCGGCCAATAGCAGATACTGAAAATGTTTGACATGTCAGTTAGTATATGATCTCAAAGACATCATGATTGAGATTTTAATTAGGCTTTTCACATGTTATTGTGTTGACATGATAAAGAAACAAAACCTGTGAACTGAGTGATGTTTAATTATACAGAGACAATGCACACCTACATGTTGGTTACCTGTCTGACGGAAAGCTTGGTCTTTAAGTTTTTATTATTGTTGTTACATGCTTGTAGCATATGTGTAAATGTCAATATCACATTGTCTTTAAAAATGAAGACACAATTTAAATAATGAATGAAGCTTCTGTCACTCACATTCAAGCGAGCTGGGATTACATGTATAAAATAAAAATGAAAAATAATGCGCAGCATCAGAAATAGCTAAGAATACCTGAAACTGTGACATATATTATAATTTGACGTACTTGTATTGTTAATGCAGCAGTACAATCTGTTCGCAAAGTAATAAATTAGAAAAGGCTAAGTGTGAAAAATGCTGGTAAGAGCTCAAGTGGTTTGGAATTTGTAATAGAAATACATACGAGTTCCTTATACTGTTTCTTAATTTTGATTTCTTTTGTTAGAATGTAGTCTACGAGGCATATGCCACTGGACTTGATGAGCATGGCAATTTGACAAAAAGAGGTAAATATGCAGGAGACAAATTCTTAAAACATGATTAGAATATAACAGTGAATTTAGAATGTCCACTAATTTCCATTCCATTTCGGAAATTTGCATGTTGCTAATGTACCAGTTTCATTCAAGAAAACCTTGTTAGCACCTATGTGTCAAAATCACTGAACATAGTCAAAGGAAATTCAGTAGTTATGTTTATATGAAGATAACCCAATTATTGATAAAGCTTGAGAAAATAATATGATATATGTTATATTACAAATAAATGTATTATATATTTAAACCTGATTAGGGGGCCCCAGGTGGATGAGTGGTCTAAGGCGTTTGCCATTAATGATTACTGCTATCGCACCATTGTGTGGGTTTGAGTCTTGGGCTCTGCCTATGTTGGAATGTGAGAAAGCTCGCCAGTAGCTTCCCGTGGATCAGTGGTTCTTCAGGGTGTTTTTGTCCACATTCTTCCTCCACCAGTAATACTGGCCGCCATGTATAGCGTATAATTTGCTGCAAAAATGCAATTACACCTGACTACGGTCGAGGGAGGGGTGCTAGGAATTTTGGAGAGAGAAAAAATACAACCATTAAATACCGATCTTTCAACATTTCGATTGAAATGTTACCGTAAATCTTAATAATAAAACTCATATGGGCGTAAATGCCTACCATTGGATACCAATGTGAACTTCACCCTATGTGTGTGTGTATATATATATATATATATATATATATATATATATATATATATATATATGTCTTTAATTTTATATTCTGCTTCTTAAGTGAGAGTTTTTATTCGTGTTAAAATCTTACCTTCTACCATATTCAATGCTTTTTCGGGACAATAAGTCCATGGCTGAGGAGATAAGGTTGTAAGTGTACAAGACTAGGCAATAAATGATGTTATACATCATGGGCTCGTTTCCTGGTTGGAATGATAATATATATAACCTTTGTGTTTATGTTGGTGTTATACATATATATAGCAAAGTCATGTAATATCTAACTGGCAGCTTCTTTTTCTTATTTATAATGTAATAGAAATCCAAAAGAAGACTGAATCCTTTGGACAAGAAAGAAACTTGGAGTGTGGAAAAAAAGGCAAAACTAAGGAAGATACAGGACCAGAACTACACTAGTTCAGATAAAGAAGGGACAGATGGAGGGCTGATTTCCCACCATCCTTCATGGGAATAGGATAGCTTCCAAAAAAGTGAAGGTAATATTGGAGAAAAAATACATTGACATATGTATATCAAGGAGCAAGAACGCGGGGCATACAAAATGCCAGACACCCTTGATGTCCCAGAGTCAAAACATCTAGGATGTGCGAATGTAAAAATTCCTCCCAAATTTAAGATTTTATGTGGGCAGAATCGTGCAAAAATATAAGAATTGTGTGCATCATTTTTTAATGAAGAATGTGCTATTTTGATACATGTTGTCTTGTAAAGATCACATGTAACTTTCTATGGATATGTTGTCCTTGTGTAGCTGTGAAATATGTCACATATTTCCTGTGTGTCGTGTGCTCAATTCTGATTGGTTACTAAACAAGAACAGGAGAACACATGTTTGATGCAATAGGAATATCCTCTGTCTTTTATGTCAATTTGACAAAGACCTATTTTATAACATGACCGACATGGCATATCGATGTTAGAATGAGGTTAGCTTCGAAGGACAATGCGTTAAATAGCAAATCCAGTTAAAACGCGAGATTCTTTCATTTTTTATCACTAATACTTATAATAATAGTCAGAGCACAGATTGTTCTGTCAATAGGCAGAGCAAGATGATGCTAAAGATGGCCGTGCTGAAGCAAAGGTGTCCTTCCAACGTCAAAAACAAATGTAAGTCAGACTGGCAAAAAAATTGACCTGACTGGAGACAAGTGAGATAAAATAGAAGCTTCGCAATTGATGTGTATAAACTGTCAAAGAAAATTCCTTCATACTTGGAATTGCTAATTTCAGGACATCAGCCCCTGAGAGACATTGAATTTAGCTCACAGACAGGCAATTCAGGATTTGAAACAAAGTGACACACAGTAAATATGTGACACTGTTTTTTTAAGATATAAGAATGGATAAAGGAGTGACAAAATTTGCTGTCCATGGTTTGATAAAGTAATGGTCAGTTTGCAGAGAAAATGCTGTTCTTGTACAACATGATTTTGGTGTCAATGTTATACTGTACTATACAGAACACAATATGCATTTAGTGTTATACTGTAATATACAGAACACATGTATTTAATGTTTTACTGTAATATTTAGAACATATATGCATTTAATACACTTGTTATGCTTGCTATTGCTGTGTTGGAAAGTATTTTTTTTACATCATCATACTAGGTCCCCCTTGTCATTATCTTGCCACCCTTTTTCCAGATTCAGTGGGGGCAAGTACCCACACTTATTAAATCCTAGATGCAACCCAGTAATCACCAAAAGCATTCAGGAGTATGACGAAAACAATACTGAGTAGGAAGCTGCTAAATATCAGGCAGGAGTTGGAGAGGGAGATTTTCTCTCACATAATTATGCAGTACATTGACTAGTGAATGAAGAAAACGAAACTAAATTTGACTTGTTTGCCTCCATGATAATTGATTGTTTGCTTTCATGTAGCTTACGTCAAAGTCCCAAACTTATTGTTTTCATATTTTTGGATTTGCCAGGATAAGTATACTTTTTTCATTGTATTACCTTGTTTGAGAAGTCCTAGGGAACTATGTATGTACCTCTGAACTCCTTTAATGATCATGATATGGGGATTTGTTAAGGTTATTGGTGCACTGGCTGTTTTTGGGTATAAAAATGTCCCCCTCGGCTTACTCAAGGTGCAATCCAGTCTTATACTCCTATTGCTCGCATTGGGTGGGATGTGATACTTTGTTTCTCTCTTTGTCTTTATCTATCCTTTGAGGTTCCTTAGCATGATTACGCAAAACGCTCTTGACTTTGCGAATTGGTAAAATTCATACGGCATATTGTGATGCGTGAGAGGACAATGGGTAAAATTTTCAGGTTACTGTAGCATTTCATTACATCTTCAACCGAATTTTGATTTTTTAAAAATATTTTTTCCTTTTATTTAATGGAACCCTTCTTAGAAAGTTTCTACATAAAAGTATTTAATCCTGAGAAATTAAAATTGTTAGGCATTTCTGTACGCATATGCACATGGTATCATGTTTTTATGACATTCGGGGGTTATGTCAATGTTTTTGAGTTTTTAGGACTGGCTTTTAACCGCATTTTGGAAAGGGGGCATACATGTTGTATAAACACAAAAATACTTTCTCTCAATTAAGAATGTTTTATATTGACTGATTTAGTTCTATCTCATTATAGTAATACTCGGGCTCATCCATACAGCACACTCTCATTAGCACAACTCAGTGCATTTTTTAGTGTGCAGTTGATGTCAATTTGTGCAATTGTAAAAGAAAAATGTGCAGTTGTAAAATATTGTTTTGTGCAGGTGAACACTATGCAAATTATTATAAATTGGAACATTTGGGCAGTTATAAAAGTTCCATTAAAAATGACATGGCACAACTAGTCCCAGAGTTTATGACGGATTGACATTAAAGTTGGTAAATAGTATGGTCATGACCTGAAGATATACACGTATCAACAAATCGCTTTGCTATGCCGTTGTTTTATGGTCAGAGTTACTATTTGTGTCTTACTGTTGAATGCAGTGCATGTCGGATCCTTTCATTGGAATAATATAAATGCAATTGTCTTCCATTTTTAAAAGTTTTTTGTATATAATATGGTCATCATTTAAATATGTGCAAATGTTGACAAATTCTTGTGCTTGCTTACGTTTCGGAGGAATTATTGACTTGACTTGCAGCTTCATGCAGTGTCTGTCAGAATTTTGTGAACGAAACTACTCTTGCAGTCTTTAATGGATTGCTATAAAACTAAGCATGTTCCACGGTCATACTCAGAAGATATGCATATTGACCAATCATTGTATTGACACAATTTTCACAAGAGTTGTGCTCTGTTTTTGGCTATAGCCATTTCCATCGTGGGGTAGGAATAGGGTGCTGATGAGATGAGTATATTTCTGTGAGCAATATTGTCACCATTTCGAGTGGGTGTTCCAGAACTATTTGGCTTAAATGGAGCTTAACGTAGTTGAATGTAAATTAAATACACCGTGAGAAGTAATGTAATCATTTTGTACTTGGATCAGAAAATTAAATAATTGGTGTAGCTGATCTACATTCATATTATTATGTGATCCTTTTATGGTATAGTTTTTTTATTTTTGGATAACTAATGGATGGAAATGTATTTACATTTCATTAAAGGTTTTAACACCAAATAAAGCTTTAGATAGAACAAAAATTTATTTTCTGTCATATAAAATATTGAGTGTTCTGTCAATGGGAAATAAGTATATGATCAATTATGTTTTCTGTAATTATTGTTTGCCTCATTTAAAAATTTGTTTACAGCTTTCAGATTTTAGTATGTCGGTAATAGACCAGCTGCACATTTTCACATTTGAAATTTGTATATCGATATACCATTTTACATAGTAATATAATTTTCCATAAACATGTTGACTCTCATCTTGTTTATCTGAGACAAGGCACTGAAATTAAAATATTTTAGTAAGGCAATTGTTGTATAAATGGATCAATGTATTCGTTATGTTTAACCAATCATTCACATTTGAAGTATTGTATGAAGCAGTTGTCAGATAAATGGAGGTTGGATAACCAAGATATGATTGTACATCCAGTCCGTTGTACATGTCATTATTGTTGAATTAATGAGAAAATTAATGTTGTAATAAAGAATAATTTAATAGATTGTTCTTTTTTAGTTTGTTCCTTACATTTCTTTACACGTTACACTTACCTTTCCCATAAACCCGTATTATTATGCAGTAAAACGTGTTACCAATGTTACAGTAGTGAACATACATCTCCATAGGCAGGAAGTTTTCCAGACTTATAAATTCTTCATGCATAAAATTACTATCATTTATATGCAATTGATGGTTGGTATACTTACGGATATGGTGGTGTTGGTTGCAATGGAGATTATACAACCTAGAAGAAACCACCGAACCCGAATGATGATCCCTGTTTCAACGAAGGATTGAACCCTGGCTCACTGGTGAAAAGTATTGAATATGTAATGTAAAGCCTTGTTGCAGGATTTTTCACACAATATATACTCCCATGCAAATCAAAGGTATCAAATTTATAGTAGAAAATTCTTATTTTGTCGTCAGTTAAGACAAATAAAAGATGATACTCTCTACAACTTTAATTTTTGTAAAGGTAGCTACTGACTACTGTAAAGGTAAATTGCAGTATATACTAAATAATGTAAAGACATGTAATGTTAAACTTTATTTAGATTTTATGACTTTTATTCGGTATTTTTGTACCTATTAATAAATGGAAATGGTTCCCTTTAATTACTTAATGAAACAATGTACTACCCCTTTCCAAACTAAAGGATCTTCTTTCATATACCTTTTGTTCATTGGTAAAGTGGGCCATTTGTGCATTTTAGGACCCTAAACTTATTTGTAAATATCATCTTTAATACCTTTAACATTTTCTGAAAATTTGTATTAAACTTATTTAAAGGACAAGCAAAGTTTGTCTTTCTTCATCTTTTAAGTGCTGGTAAAGATATTCTTCCAAGCAGTGATGCTAGTATAGATCACTCAAGTGTAAATGATTTCCATGGGAAAACTGTGGTAGAGTGACTTAGATAGGAAATATCAATGTCTGACTGTTTAATCCTTCGATATACCTTCTCACCATTACTCTTGAATGTTCAATATCGCGGGAACAATCTTACCTTAGTATTCTAAAGACACGATATAGAAGATATGTATATGATATTATAGGACCTATCCTGCCAATCAAAGATCAATTTCAATTGCACATTTTGCTATAAACATTCAAATACTGCGATCATAATTAATAGATTGCACTAATCCCATTTGAGGAAACACGTATTTGAAATTTCATTGTGACTTTAGTATCAACACTATATGCAAACACTAATAAAACAGGAGTCATGGGATTTAATTACTTACAATGAGGAAGAGATTGTTGTTTGGAAGATTCGAAAGAACCTGCAATACATTAAAATGATTCTGAGCACGCTGAATGACGTATTTGGAAGACTAGCATCACTTTGGTTTTGAAATGAACAAAGAAATGACATTCTGAACGAAACAGAATCCAAACATGAAAGCAAATGGTGAAGTCATTACAGCAATGCTGCAAGTAAATAAAAAAAGAAACCTGCAATATTCCGGGAAACACATGATGAAAATATTTTATACTCTTCAGATATAAGACACAAAATGAAAATATTTTAACAAACTTGCTCAGCCAGTGAATGTTGTTACGTGTAAAGACATGATCCAGGAAGACAACTTGCTTAAAACAGATTCATGATTAAACAGGTGTACCAAATAAATCATGAGTAAGTTTAGACCACTAAAGACCAATTAGCCATCGTAAAGGACAAAAAGAAGCTGAAATAAAACTTGTCTTAGAATTGACGGAAGATAACAATCAATTAAGCATGGGTATCATCAGCAGGCTTTCATGACATTCTTAGGTAAAATTTGCTTTGAACATTAATTACATCGTCAAAACCAAAACGACAACAAACAGAACGCATAGATGACAATTTTGAAGACATCAATGCTGATATTTCTTCAAAATCCAAAATCATGCATTTCGTTTTTCTTTATTGTGTAAAACGACAATTGACTATCCTTTTTTACCTTCATATAACACTGGTCAACAGTGAAATCATTACTGACTTGAAAAGGCCCTAATCTGTAGTATTTTGGTGTGCCGAACACGAATATAACCGTGAAAAATTTGTATTGGCTCTCGTTTTGAAGATATTCATATACCTCATTTTCTATGTTTCACTGTGTAAATTTCTCCAGTAGGACTGCAGCAACATCCGGAATAATGATGTAACATTGCATAATACCATCATGCTCACATCATCCACAGTTGATTGCATCATTTTCTGATGCAATGCAATACTAATGCCATGCGGCTGCTGAAGTAAGTTGACGTCAGCAGTGTACTATACATGTGTAGGCCTATTATACTAATGCCAGGCGGCTGCTGAAGCTGACGTAAGCAGTGTACTATATAAAGCCCAATCAGATTCAGGTTCAGCATTTAAAATATTTTAGACGTTGTGCGAGACAGTTCAAGCTACTGTTACATAAAACTTATTATTTTATCCATTTACGTACAATAAAGAACAGTAATGCCTCGAAAGTGTGTTAATACCGCGGACAATTTTTGCTATATTTGTGGGGAAGTGACATTTGCCAACCAGAAGAAAAGTATCAATTCTCAAGTGAAGAAGGCATATCATCTTTACTTTGGATGCAAGGTTGGTGACCAAGACAAGCCTTGGGCTCCGCATATATGCTGTGCTACATGTACAACACAGCTTTCACAGTGGTTGAATTGCAAAAGGTCATCAATGCCGTTTGCAGTCCCAGTGGTGTGGAGAGAGCCAAGCAACCACCTAAATGACTGTTACTTCTGCTTGGTTCCTCCTCTTTCCGGCGGAATAACGAAGCGAAAGAAGTCGAGAATAGTCTACCCAAACATTCCGTCTGCATTGAGACCAGTTCCACATGGTGAGGGACTTCCTATTCCAGAACCTCCAGCAGAATATTCTCTTGATTCATCTGACGAAGACAAAGGTGAGTCGACCTGTTCTTCTCCTGGTCCATCAGCATGCAGTGATCCAGATTTTCACTGTGGTGCATCATCAACCCCACACAGAATAACACAGGAAGAACTAAATGACCTGATTCGTGATTTGGACTTATCAAAGAACAAGGCAGAATTGCTAGGATCAAGACTCCAACAATGGAATCTTCTAGAAGAAGATGTCACAATTACTGCATATCGAAAGCGCCACCAGCAATTGGAGCCTTTCTTCAGAAAGGAAAGTAATCTGATATTCTGTTCCGATATTGAGGGCCTCATGAATGCTTTAAAAATCACTCATGACCCACAAGAATGGAGACTATTTGTGGACTCTTCGAAACTGAGTCTCAAGGCTGTGCTTTTGCACAATGGAAACATTCTTCCATCTATTCCAGTAGCGTATGCTGTCCACATGAAAGAGACATACGATAACTTAAGGCAGCTACTGAATTCCATTGAGTATAACAAGTACAGCTGGCACCTCTGTGGTGATTTGAAGGTAGTTGCCCTTTTAATGGGACTGCAGCAAGGATATACAAAATACATGTGTTTCTTATGCGAGTGGGATAGCCGAGCAAGGGAAATGCACTACATGAGGAAGGAATGGACTCACAGGCAGAATGTAGCCATTGGAGAGAAGAATATCCAACACCCAGCTCTGGTTGAGGCTCAGAAAATCCTGCTACCACCCCTTCACATCAAACTAGGTTTGATGAAGAATTTCGTGAAAGCCATTGACCGGACTTTGCCAGCATTCCGATACCTGCATGAAAAATTCCCTCGACTCAGCGAAGCAAAGATTAAAGAGGGAGTTTTTGTGGGTCCTCAGATTCGAGAGCTTTTCAAAGATGACCGGTTCAACAACTTGCTGGAAGGTGACGCGAAACAAGCATGGAATGCTTTTCGCCTAGTTTCTACAAACTTCCTCGGAAATGTTAGGGCAGAAAACTATAAGGAACTAGTAGAAGACATGTTGATGAAGTATAAGAAACTTGGCTGCAATATGTCTCTAAAGATTCACTTCCTTCATTCCCATTTGGATTTCTTTCCTAGCAACTGTGGTATTGTTAGTGATGAACACGGCGAACGTTTTCATCAAGATATCGCAACAATGGAACAAAGATACCAGGGAAAATGGTCCACTACAATGCTGGCTGACTACTGCTGGACACTCCTCAGAGATGCTCCCGAACAGCTGTACAAGAGACAGGCGAAGAAATCTAAGATGTAGTCAATGACTTGATTTTTTATAGGTAGGCTATTACAGTTGACCTTTTACTATTGGAATGCATTTCGTTATGTAAACATTAATTTCTTGCAGATTACAAAAAAACTAGAGCCAATTTTGCAATTTGACTGTCATATTCGTGTTCAGCACATAAAAATTGATAAGAATTGACTAATTTTATTTCAGTAACATGACTTTTGTAAAAATTTGTTGTCCAGTGTAATCTTAGAAAATCAGATTTGTCTTCATTATAACAAACATCTGTGATGACGCTACCGCTGTTTGCATTTCCTTTCAATACCTAAACTGATAGGAAATAATTTTCGAACATGTTGTAAATATTGGGATATTTATGTAATGTCAGCAAAAATTTTAAACTTGCAAGTATGACAAAATAAATAAATATTCAAGTCAGTAACTGACAGTTTAGTAACCAAATACTCTTACGGATGGACTACAGAATCTGACAATTTAAATACTAATTAATAAGCTTTATGTTGGCCTCACAAAATAACCATAATACAACAAAATAAATGAAGTCAAACTAAGAGTGAGTTTACACGTATTTTTGGTACAAAAAAGTATCTAAAGTAAATTGTTAAATTTATCTCTCCCTCTCTCTGCACAAACATTTGTACTATTGTATCACATATTAGCATGGGATTGCCCATATATAGGATCCCTTATGACTAGTTTCATAGCCTGCGATCATTTTTAAGACCTGTTTGTATCAAAAGAAGAATTTCTGCTTGATGTAATAAGTTGACCTAATCAGATGAAGTAATGAACGTATTTTATATTACAGCTACAGGTATACTTTTAAAACAGTGACTGTAACAATGCATTACAAAATATGTCTCATTCTAAGAATTAAATGAAATTATAATTTATGTATGAAAGGTCGTTTGCATATAGAACTACCGATGGTGTATTTCTTTATGCAAAATGACAACTTTACATAAGGATGGTTTTAACCTGTCTCAGGGTAATATTAAATGTTTTACTAATCAACTTTCATATCGTATTTCACTCCTATTGTTCGGCCAACTGAGCTGAAATTGGTTCGAAGGTTATAACGGTATAAGAGCTTCATTCAAAATAGCATAGTTCAACTATACCTAATAACCATTAATTATAAAGGCCATTTATTCAGTCTCTCAAACATATTACAGCGTGATGATCATTGTATAATATAACAATGGTCCACACATTGTCGATACAAGGCAGCATGAGTGGTCACAGAAGAGATGACATATATGATAATGCCATTAATATTTAAGTATTAACGGTGTTGTTGATTTTATCACACTTACGGTAATGTTTGATATTGTTATTATTGTAAAACAATATTAGTTTATACAGCTGTGCAAGATTCTGTTTCAAACTGGTCAGGAACAATATAGAATATCCTTGAACAATCTTCACAACCATAAAATACGTATGCGTACATATATACTTTCGCTTATTAAAGACTATGGTTTGTACAAATCATACACATTTTTTCAGTCTGTTAAACACTCCGGTTTAAAGAATGATAACTGTATGATCCAGGAATTGGTATTTTCATGACCCAATGATCATATAAAATCATTATACTCCTCTGGTTTTAAATTATTTTGAATGTATAATTTAGTGAGTTCGAACTTTCGTATTTATATCTAGTGTCTAATTAGATACAGTATAGTAATAGTGCTGGTGTCACCAGTTATTTGGGAAATATATTAGAGCGTTTTTTCATAGAGAATACGATATGATGATGATAGTAGATCTATTGTACTATATATATATAAATTCTTCAATGGAAAGCTAATAAGTTTGGTGGTGCTTAATTTGGTTTCTTAACGAATTCGATATATGCTATTGTTAGTGTAGATAATTAATTTCTTATCATTTGTGGCCATTGGAATAGTGTACAGGACACCGATCTTGATACTGATCACATTAATCACATGGTCGAATTAATAGTACAGGACAACAACCATGGGCTATATTTATAAGATATCTGGAGATTGTAAAATCCTTATACTCTATCATATTCATAAACAAATATGTATTCAGACATACATACTGATAATGCCCTGCTGAGGTTATCTTTCTCATGTATACATTATATAGATTCGGGGAACGAACAGAGCAATGCAGTCTCGAGCAAAATGTATAAAGAATAAGACGTTTGTGTTCAACTCATATAATCCCACTCAGTGAACATAACAATACAAATACTTAACATTGCACGATAATCGAAGTTACAAGTATGAAGATGGTAGCAAACATTTTTTAATATATACTGTATAAAATACTTTAAAGCTGGCAAGTCTCTAAGGAAAAACATATTGTAGCACATAAACATCTATGTTTACCACGAGGTCATTGAAAGCGTTCTTCGGAGAAGAGCATATGTTATGGACCTCATTATCTCGGTCCAAACTGTTGCAACAAATGTCGTCGTCACATATCAAATCGAGAATCGACACTAACTTATTGCAGCTATATCACCAGTATTACTAACTCTACAGAGACACATACCAGATTACTAACATCCAAACAACCAAATCCTAATCAACCACCTACCACATTAAATTAAGGTTGAATTCTCTCACAGAATATACGAAACATATATACATATATCTAATTTATAAAACCTGATTACAAGCACCAAAACAACTTCTAACAAATTTTCATTCATAACACTGCTCTCGATCAATCTAAACAACTTATCTACATTAGCAAAAATATCCATCTGTCATCACATAAGTAACTCAACTTTGAATCATACTATGTACATTACCGATGGGTACAGCTTAATCGGATACTACTTGCGTGGCTTTTGTATCTGAACCCGTATATGCTTTGTCCTACACCCAACCAATTAATGTAATTTATATATCGCCACATATGTCTACTTGGGCGACTAACCGACCTCATACTGAATCCCTTCCAGCAAACTAGCTTTTGTAAGTCAATCTCAAATAATTACCACCGAAACATGTTTTCTTACGGTTATTTAAACTGTATTAGTGTTTATATTATTCCTAATAGTTACATAAATTTTGATATTTTAAGAGACTGAATCTGAATCACCTTTAGAACTCCCTGATAACCGTCTGCCTTCATACAGGTACTATTTTACATTTGAAAGCAAAATTCAAGTTGCCCTTAGCAAATAACGGTTTGATCATTTATGGTCTGTTCTATGTTGTGGACATTTCATCTCCTCCCCTTATATATTTACAAACATATATGGATCTGGGCCATGTCAAACATGACAAATTGTAGTACAGAGAGAGAGAGAGAGAGAGAGAGAGAGAGAGAGAGAGAGAGAGAGAGAGAGAGAGAGAGAGAGAGAGAGAAATCAGTAAGTAATAAAGAACACTGTATAGTATGAACACATTACAATTCACGGTATGGCGAAATCCCTTGAGATAAAATGTATTTGTATTTGGTCCACATTATTTTGTTTCATGCCATATCATTGGTTCTTTTTACAGAAAACAATGCTCCTCACCGAGCAGATTTTTTGTTCTAAAATTCAAATATTATGAAGGATAGGACAAACCGATGTCATTGCCCGTCAGAGAAGTGTCAGCTTTAAGGGAAATAGTAAGTAACTGCATATACATAAGGCAGAAACAAAATATATTATACTTATATTCTACATAACTAATCATTTCTGACGGGATTAATTTGTATCAAGGATGAATAAAATGTTCACTTACGTAATATCCGATCTTTAATGACCAGGTAAAATGTCTCGCTTCAATAATTGGCTGACAAATCAGTGTTTAGAAAAAATGGAAATCGCTCGGCTAACTATTAATTAACTGTTTGAAAAAGCAAACAAATACTTAATTATTTACACTCTTGCGTTTTTACACGCAATCATCCACATATTTTCTCATCACAATGTTTTTAATAAGAAACCTACTATTCAAATAGCGCCTTTCGTACTATAATTATTCTTAACACATTTCCGTTCCGTTTTGGTTGTGTCATTGTAATCTCATATGATTATCCCAAGTAATTGCGGCTTGTGCAATACTTTCAAAGATTTATTAAATGCAGCTTGTAACACGAAGATTATGCAATAGTTTCAAAGATTTATTAAAACCCTTCAAATTTGAATTGTATATGAAGGAGAAATTAGTATAATTCGTTTAGGCATAATCAGCTGGTTTTCTCAATTCATATTATATGCTTCGTCATCTAATAGTCTCTGCAGTATTCACAAGCCTGTGCTGCTTTGTTAGTAACTTCTAACCTGTTCCTTTTGGGTCAAAAACGTGGGATATGACCCTTTGTCATCCTCATATCTTTAGTTTCTGTAAAAAGGCTTATAATACTTACCTTCCTTACGTAATATATTTAGAGTTATCTTTAATGTAATCCGCATTCATATCAGTCATATTATTAAGATGAACTACTAATAAATCGGTTCCCGTACTCGTGTTGACTTCCACATGCAGTTTGCAAATTATCGAAAATAAGTAAATTATGCATCGGTGATTGTTAGGTAGAATATAAACAAAGGAAATGCAAAAATCATGATCACTAGAAAAATAGGCTATTATATTTGCCCCTCTGATTCGTAATAATAATAATGTTGTGACTAGGGTATTTAATAGTCACAACATTTTCATCATGAGCAGTATATAATTTTTGTAAGCTTTTTGGGGTAAATTTAATTTTACATAAGATTTCAAACACGACTGTCACCATTAAACTAAACTGGAATTTGTTGTATGCATTGTTTCAATGTAGGTCAAAGACCTTAGCATGGCTCATTCATATTCTGGTGACTTAACACGCTAGAGCAGAAACGTCCAAATGATTGACTAGCCTACTGATGCGTGGCGTTATCTATTTGTCTAGCAATCCATCGGAAGATATGATGCTTCCAAGTTACTTCTAGTGATCGACGTGTTTTAGTTGGGTGTCTTCAATAGACTCAAACGGGGGGCGAGCTATTGCGCCATGGACAGGTTGGTGAAGTACATATGTCTTTTTCAAACTGATTGTGAGTCCGAATAGCTTCGAGGCTTCAGTGAGGCGAAAAAAAAAATATCTGGCGGCCTGCTTCCATGTGTGCCATGAGAACACAGTCATCCGCCAAATGAGCTTCAAGAATAGGTTTCTCCATTGTGTTAGACTGTGCGTTCAGTCAGCGAAGGTCGAGGAGAGATCCATACAGTCTTTACTTTATGTATACTCCTTTCTGGAAATCACGCGTAGCATGGTTCAGGACACATTTGTCGAATAGGTTGAATAATAATGGGGCCAGAACGCAACCCTGCTTCACGCCGTTTGAAATAGTTAATGGCTTGGAGACATCCCCATTGTAGCGAACGATTCCCGTTATGCCATCGTGGAAACGTCTAATCATCCTAATAACTTCCTTTAGCAGCTGAGTCGGGCTAAGATAACCCATATTAATCTCTGTTGGTAGTATCGAAGACCTTTGTCAGGTATGTTAAGACATCGTAGAAGTTCATGTTTTCTTCAATGCAATGTTCCTGCATTTTTCTCAATAAGAAGCTCATGTCGATCGTACTCCGATCTGGTCTGAAACCACATTGGGTATCCAGCTGTATGGCTTCCAAGAAATTACAAACCAGATGGTTGAAAAGGACGCGCGCCCTAATGTTGCCGTTATCTCTTTGTCTTGCGATCCAGTGGACAGGTATTTTACCCAGACTTTTGTTCACTCTCCTATGGATTTAAGTACGATCGATTTCTAAACCGACACTGGTCACAGAATGGAAACCTAGAGGTGTTTTTGGACTAAATGAATAAGACAAACAAAATGTGAGAAAGATGGAAATTTATGAAATGAATTAATATAGAAAAATGTATGATGTAAAATTACAATGATTCTCTCACGCTCTCAACATACGATTGACTCAATGACTATACACAACATTCTGACATTGAAAATAAATCAAAAATATGAAATCAGTATGAATTACATATCCAAGAAACCTCATGGACTGCAGATACGCTTCAAACAGTATTCTACATTACAAGAGAGATTCACATAATCTCATATTTGAACTCCGATTATGATTCAAAATAATCTTATGAACACAACTAAGATTCAAAATAATCGTACGAACATAAAAATACAATTGGAACAATAATTGAACCAAAGGTATGCTTCTAGACCGCTTATACAGTCGCATGATTCCTTGGGTTGGCGCACAGTCTTATGGGCCATTCGCACACCTTAACGTGATCCAAAACGACCAGTGTCGATTTAGAAATCGATCTTACTTAAATCAAGAGGAGAGTGAGCAAATGTCAGGGTAAAATACCCTTGCATATCATGTTATTAATGTCCCTTCGTCCCAATTAATTTCTGGCGAGGTACATGTTAATACAGTCGCTTACCTGGAAAAACACTTATTCACCCTAGATAACGTTGTAAGCATGTACAACGACAATAGCCAATAGTTATAAGGCACCACCAAGTTATTTTTTGCCTAATTATGTGACAAGGATTCTTCCATCTTACTTCAAGTGATCGACAGGTTTCATTTGGGTGTCTTCGGTGGACGCAAATGTGGGGCGAGCTACTGCTCCATGGACAGGTTGGTGAAGTACCTCTGTTCTTTTCAAACTGATAGTGAGTGATAATAGTTTCGAGGATTTCGAAAGCGAATAAGGTAGATCTGGCGGCCTGCTTCCATGTGTGATATGAGAGCACAGTCATCCGCGAAATGTGCTTCAAGAATACGTTTCTCCATTGCATTGGACGGGGAATTCAGTCAGCGAAGGTCAAAGAGAGAGCCATCCAGTATTTACTATATGTACACCCTTTTCTGGAGGTCACGTGTAGCATGGTTCAGGACACATGTGACGAAAAGGTTGAATAATAATGGGGCCAGAACGCAACCCTGCTTCACGCCGTTTGCAATATATAATGGCTTGGAGACATCCCCATTGTAGAAAATGATTCCCATTATGCCATCGTGGAAAAGTCTACTCATCCTAATAAACTTCCTTTAGCAGCTCAGTCGGGCTAAGTTCAATGATAGTACATCTATGTTGACAGTAACGAAGGCCTCTGTAAGGTCTTTGAAGATATCATAGAAGTCCATGTTTTGTTCAGTGCACTTTTCCTGTATTTTTCTCAACGTGAGGATCACGTCAATAGTACCCGATCTGCTCTGAAGCCACGTTGTTTCCGGCCGTTTGGCTTGCGAGACATTACAAAACAGATGGTTGAGATGGACGCGGTCCATAATTTGCCTGCATTCGACATGAGAGATATGCCCTCTTGTTTTAGTACAATGAAACAAACATTGTCGTTGAACTCCTGAAAAATCAACTCCTCCTACCAATGCTGACATGATGATGTGCAGTGCTTCAAGTACCTTAGGGTAAGCTACTTTGAAGTGTTCCACAGGAATTTTTGCCGCCTATGTTGCCTTTCTAGTGTTAATCATCTTGATGGCTCGCTCGACTTATTCCTTTGCAACGACAAGTCCAGGTCCGGTATAGTTGGCTTCGAGACCATTTTGTCTAGCGATGTAGGGTCTACTTTATGCATTCCTGCTTTCGTTGATATTATATTTGTTATTGTGCAGAGTGGTTCCGTTAGAAGATATTAGTAATGTTTGGGGCCTCTGGGAGGGGCAGTATCTCTGCTGATTGGAACATGATTTGACTTCCCAAGGATAGTTCATCCAAATTGGTCTTCCGATTATGCTCAGCTCACACCTGTTGGTCCTAAGGCACGCTATATCGTCATTAAAGAGGCAATGTTATTCCGAATTAATGGAACACGTGACTCTATCAACATTTTCTCCAACATGGAATATATATGAACTTTTCGTGTTATGTCACAAATTTGGAGTCGGTTTAGATTACACATTATATAGGTTACATCTAACGTGTGTTAGGTTTACTGGTTAAAGTTTGTTAGATATTCATGTAATACGACGAGTGGTAGATGCAGAGGTTTTCATTTCACAGTAATATATTTGTGAAAATATATTTGTATTATTTGATTTGAAAAAGTAGACAGTCAACATTGTACCATATAAGAAACTTTAGATCTTATGAGCTATTTTATCACATAAAACTGGTTTTGGCTTAATTCAGTTCTGTAATATGGGTGACCGGTTTCTAAACTCATTCTTCTCCGAACATCGATGCGTTTATTACTTCTAGAGGTGAAAGTGAAATCGTGTCTATAATGTCGATTATGTGATACATGTATATCAGGCGCCCCTTTTAGTTGACAAATTTCATTAGTTATATTTCTTCCTTTTATTGTTTGGAATGTAAAGACAGTTGTCACTGCATGATATGCAACACATGCCGCAACGAGCTCTGTTGCATGTATATTAAGATAGAGGTGGCATTCAGTCCGTAATTCATTTTCGGAAATCGATTACAAAATATGGGCTCCAAAATCTTGATATAATAGAAAACACAAAACTCTCAGAAAGCAGGGTATGGAAAATGATACCAAGATCGCAACCAATCAGTACAGAAAATAATGCACTCTAATTCAATTGTATAACATGGAGAACCCATAATCAAATAAATTGACATGTTAACTTGTAATATCAAAATTATTAACTTTCAAACATCATATGTAAAGTGTATTGACCCTGCGTTAAATCGTCTTCTCTTCCTTGTTCTTCTCGTCATCATTTTCATAACTGTTACCACGGATAAGGCAAACATCCTGATTTTTGGGGTTCTTCAAGAATTAACATCCGAACTTTGTTGTCTCGCTTTTTTCATAGTGTTTGAGTACAAAAAAAGAAGCTAGTTTGTACAAATTAATTTTACCATATTGCCCTGACCACACACGTCACTTGCGTAAAAATAAATATTTTCGACTGCAAAAGTAATTATTCATATAACATCATTCTTCACTGCTAGAGAAACACGATACATATTTCTTTCTTCAGCATAAGATTATTGATTAAACACTAAACCCATATCTTGACATTTTTGCAATAAAAAATGTTACATTTAAATGAGAAAAAAAAAATTGGTTTGCTTTCTACCAGAGGACATGTGCTTTAAATCTATATTTTGTGGCTGTCCAAATATGACATCATTTCCAAAGTATAAACAGTTATCAGGTTCACATTCACTTCCATTCTCAGAGAAAATCAGAAAACTTTGGTGGGATAAGACAAAGTCTGAATATTGAAACTAGTAGGTAAAAACATAATAAACTACGAACATTCATATAAAATAGTAGGTTCTAAATGACAATTGTACAGCTAATACGGGTACTAACGAATTAACTTAGTCATCATTAAAAAAGACCTTCACAAGCGAACAAGATTCGGGGTATGAATATCTACTTTGCTTTGATTTATCTTAAAGACATGATCAATACATCAATCGTAGAACTGGTGTATATTTACAATATAACCATCGGTCTCCTTTTTATAACCAGGATAGCACCATTTGTATGACTCACCATTATAGTCGCATATTGGCGACGGTGCACATCTATTTATGTTTAATGTATGATCTACATAACACCAATAACAAGACTTCAGGTCTCATGGTGCATGCCACATGAATATGCGTATTGACAGGGTCTTCTATCGATATGTGTCGAACAAGAATTACCGAAATATTGATATTGGTCTCCAGATTGACCCAACGTCTATTTGTTTCCATAGTAGTCACTTGAGTCAGATCAGCAATAATCACAATTGAAACTGTAGTCTTCATGACAATATTTGTAGGCTGCGCTTTGATGATAGTCGCAATTGTGTCCCGAAAGACATAAGCTTTTTCTTGCGGTATAATCGTCATCGACCGTATTCAATGAACGCCCTTCTTGCAATGGTGGATACTATTCCGTAGTGTTCTTCCTGTTCTCTGATTGATTTTGTGGCACAAACACGCTGTCTTCAGTAGTATTCGCTTTGCAGGTAGGCAAATCTCGTGTTTCCATACTAAGAGCCAGAATTAGCAGAGCTAGCGGTTGTAGCTGTAATTTGGTTCTCATAGCTGATTGAAATAATTGCTGGAATATAATAAAATCAATTAATCACACCTTCGACATTGTGTATTTTTCCACCATACTTGTCCACAGAAATGTGAATGACATATTTGTACATCCCTATTTCAGCTCTCATTTCAACTCTCGAAGCTTGTAAAAGATAATATGACAAATAAGGATTTTTTGCTTCTGAATATGGGTTTACGTTTGTGAGTATTAACATATCAACGCACTATAATCAGATATGTTCTTTCGTTATTCTGTGATGACTATACGGTGATTAACCAATCATTAACTCGTCATTCTGACCCTGCATAACCAACCACGGTGATTGATTTATCCGATTATAATTTCTCAACCATGTACAGATGATAACTGATCAAACGGACACATATTGATGCGCAGACGATTCTGAGAATTTCGCAACTAAACAAGATACAATTTTCTGCAAGTGTGATTCGATCTTAAAATTTACGGGGTTTTTTTTGAGAATGAAAACCCAACAAATTATGTCATTTCTTGACATACGATGTCTTACAAAATGGCAGAATAAAATACGTTATATGCAGTATACTCCAGATAGTCAAAGTCAATAAAAACAGAACTGTAAATGTATTGCCCATGTATATTGATCTGACGGAAGAGCAAACATGGTGAGTTACAATCGCAGATGGACTCCTGAGTGTTAAATGCCGATAGTGTAATAGTCATGTCCGATATGATACAGGGGTATGCTAACATAATAATGCTGTTAATCATATACTCTGGTGTTAGACATTTATTGTAAACAAATAAAATAACAGAAAAGAATAAAATCCAACATATTTTGAAAATTCAAAAATCATGTCAATCCCTAAAACACAAAGTAAAATTTGTAGACACAAGTCGTGTCCTGTTGACCAAGTAGGAATTGAACCACAGTAAGGCTGTATCATGAATGTCAAATACGCGCTTGAGACGGTGACGTAATATATCATGGTATATTGTGTCTAATGCTGCAGACAAATCAAGGAGGGTGAGGATTGTAATCTTTCCGCTATCCAAAGCAGAGGGATTGTCATTAACTACTTTTGGAAGAGTAGTTTCAGTACCGTGGCAAGGGAGATAGGCATACTGTACATTGCTAAAAAGACTGTTTGAAATCAGATGAGATACAAGATGGGATAGAACAACCTTTCCTTAAGACTTTTGGTATGAATGGGAGATTATAAACTGGGCAGGTGCCCTTGAAATCATTTTGGTCTAGTGTTGGTTTATTCAGAAGAGGCTTTACAATGGCATGGAATTCTCCAGATGAGAGAGAGATAATAATAACATCCATTAGTAAAGGCAATACGGGATATAATCATTCAGACAGCAGTGATGTTGGAATTTGAATAAGTTCACAGAACTTTGGTGCACTCTTCACCATACTTGCAAGTACGAAATCCATAGAGACAGGTTCAAATGCTACTAATGGTTGCCGCTGAGATTCTGTTTCTCAACTGTACGGGGACGACGAGTCAACTGAAATTGTGGTGTCAAGCTTATCTCTGACGTGGTGTGTACTTTGTCACGGAAGAAATTTGCAAACATATTCGCAAGGTCGCCTGGAGAGAAGGTAGGTGGAAGTGGTCTACATTTGTACATTGACATTAGCGTGTTAGTAATCTCGAAGAGCTTTTTGCAGCTGGAACTTTCCATGATCTTAGTACTGTATTAAAAAATAAACACAAGAATAAGACGTTTCCTCTTCTGATGAAAAGGTATTAAATAGTAATTCTAATATATTCAATCTTCATATACAAATCTAAGACACAATCTAAGTAACTGGATGAAGGTCAAAAGTTCAATTCCAGAAACGTATTAGTCTTAAACAATATATTATACAAATATATATCTACCCAATCCTCAGTCATCTTAATGGTAATATCCATCAGACTGTAAATAAAATATGTTTATATAAAATATTAAAATCGGAATCAATGATGTACCCAAAACTCAAACTCAAACCTAGTGATCAGGTTTACCCTACACGACCTTATATATGTAGGACCAGCTCTTAACCTCAAGGATATATATAGGATAAGTTTATGAGAGTCACAACGATCATTCGAACAAATATATGAACGCTTTAAAAGGTTGCGAATATTCAAAACCTCACGTTATTCTTTTTCTTCATACATCGTGCAAGTTTTGACATCTGAATTTATCACATACAAAATTTACACGATTGGCAGAACTGTATGTATTATTTTTTCTGTATTATGTAATTCCTCTTAGTCATATTATATTTAAAATAATTGTAATTAATCAAAGCATTTTCGTACAGTTTTCCTTATACTCTACATTGGCAATAAAACCATGTAGCATTATTTTTAATTTGAAAATCAAATCTATCATGTTAAAAATGTTCTCTTTTCTCAAATATTAATTTGTTTTTTTGGTAATAAAATGCAAAAATTCCCACTTTAATGTCGCCTTTGTTCTGGATTATAACTCCAAAACTTCAAGACTATACTTAATCCGTTTTATAAACAGTTTTCAAAAACTATGTACCAAGTGTACGATATTAAATAATCAATATTCAAAACTGGGTAGGATGTCTGGCATTTTTACGAAGATATTTACATTAAAACTGTACATACGTCATTTTTCAAATATAGTATTGACACTACAAAATTCACCAGAAATTCTTTAAGCTATGAGTTCAATAGAATGTCAATGCAAGTAGTAAAATATATAAGGATTTTTATGTACTAGTATAAGTTATTAAAAATGACTGATGATAGGTTTCTTAAACAAGGATATAACCTGCAATTGACATGGTGCGAACACTGTGAATGTTGGGTAAAGAAAGTTCAGACTCAACTGTTTCACACGGAATGAGAAAATGTTGCGTTAATCATGGCTTGGGTGATGGGGAACTCATATTCCTTATATTTATACGCATAGGTAAAGATACTCTTCACCAGGAACTAAATGAAAGTTCAATTCAATGGATTGCGATTACTCAAAACGATAAGAAAGTTTCTGAATGATCAATATTATATAGATTATTTTGAAATCTTCGTACAGTGTTAGCATGCTTTCATGTTCAGAAATGGAAGCATTTCATTCAAAGCAAATACAGGTAGCTATACAAATATTCCTTACTTTGAAAGATAGTGCCCTTGGTGTGTAGATATAGAAGGTGAATTTAACATTGATGTTCAATGTCCTATATTTGATATCTAAGAAAGGCATATGTACCTTTTATATGTCTATTGTAATGCAAAGAACATCATGTTTCATAACTGTATCCAGATAGTTAATAATTCAATTAATATCCTACACAGTTTCGCTGTTTATCTCGCCAAATTTTTAAAAAGCAGAGAACCGGTGAGTTAATCGTGGAAATGTTATCATTTGTGCTTGTATCATATTTTAATACATGCATGGTATATGTTACAAAATAAAGATAGCATGTGTAATCCACAATTATATTACTCCGTTATTGAACTAATATCTATTGGATATTGTGTAAATCAGGTCCTTACATATATGTATTTATCATATATTCCCGACTAGTAAATTATTTAACAAGCACATAACTTAAAGAGCATTATGGCGCTTCAAAGACCTTTTCAACTTATCGTTGATTTATTTATCAACTATAACAGCAGAAAGCACATCAACAAAGGATCATTAAATGGTTATTAGGTTTATGTTACAGACATTTCATTAAGCTATCAATAAAGATACCTCTCAACCGAGCTTAATTAAGAGGTAACTACATTATATCGCTGTTGGAGGATTTAATGATCTGTCTAATCAAAAATGAAACTTGTTAAAATAAATTCAAGAATCAGGACTTTTGGTTACTAATTCTTATATCTAATTCCAAACATTTTATATTGCATTCCACGAGGACGTTGTCTTTACGTCAATTTACTAAGGCAAATATCCAGGAAAAAACACACGAATACCAGGATATCTGTTTTATACATAATATAAATTAATACGTTTTTCCACCTAACTGTATACGAATTATGTTATATAGAGTCATCGTTGGAACGTCTTAAAACATGGCAAGATTAAAGGGTCAAGCATAACATTACACGTATTGAAGTATATATGTTTAATCATTCTAAGACTATGCCTAGAAGAGTTATAATAAATATACACAAACAAAAGAAATTTTAATGACTCGTCGCAGGGTGTATATGTACATATATACACACACACACACACACACACACACACACACACACATATATATATATATATATATATATATATATATATATATATATATATATATATATATATATATATATATATATATATATATATATATATATATATATATATATATATATATATATATATATATATATATATATATATATATATATATATATATACCAAGGTCCCCATATTTAAGCTGTGGCGTACCCCATAGAGTCGTTCCAACCCTGCCATATAATTGACCTTTGGCAATGTGTGGATCACCTTTATGAAATGGCTCCTGGGCAAATAATCTGATCAAAGGTAACTTGCAAAATTGACTTTAATATATGATGTATATTCACCCTCGCTTGATTTGGACACTGGATCATAATGCCATTGTGAATAAATTTGAAATCTTTAGAACACGTTACATGACATTGCAATATAGAGCAGTTAGGCCTTTCATTTTGTATCTTTCATCATGAAACGAGATTCAGAACAGTGCATTGACATCATTTCGGCATATTATCGGATCCATACTAACTAAAGAGTTCAACCAAACTTTCTTATCTTGAGTCAAGTAAGTGGGACATAGCACTTTCTCCAAGGGCACACACAGGTGAAGACCATCTGCGAGGGATATAGCCATCCCACAGATGGAAACCGAACGTTCTATCCCACCCATACCCTTTGGTGTTCGCGGATATTCTTTGACTGGTGCATCGGTAGACCAAGAATGTGACTCACAACAATCTGAAATAACTGTTTAACGCATAGATATTGTTTTTCAAACGCAATGATTAAATGTTAATTACCAAACTTAATAAGACCCACCTTGTCAAGGTAATATGCAAAATGCGAAGAAATATATCGATATAATTTTCAGGAACATCTTGCTCTGTTATAGAAACGTACAGAATTTTAATTTGGCTATAATAACCAATAATATAAGAATATTAGCTTTTGTTCCAAACAATCATGTTATGGCGCAAAATCATAATATTGCAAAACAAACTCAAGTCTATTTTCGAGTGTCAACAGCCAACCTGTGTTCTGTCACTTGTATCAGGTGATCAATTCTTACAATAGTCTGAAAATAGTATCGGATCAAGCGAAACGTTAAATCAACAGAAAACAACACAAGTGGATACACACTGAGGTCGATGGGACTTCTCAAACAAACATGTTTTTCAACTATAGGCCCGCCAATTCAACATTGGCAGTTTGCCGACAAAGACCAAGAAATTAATATTTGTGCAATGTTATTAACACAATTGATTGAAATGAAATAATATAAATTATATTTAAATACCCATCGTCAACATTATTCTAGAGTTTGAGGACATTTTTGTTTCAAAACCCGTTACATGACATTGCAATATATACGATGTGTGCCTTTCACATTGCCGCATTGATCATCTAAAGAGACTAATAACAGGACATTGGAATTATTTCAGCTGTTTAAATTATCTGATTCATACTAACTAAACAGTTGACCCATATTTGTTTATATTATGCCATGTAAGTGGGAGCTAAGTGCCTTCCCCGAGGGCACGCACAGGTGAGGTCAAGCTATAAATATAGTATGCGAGACATATAGTGATTCGTCAGATGTAAACCGACCATTATATCCCCACTCACACCATTTAGTTTTCGGATATATTATTTGACAGGAGTATAGGAACAACAAGACTGTGACTGACAACCATCTCAAATAAATGTTTCAAGCAGAGCTATTGTTTTGCAAATTCAATGGCTCCATGTTAATTATCAAACTTACAAAGAATCACCTTGTCAATGTAGTGGAAACATATATAGTTTTAAGTTGGCTATAATAACCAATAACATAGCCATGTTAGCTTTTGTTCCAAGCAAGATAGTTATGCCCGTAAAATCATAATAATCCAAAACACACCAGAGTCTATTTTCAGGTGTCAATAGCCGAGCTGTGTTTTGTCACTTGTTCCAGCTGATCAGTTATGTCAATCGTCTGACAATACCATCTGACCAAGTGGAAAGGTAAACGAACACAAAACAACACACGCAGATAAGACTGAGGTCGATGCGAGTTCAGAAACAAACATGTTTTTCAACTAAAGCCGGTCAGTTCAACATTGGCTGCTTGCTGACAAAGACCAAGAAAGGAAAATTTGTGAAATGTTATTAAAACCCCTCGTCAGCATTGTCTCCATTTGCTAAACCAATTTGTCTCTCATTTCAAAATGTGTTTATAGTAAAATAATGAATTGAAATGAGTCTTCTTTCCAGAGGCGTGAGCAACAATATGTTATACATGTGTTTGCGGATATTTTGTTTTCAAAACACGTTACATCACGTTGCAATATGTAAGAATTATGTCTTTCTTTTTGCCATTGTCGTCATGAAAAGTGACCCAGAACAGAGCATTATTATTATTTCAACAGTTTGAATTATCGGATTCATACCGTGGAAACAGTTAACCTATTTTTGGGTATATTGTGCCACGTAAGTTGGAAGTAAGTGCCTTATCCAGGGGAAAACACAGTTGAAATCAAGCAGCGAATATTATGTGTGAGGAGTACAGACATTCGCCAGATGGAAACCGACTATTTTATCCCCACAATTTCGTTTTCCAGATATTCTTTGACAGGCGCACCGGTACAACAAGACTGTGGCTGAAAACAATATCAAATACATATTTCACGCATTGTTAGAGATATTCAAATGATATGATTTCTTGTTGCCTATCAAACTTGAAAATAACCACCATGTCAAGATAATAAAAAAATGGCAATAACAAATATGGATATAATTTTCAGGAACAAGTGCACTTTTATAGAAAAATAAATAATTTAATTTGGCTATAACAATCAATAATATATTCTTATATTTCTCATGAGCGAACCGGTGGGTTAATCGTGTAATATTGTTGTTGGGACAAGTTAGTATTGTTGCTTGAAATTAGTACAAACCGATGGAATAAAGTGTTAAGTTTATGGATTTAAATTACTCATTTCATAAAATGGATTGTGTATTTTAAATCACAATGCCAGACAACTAAATTAGTCTTCAAAATGTATTCAAATAACCTCTCCCTATTTCCATCAGCTTCAAAATTAATAAAGTGTAACAGATCAGTTGCTCTCAGAATTGCATTTATATTCTAGTATTGGTTGTGAAATATGTCATTGTTACATTTTACGTTGTAGTTATTTTTTTGATTAATTAATACTTATTTTGTGTAACCTAATACCATGAACATACTACAAGCACATGCTGATAAACTGTATTCTGTGAATAGCTTATTGGTAGAGTATCAATGAGAAATAGATGAAAAGTATCATTATTGATACCTTCTTTGCACAATGTTTGTATTGCAACCAGCAGGACAACACAAAGTTCTCACATACATGAAACAGAAACCCATTTGCAATATTTATAATTGAATGAAAGATAGAGAAGAAGTTTGAAAACCTTTTTATTAAATATAGTCCTCCCTTGAATTATACGAATAGTATATAACCATATATTCTACTATAATATGTGCCAATAGTTTAGAATAGTTTGTTTGAAATAATATATACAAGGACACGACAGGTGCATGATTATATCCATAGTCAGCTCTATTACAGGTAAAGGGCAGTACTTAATAGAATCATTTCAAAACATACTACATGTGTTGGGTGAACTTTGTCCATTTCGGTCTCGATTTCCTGATAGAGGATGAGGAAGTACCCATATGTTTAGTTTGGATTGTGCGTGAACAATGACAATGAAATGACAATGAGAACGTGATTATGACTAACCCGTACAATACGACACACCCTTTGTGAACCCGGACAGCCAATAGGGACACACACATAAATATAACCTGAAGTGTTGCCAAGGCAAAAAGGGTACACAGTCTGCAGGTATAAAATACAGTCAACAGGACTTATAAACAGTACCCTTGAATAGCTTATTGGTAGAGTATCAATGAGAAATAGATGAAAAGTATCATTATTGATACCTTCTTTGCACAATGTTTGTATTGCAACCAGCAGGACAACACAAAGTTCTCACATGCATGAAACAGAAACCCATTTGCAATATTTATAATTGAATGAAAGATAGAGAAGAAGTTTGAAAACCTTTTTATTAAATATAGTCCTCCCTTGAATTATACGAATAGTATATAACCATATATTCTACTATAATATGTGCCAATAGTTTAGAATAGTTTGTTTGAAATAATATATACAAGGACACGACAGGTGCATGATTATATCCATAGTCAGCTCTATTACAGGTAAAGGGCAGTACTTAATAGAATCATTTCAAAACATACTACATGTGTTGGGTGAACTTTGTCCATTTCGGTCTCGATTTCCTGATAGAGGATGAGGAAGTACCCATATGTTTAGTTTGGATTGTGCGTGAACAATGACAATGAAATGACAATGAGAACGTGATTATGACTAACCCGTACAATACGACACACCCTTTGTGAACCCGGACAGCCAATAGGGACACACACATAAATATAACCTGAAGTGTTGCCAAGGCAAACAGGGTACACAGTCTGCAGGTATAAAATACAGTGAACAGGACTTATAAACAGTACCCTTGGCTTCACACGTTGGTAGCTGCGTATCTATTTAGGTAAGAAAGATATGTATTTTCAAGTTCATCTATATTATATTGGACTATGACTAAAAGGCGTAAAGAAAATAATTGAACGCAAAGTCTTGTTTGATAAGTATGTCATGAATATACAACAGGTTCAAATATTATCGTTTTGAAAAAAACTTTAAAGATATGATAGTGCAAGTCTATGACTATTGAAATAATTGAAACATACGCAAAGATATTTTTGGGTGACTGTGTGTGTTTTCACGAGAGGGAACGTTTAAGCTGTGTAACAATGGCTAACAAGTGATTGGTTAACACGCGTATGCATGTCCATGCAGAATATTCACGATACGTTACTTGACTGTATTTAAGTTTCAAATAGACATGAGCTTGGAATAAACTTAATTATTTCTAACCCGCCAATTTCAAGATCTAAAACAGAATAGGTTTTGTATTTTAAAACGGCCGAACTAACAAGTCGTATTACCAAAATGAAGCATGTTTTGTTGTTACAAGATATACTTCTTAAATTGCTTACAAAGCATATGTAGCTTTACTTCTTCATTAAGACACTACCGCATGAACATGAGAATATAAGAATAAGGCGTCTGGACAAATCATCTAATCCTATAACTCTGTGTACATAACAATTTCAGTGGCATTGGTACTGAGTCTATACAATGGTGTATACTTGAGAAAACTCAAACTCTAGATCTGAACATAACATTTTCAAGATTGTTAATCACATTTTAACGTGTTAACCCCAGTTGTATCGTTGTATCAATGCATATTAGTGTAGTTATCATTATATCGCGTAGACTGAGCTGAAAGATATGATAATAATCAGAAGAAAAAATATAATAGTTTTAGGAAATAATATAGTAATAATGTATGTTTCAAGCTTTGCCAGTTAAAGTGGGAACTAAAAGGCGGAAGCAAAAATGTGTCGTTTGACTTTTCCGTGTACAAATATAGTAAAACAGTAAAGAAAGAACCAATGTCGATATTTGGATGAAACGATGTTTGTTCTATTCCAGGAAATACTTGAAATCACCATGAGAACCAAAATATGCATGATACAGCTAATTCAGTTATTGCTGGCTCTTGATATTACAACACAAGATGTGACATCAGGCAAAGATAATTCTACTGAAGACGGGCTGCTTTTGCAACAGAATCAAGATGAGAACAATGGGAATATCACGGAATATTATAGATCATTGGAAGTAAAGTCGGAGGATGATCGTTGGACCGCAGGAAGAACCCTATGTCGCTCAGATAACAAATGCGATTTTCATCAAGGCTCGGCCTACAAATATTGTTACGTAGACTACAGTAATAATTGGGATTATTGCTGTACTGGAACATGCGGATTTCATGGAGAAAATTACATGTGGTGTCAATCGGGAAATCAATGGCAATATTGTGGTGACGCTGGTTATATATCCGTCGATAGCATATCGTGTTATTATTCACATGCATGTGGCATGCACCAAGAGACAGGTCAAGAGGAATACTATTGGTGCTATATAGATCATAAACTAAACTGGAGGAAATGTTGTGCACCGTCGTCACCATGCGGCTCTTATGGTAAATCATACAGGTGGTGCTATACCGGTAGTAGTAAAAACTCAGATTGGGAGTATTGTAAATAGAATCCAGTTCAATATTTGATTTTTACCATGTGCCTGTAAGATACAGGAAAGCAAAGTCTACACTTTTACCCCGAATTGTCTTTGCTCGTGAAGATCATTATTATTTATCACCATGTGAATTTTGTTTAATTTCTCGTAGCCAGTAGTACTCTTGTCTTTTAAAACCTCAGATACATATAAATGCTTTTCTTTTATTGCTGATCATTGTATCTACCAGTTTCAAATTCGAGACATTGTCTTTTGTCCCCATATACTTCCCAATTGTCATAAAAGCGGTACAGAAGGTGACATTTGATATCGAATTGTATTTTTTGTTCAGATAGTCATTTTTGGAACACCAATGTAGCTGCTGAAAATCATTTATTCTGCAAGTAAGCTAACTATTTTCTTTTTCTGTCCGTTTCATCTTATTCTTTACATGATGCGTACTCTTTAAAGTTAATTCCATTAAAACGTCTATCGAGTTTCGCATACAGATCAGCCTTGGTTTAACATAAAATTTGTATACATTCAATTGTATTTTGACAGGCATCCGATATATTATTTGGTTTTATCAATAAACGCATATTAAAGAAACAAAATTGTTTCGTCTTTCACTTGAAAGGATGTCAATACCAATGTTTCAGAATGAAAGAAAATATTTCTTCTTGTTTCTCTGTAAACTATTTCCTTTGAAATAAAAATATGCGATAAACTGAATTTAAAATTTACAACGATTTCATATAAAAATTTATCAAACTCGCTGAATAATGTGAAGATTTACCTCGCTAAGGATACCAAAGATCGGAGATTATTCCACTTGTTTCATAAGTTCAATGTTAAAGCATTTTCCATTTGCGATGCTCCATATATGTGCTTTGTGTATTCTTTTTTAATGGTGGTTATCGATTTCGAGATGTTGCTCTAAGACGGTGTTATAGCTTGGTTCGTGCGAATATTCCGATACGAAATTATTTGATGGTATTAACTGAGCACTGAGAAGATATATAATGAAATAATATCACTCACTGTATACAAAATATAAAAGTGTATTTAATCAAATCAGAAAATTAAACTGTACAAGATCAATTACCTGATATACGTCTAAGAGAACATGACATAAGATATAGCTTTAAGATGCATTTATCAGTTCCCTTTAAACAGAATCGGCAAATGTCGTCGAGTATGTCTTCTTAATCTGATAACTGGTTGCTGTTCACTTTTCAGACCCAATATAGCTTGAAGGCTCGGATCGAAGTGTACATGAACCCTATTGTTTCCTCCTATCTACTCTTGCGGAACACCTTTATATGGTCTCTCTTCCTGCGTCGTGTGTCCTATAACGTTGGTGCGCTCTTATGTTATGTCGTTCATTTTACATCAGTATTTTAATCTTCTTTCCCTAACATTAAGGTTCACTATCATTATCGTTCAGTTTAACCATTTCCTAACACAGCTGGTTACTTACTCTCAACTCTAAACTACATTTTCCTTGGACAATATTTACGAGGGTTCTCGCCCCCAACCATTTTACTATGAACCTTTCGGTTAAGGAATTCTCAAAAAATGGTCATGTATGTTAAAAATTAATTATGTTTACCTCTTTTCATGCTATGAAAAATGTAATGAAATGCACAAGACAACAACAAAAGCAGCAACCGCAACAACAAATAAAGCTAACGGTATTGTTCATATGATACCAGGTGTGGTGCAAGGGGTGCGCAATCTACCTGTAGCGTAGAATCCATCCTATAAACAATCGTTGTTTAAATTTTAACTTATATAAATAATATATCTAATTCTCTGCTTGAAGAATTTAGACATAAACTTGTCTCCGAGCTAATAGTACTTTATCGAACCGCAGAATATCTAGGCGGTAAACGTGTGATGCAATTCCGACTGCTGTTACAAATCAAATAATGCATATATGTTGTCATTAATACATTACATTAAGTAAGGGAATTACTAAATACGGTAATCAATATTTCATATCAATGTTGCAAAAGTGGAATGTTCAGTTGTGCGTCTTTTGAAAAAAAATTATTTTTCTGTGTAATAAGTTAGATTATAAGGAAATACATTTTTCTTTTATTTATACTATGAACAGACCTATTTGCTTTTACACGTTTATAGATATACAACCATTTTTGCTATATCATGTTCATAACAAATGAAAAGTATTTCGCCTCAGTCAGAATGAGAGAAAGTATCCCTGCTTCTTTCCCATTAAATAATTTTCGCTGAAATGAAAAACTAAGTTATAGAAATTCTCACATAGGTAACGATTTACTATTACATTTATCGAGCTCGTTGAATAATGAATTGTTTTACTCGTTTCATACTTTCAAGGTTACCCATATTGGCCTTTTTGTCTATAATAGTTGTATTGAGCTAGCTTCGTTAAACATGCCTCATATTTAACCGGGTGAAAAAGCACATTCCTCAATTTATAATTGCAAAATGTTGCAATGACATCTGCACAATTGAATCTTTTACAATACGCATATGTGGTTCCTCAATTTATAATTGCAAAATGTTGCAATGACATCTGCACAATTGAATCTTTTACAATACGCATATGTGGTTTAAACTAATGATAATAATAATAATAATAATAATAATAATAATAATAATAATAATAATAATAATAATGATGATGATGATAATAATAATAATAACAATAACAATAATAACAATGTTGTGTGCCATTTGAATATTTAACGTTGCTTTAATAATATGCAAAAGTACCGTTCCGATGGTTTCAGTGTTTCAGTTTATAGTGAGGTCTAGCACTGGAGCATCGTGCCTCTGACATGTAGAATCATATACTACCCATTCATTATCCTACCTCCAGGGTCATCAGCCATAACGCAAATTTCTCAATCATGAACGCCAAATGAGGCAGCTGCTGGTGCAAATATTATAAGCCTTCGGTATCACTCCATACTACTATTGCTACTACTACTATTACCACTACTACTACTAGAACTCGTAGAATAATAATAATAATCATAATATTATCAGTAACACAAAAACAATTGTTAATAACAATATCGATACTATTACGATAACTAATACTGGCTAAAATTGCTGACAGCCAAATTATTAGCTAATTATTGGCTATAACATTCCGAAGAGATTGAAACTACCTATCCTTCGAAAAGAATCACATCTTAGAAACTAATTAGGGTTTGATTTGACTGATGTCGAAAGTTCTAGTCCAGGATTACGAGTTCCGCGATCTATAAGCAGGATTACTGCAGGTTCATAAAGATAGGTTTATCTGAGGAAAGTGTTAGTGATAGGACTATAGTTCGTATTGCTAGGCCTAATTCTAAAGTTGAAATCCGAATCTTCTGTCACTACTACTACTACAACTACTACTACTATCACAAATGCTTCTACTACTAGTGATACTACTCATAATACAACTACTACTTTTACTAGAACAACTAATAATACTACTACTACTATTTAAAGAAGTAATATTGAATATGTAAACCACTGAGCGATGTTTCAGATAATTAAATTGTTACCGTAACACTATGGTTTAACTTATACATTGTAAGTCATACCACATGATATGAAGATGAACTGATGTTATCGATATGTATATGTCAATCATGTCTTCAAAATCTTAGCTGCGTTCTCCATAAGCATTCAATTTCATCCATCGTAAGTCAAATGCCATATCATCTTGACTGGAAAGTAAATTGATTTGCATTTACATTCGGACAAATAAATTGGATCGATTGATACATATATTACGTAATTTCATGGTAACGATGCAGAAAAAATGATGAAGAGGAACTCAAGACAGAAGCATTCTTGCAAAAGTACGGCTTTAATCAATCTGAATTACTTATTCGATTCAATTTGTACAATACTGCATGTATTCAAATTGATTTTTGGACCATATTCAGTCAGTTGCAACCCATCAGATTGGATAAAATAAAATATTGAAAAGAAGCTCGGAGATTCCACGTTTTTTCTGGAGACGCAGGTTTATTTGTGAGCGCGTACATAGGCACTACTACTACTACTGCTACTATTACAACAACAACAACAACAACAACAACAACAAGAACAACAACAACAACTACTACTACTACTAATATTAATAATAATAGAGCAAAGAAAATGAAGAAGAAAAAGAAGAACAGGAAGAAGAAGAAGAAAGAAGAAGCAGAAGAAGACGAAATATAAAAATAGTGTGTGTGTGTGTGTGTGTGATTTCAATTTTTAAGTAGCTTTAACTATTTTTCAGTCATTTCGCTATGATGTCTGCAGTGTGGAAGTGTATAGTGATGGAATGAAGACTTGTATATATCCATTACATTTTGGTGTAATGCAAGAGTACTCTCAGGTGTAACGCCTGCATATGTTAATGACTTTAAATTTATGGCTGGTTCTGCTAATACGTTTTGTTTGAGGAAAATGATGTTTAAGAGAATGCATTTGCTTGGTGATCAATATCACTTTAGTTTTAAGATCATTTATCTGTAGCTGTTGCATGTCATACATGACTTCACATAGGACATACATCTCACTACGCCATGGATGGTATTCTCAACTTCCACTGGACAGCAAGATTTGTATAGGGTAAGGGCCATCAGCATTTAACTGGTGAGTCCATGGATGTCGATACTGCACGACTTGATGGAATGATGTATCCATCCGAGAGAAAGAGTTCATATTTCCCAAACAAATTCAGAAACCATTGTCTAATATGCTCCTTATATTATTTTTACATAAGGCTTAATTTTATTAAAAATTCGCTGGAAGAGACAAAAAACTTGCGTTTATGCTGTATTCAGAAACAAATATACAACCGCAGATTCACCAATACACAACAACAATATTAATTCCCAGATTACTCAGCCCAGGGACATTTAAGATATCTCTTTCAAAAATAATAGTCGCTATTCTCTGTTTGAAATTGAAATTTTGATTTATTTCGTGAATGTATGCACGTTGCAATAGTTTTTGCAGTTAGCCTGAAGTGATTCGGGTTTCTCTTTGGATGGGAAAGTATGTCGATTTTATTTAATTCCGCTGGACTTGGATTTATTAGCTGTGCCAATACCGAAACACATAATCTGTCTCTGATTGGAGTTATGACCGAAGTGTATTGACTCAGCTTCATGTGTCTTTCTGTTCTGTCACTGAATCTTCAGAATCATAATGTGTTAAATATATGTACTCGTTCAATTCTAATTATCAAAAGATGCTATAGAATATCACCTTCATTTCATTTTGACAGCAGCAAGGAGAATGTTATAGCACTGGAAACGTAGTCGAAATTTCAGTAGAATTTGGAAATGTGTAATCAATCTTTAAAATCCATGACATAGCTCATTTAATTCGCATTTCAGGAACTAAGAACGTAGATTTTGAGGACATTTAAGAAGCAAAATTATAATTAAAAGTTGGACATTCCAATTACCAGCTAATGTAGATATGTTTATGCCCCCAGCCATGTTTTGACCTATATGGCGTCTATCCATAGCCTTAATCAGAAACATTCTATCAAAAGATTAAAAAACGGAAAATTGCAAAGCAACTGGTGTCCCACAATCCATTCAGCCAGCTGAAATAAGAATGTTTCGTTTTCGTGGCTTATTAGCTATGATGCCCTTACTTTTCACGCACAACCTTCAGTTGCATTTTGTTTCCACGGATATGGTGGTTTTGTATATAAACTGGTACCTATCAGATATATATGCTATAACACGTGACCGCACTATGCTTTTCTGTGCTATTTGTGTATACTCAAGAGAGCACTGGTCATTGTTTGAACCCTTGCATAAAATAATAGTTAATAACTATTTAAATAATCAGAATGGTATTTTCAATTCAGTGTCTCTCACGTGTGTTGAATGCATTGCTAATATCATGTTCATTTATTTGCCTGCTTAAAAGTTTTATTTGTTGCTCAGTAAACTCGTCCAAATTATTCACTTTATCATGTAATCTTTCTAATGGATGAAACAGCTGTTTTAATTCATTCACAAACAGATTTAATAAACTGTAACCTAACGCGTACTACGTGAGTGTACGTGGCTTGTTAACAACGTCGTGTCTGATATATATTATTATTTTAGGCACACGTGTCGAGTACATGAGTGTACTATTAAGCTGTTTAGTATCTTAGAATACTGCACAATTCTTACAATGTAAAATTAATGTAGAGGAAGGAGTATATACTAATTTCTCTTTCCAATGCAACGAGAATATAGTTAACCACTCTGACAAGGGAGATTTCAGTTCTACAGTACGAACAATATGTTGATTGTTATAAAGACTATTTAATTTAAATTGGAATAGATCAGCTTTGAATGTTTCTGATATGAAGGAGAAATTAGAAACCGTGCATTAGTTCTTTAAATCCTATGGTCAGATGAGAATTTCTTCAACAAGGCTTTACAGTGGACGTTTTGAAAAATGATGGGAATTCGTCAGATGAGAGAGGTTATGATAACAGCAGGATGTGAAGTGAAGTGATGGTAATATTGAGTCTAGGTACACATTTATAGCTCGGGGATGTACGAGTAACAATTGTACTTGTAACACAAGTAGAATGCTTCCCTCCTTTGTGTTGTGAATAACGTTGAACTGGTAAGCCAATCAGTCACCAAATATAGTAGATCCTAAGTGGTTATGTTAGATTGATGGTGAAATTTGGGGAATAAAATACAGAAAAATGCAAAATATAAGCAATACATATAGCACGCCAAATCGAGTTAAAACAGGAGGAATGTGTGTATATAAAGGGATATGTAGCGTAAGATAAAGAAATTCAAAGCGACAAAATCAGCAATGAAAAAACTGAGAAGTGAAATTTGACAACCTTACCTTGGACAAATATATGGGGGCAAGGATAGTCCGAAGCAACGATTCTATAACATCCCGTACAGGTTCCCGAATTTCAGGTGAAGTGGTGGACATCTCCTTCTAATATAAGAGGGATAACGCATATTTATTCTATGTATGAAATTAACAATAATGGGTTTAAGTTAGGCAGACAAATACTTAACAGAAACAAAGCATACTTTATCAGTTTATAAACGTGTTACCTGTACTGTGAGAAATTATAAATTGCTTCTACTTGCATTTGCATCAAGAATGAAGGCAAATACATTACTTCACTATCTTCTCTTTATTTTCATAACTAATCACTGAAAATGTGAGTTTTTATTTCTCGAACTGTTATGTATCTTGCAAGGGAGATAGCTGAATGATAATCATAAGGCGTGGTATTTTTATTTCCTCCAATATATGATGCATCTACTATAGATGTGTTCATAAACTACATGTATATAACTTCAATGCTTTGAAACTATCCACAAATACATTATTGATAAAATGGAAACCTAATAAGAAGACTTATATATGTAGTGGTGACCTAAATAGTGATGTAATTTTCTTTTCTGAGTATAAGGTGGCTGTTTTATATCACATACGTCATGTTCTCTACAATTCCAGCATGTGGAGCGCAGCCTTCTCTATCAGGCAAATATGAAACCATGACAATTTGAATTCTTGCAATGGGATGCAAAGTTTGAAGAACAGTGTGGACTTCAATGGAATGAATGTCAATGTTGACTAAAAAGGTTATCACTCAGTAATGTTGGAACTAATATGGAAATTCCACAAAAACTAAATAGACTTAAATGAAGGACAATAGTAGATTATAACTGGGCTTATACAAATGTCAATGGGAAATGCAGACTTAAAGAAACTGCTTTTATATGTTACTATTCAACCCTACTTCAACTAAGGGAAACGCAAGGGGACTTAACAAAATAAACTGAGTCAAAGATTTCAAGGCAAGAAATTGCAAAACAAAATGGACAATTACAGCAGCAAAATTAAAATCAAAGTGGGAAGGAATACCATATCTTTAATAAATTACATAAACACTCATATCAGAATATGGTATATGACACAAGTGATATACCTACAAATGAAACTAGAGTGTTATCTATCCCGGTGTACGGCATGCCTTGCAAGAATTACATGATTTTACATCTTTTCAGGCAAATAAGTTAATATATGGCCAAAATCAACATTATTTTCTTCATATAATGTTTTTATTGCATGTATGCTAATTTTGGAGCTGATGACACATATATAATGTCATCAGTCGATGTATGTCATAGCTATATTTACAAATGCCCCATCCAGAGCCAACTTTTGTTATTTTCGGAAGATTGCATGCATGTTATTCTTAAAAGACTGTCAATATTTGACTAAAAGTGTTCAGCATCCATTTATTGTCCTACATCAAACTAGTACAGTTCATAAATGCACCCCACATGTGTGCGTTTCTATGGATACAATGTGAGGCTGTTATTCCCTATAGTATCACGGTACCAATCGTTTTTCCATTGATATGAACACTAATGTTTTGTGAAATAAATATTCTTTACGTTCTACCTCAGCATGCATGTCACATACTGTTTTCGAGAACAATGTTAATTTGTCAATTTGTCAAGGACAAAACCAGGTACTCAACTGCATTTAAGAGAGATAACTCTGCTGGAACAAGACAAGGGTAAGAGTAACAGATACATTTTCAGCTATGTGTCCCACATTTTAAAAAAGTCATAAAAGATAAAAATATGACCTTATATTGAATAAACATATTATCACATATTGCCAAGAGGCACGACTTTTGTTAAGCCTAACAGAAAGTACAATTCTTATAAAATGCACCAATCACATACAGTGTTGTTGTTTATCTCTGAATACAATGTTTCCAATACCGTATTCTCCGTTAACATGGTGTTGAGCGATTGGTACCGTTATACCATACGAATCTAAATAGAAATTGTATAATGGGTACTCACATGTTAAACATTCAGTTACAATCACTACTGTCAAAATTTTAGCTTGCCGTGAAGACATTGTTTGTAAATAACTAAATTAAGAGCAAGCCATATTATTTGCTTTTTAATGCCTGTAATTGATGCAATATTCGTACGTCCTTCTGTTCTTTTAATGACATTCTCGCGTTTGGTAGTGAAGATACCCTGGTCATCATAAAATAATTAACGCATAGATTGCTTCGTAAACTCACTTTTATTCTGTCCTTCCCATCAGACGTATACAACTAATTTCACTGATAGATTTTAGACAATACCTATGTGTTAATAATTCGCTTTAAATTTGTAAGTTGTGCTCATTGTTTATTAATACATTCATAATAAATAATGCCAGGGAAGTTATGGTATTATTTTAACAATTTTAAGCAAATTGAGACCCAGATGAAATGTTTTCATTGTATGTCTCTTATTTGCTTGAATACTCTTAAGGCTTTGCAATGTTTTTCTGAGTATAGGTATCAATTGTACAATACTATTATTCTCTTTCTTTACTTGATGTTTTAGTTATGAACGAGGCGTGTATATCCAGTGATAAGATTTTGATCAGTCCTAAGTCACTAAGCAAATGATCTTGACTGCTAAAGTTTCAATTTCATTCGTGGATACTAACCTTCACACTAGGCCAGCTTCATCACAACGCTCACATTTGTGTAAAGAAACATGAGCTAGCAGTTATGAGGCATTTCTTTGGATTACCTTCAAACTTAAGGAATAAAATTCCATATGTGAGTGGTAGTCAAACCATCTATTCCTGTGACAGGACGAAACCGGGTAGAATGGAATCTCGCGAAAATATTTGATAAAATTATGATAATGAGATGTTTATTTAAAATGGAAATGAATAATTTATAACCATGATAACAACCCGAGAGAGACAGAGAGAGAGAGAGAGAGAGAGAGACAGAGAGAGAGAGAGAGAGAGAGAGAGAGAAAGATAGAGAGAGAGAAAGAGAGAGAGATAGATAAGAGAGAGGGAGAATGATGCACAAATGCAGTCAATGGGAGATGAAAACCAAACGTAGAAACAGATAGAAGATAGGGAAATTCAATTTTAGAGAGACAAAAAGGAGAATGAAAGAACATCTGGAGAGAGAGAGAGAGAAATATAGAGTGAGGGAGATTGAAATGCTATATAAATTAAGATGATTAGATGTGGCAGGCGGTGGGGAATATTTATGATGCATGTTAAAAGGCAGCGTAGACAAGGAAAACACATTTCAGCTACTGTGAAGTATTGCTATTGTGACTTTGAATTATTGATTGTATCACATTTCCTTAGTAATTGTCTTTCTCAAGCCTTGCTTTTCAAATGCAGACCAAACCAGAAATTATACTTGTAGTACATAGATAGTAACAGTGTAAACTGTAAACTACAACTATTCGGATAAGCATCGAATCATCGCATGTCTCAGTGCTAAATTAGACACGGACACTCTAAAATTAGCCTTGCCCTAGCTATACACTTCGGACCAAAATATTTCTTTTCAGAAAGGTGACGACCATTGACTACGTATGAAAAAGAATACAATCATCCGAAAGATATCAGAGACTGACCTTTATCCAGTGCTGACGAACATGAAGGTTAAGTTTGATTTCTACTATTCAGTTGAATTTTACGACAACATTGATTCTATTAATCAATTACTTGTTGTGGAACAATGTTTACAACATAATTGGGAAATTCATCTTGAGGAATTTGTGGATCATATATATATATATATATATATATATATATATATATATATATATATATATATATATATATATATATATATATACAATCACACACAAACACACACACACACACATATATATTTAAATATATCTATATACATACATATATAATAGTTATTATCTGGATAACGTTATATAAATATATCTATATCTGTATATATATATATATATATATATATATATATATATATATATATATATATATATATATATATATATATATATATATTGTGTGATGTGATAGATGCGTTCTTTGGTTTCATTTTTAAGCTTTTTATGTTTCTGTTAATCCATGTTATGATAAAGAGAAATATATGCAATTCATTAGAGGTATTAAGTACTTTTTTCAGTCCTAATTGTACACACATTAGATACAAATAGGAAATGCTTGCGCATATAAAGTGCATGTACTGCATTCGGAATGATAATTCGTCCATTATAACTGTGTAAAATTAAATTGTCCTTTAGTAATACTCAAGATGTATTATTCTGCATATATTCACTTGGAACAAGGGTTCCCTCTTCAATGAGTCCGGTAATAGAACGTTGAGGCTCATTAATCCGGACGTCTTCGTTCGTAGTGACTGTATCGAGATTAACATGATTTATAAGTAATAACTCCACGAATTCTCGTACTCATATAAACCTTTTCAAAAGTGAACAATGTGTTTAGTTGTTTTGGAATAAAGTGTTATACGTCGTGGTAAGGTCATGTGAAGAGAAGCAAATGAACCCTTTGAGTGAATGCTGTTGACAAAGACCTTACTCCCGGACATGTCTCTCACGATCGACAAAAAGTATGATAAATACAAATACATGTAACACAGATTTAAACGTTAACGAAACCTATGTTTTCATAGAATATTTTCTGTTGTTGGTGTTTATAATGTGATATGTGTTGTATTAAATTCGCATAATGAGGAAGATAATGATGAAATGTACATAGGAAGAAGAAAGAAGTAATGAACAAAGCACACAATGATAGAACATGAAAAGAATAAAATATATTTGACATTTCTCATCATGTTCATTTTACAGTATCTTGTCGTTTATCATAATGTACATTTCCTAACTGCAAATGAAACATTGCTTGTCCTTATGCCTTCCCTGGTTATACCTACCGGGTTTTCCAGATTCCCTGGGTTTTTGGTCCTTGACCTGATTCCCACCTTTGTTGTCTCACGAAATGACGTTATGTGAACATCCCCGAGATTCAGAGAATAAATGCGCCTGTGTGGCCATGATATATATATATATATATATATATATATATATATATATATATATATATATATATATATATATATATATATATATATATATATATATATATATATATATATATATATATATATATATATATAGATATTCGTAAAGGACGTTTCCCTCAAGAACAAATATAACTCCTTGCCACTGTTGTCAATAGTTGGTCTCGAAGCAAGAAATCGATAAGACCCTCAAATGTTTTAATGACTTTACCACATTCCACCCATCGCTGCAAGTAATTACACATCCTACTGACGAACTGGGTGAATGTCTCGCCTCCTTCAAGTTTGCTATACATACAGTTATTGCGGTACCCTTGCTCGGTTAGCTAGTATTTCTTCAGAAGTGCATCTTTCAACACAAGGTAATTCATCGAATCGGCCGCGGATAAAAGCGAATCCCCCTCCTTTTTAATTTGCAATTGCTCAGAATTTATTTCATAGTCGCTCTGCCTATTTCAGTCTTCTATCACCAAAGCTTCTAACCTTACTTCCCCGTCTCTAATTCTATATTCTCCCTTTCTGCTTCCTTTTTCCGTTCTATCCGTTCCTTTTCGGCCTGTTTTTCTAATTATATATTCTCCCTCTCGGCCTGCTTTTCTAATTCTATCTTCTCTCTCTCGGCCTGCTTTTCTAATGTCATCAAATCCTTATTGGTTTCCCATTCTATCTCCCACTCCTTTAACATGTGATTCCTTTCCCTAGCCTCTTCTTCACGAACACAATTTCTAAGGGACTCCCCCTCTTAGCCGAACTGTTTTCTCAGTTCTACAAGTTATTTTATTGATGACATATAAAAAGTTTGATGTGACCAACTTAAAGTGCAGTATCATGCAAAATGCGTAATTACTATTTCAACAAACTGTATTTTCCTTCTCGAAAAGCAACATCAACATGAAACGTATACAAAAAATAAAGTAATGTTAAATGTCTACTCAACCCCAACATTCCTTAAAAATGGTACTAACAGCTGCCTCGTTAGGCACTCAGCTTTAATAGGTTAGTGTTAGAAATAGTCGACCTGATGTCAGGATAATGTGACTGGGTGGGACATTATGCTATATGTATGGGTGTGAACTGGCAAATTTTATGTCGATCTAACAAGAATACATTAGCTGAGACCAGACAGCCATTAATTAGATTTATGGAGACAAGCGCGTATCATATGGCCATACTACCGTGTACGGTAATGTCCTTTAGAGGGACAATTCTGTTCCTAATTAAACATTTGTTTATACAGCAGCCAGGCGGACAATTTAGGTCAAGGAAAACTTCATTTTCATGGTAAAGTTGTCACAATTGAGAGAACGCAGAAACTCTGTTACTCAAACTACCAGGGTCAAGTTGACCTTGACTTTGGCGCCTCTGGAAAAAGGCGACAGAGATATTTGATTCTGATTGGTACGTTAAATGATAGGGCGTGTTCCAACACAAAATTTCATAGGTTGTAATATCGCCCGCATCGAATTTTAATCAGTCTAAGCTTTTCCTACTAGAGGAGACCCAAAGGTTACGACTCGGGAATTTGCAAGAAATTCTCGTAAAAAGGAAACTGTTGTCCAAAAAGGGGACGATTGTCGAAAGGAACCAACGAACTAATCTACCGGTTAGAGGGAGAAAACGTTGACAGCAAAGGTAGTGTGACAATTCCATGTAATTTGTTGATGCCATATATAATGCTTTGCTGAAGTTATTTATTTGTATCTGCATGAATCTTTTTTCTACATTCGTGTAATAATTTGCTTTATGAAGTATAACTGTGTTGAGTTTATGCATAGGAAGTTGTATATTAATCTTCTTTAGATAAGTTTGACGAATTGTTTGAATTTGTCGTCTTGTTTGCATAAGGATTATGTTCTAAGAATTTAATGCATTGCATTAGTTAATATGATTTCAAGAATCCGTGTGAATTCGCCGAATTTAGAAGATTTCACGTATGATTAAGAATAAGTGTGTATTGACGGAAATGATCTAGTAATTGATTGACGTGATGTATCCTATTTATTCGCTGTGTATGTGGTAATGTGTAAGGTCAAGGTGTAATGAATTAGCCATTTGACTAACTAGGGTCATTATAGGACATGTGGAGTCGATTGATAGCCTTAGCGTCTGTTTAGCACTGATAGTGAAATCTGATAACGAGGGAGAATAATGAAGAATTAACCGTTTCATAAATAACGGGAAATTTAGGTTGTCTCTATTTATATATATTTAAAAGGGAGAAAATAGTTCCATAGACGTATGGTACGAATGAGTGATGTTATTCTGAGACCTATACGGAGAAGCATAGAGAAGAGTGCAGTGAGACATATAATCCTGTGACGCAACCCTGCGACGTATTAATCTCTGAAGAAGTATTCTGAGAATATCCTGAGACGGGTGGTAGAAAGTATCATCCTGAGATCCAAGGGTCTGAACAGCAAAACAGACTGAGGACGAGCAGGTTATGAAATCGTACAAGACGTTGACTTCGATTGTTCACTCGATCCTATGATGAACTAAATCTATCAGTAACAGATCGACTATCTTATTTTAATCTATTTGCGTTTTCTTTGTATTTCGGTGAAAGTTAAATTTCTAAAAGCCGAGTACATTCCTGATGTAATGAATTTTCACAGTGTTTGTATGTAATTGATTAAATTGTTTGTTTACATGTACGGGGGCTCATGTTGGTTTGTTCTATATACCTGCTCAGATCTCTATCTATTCCACCTATACGTTTCACCACTTATATTTATATTTACTCGAACCGGGCAATAACATCGAGGGCGGTCAACCCCTAGATAACGAAAACCAAATACGGAGGGACATTCACTCCCCCCGTGTAACAATTTGGCATGATGCCTCAGTGTTAGACATCACTACAAACTGCCACATTGCATACATCGTAGCGAAATGACTTAAATAGTGAAAGCTACGTTCAAAACTACAAATCGCAAACACACACTACATAATGAAAATTGTATTCATCTACTGATTTACATTTACATCATGTACTTTTTGATGATTCACAATAAGTACATTTCCCAATTTTATGTTTATGTGGATTTAATAACATATATATCACATCATTTACACCTTCTGTTGAAGAGACGACATATCTTTGTCGGTCTATTTTTGCATCGCTGACAGTCATTGATGTTTAATGGCGAGAGACATTTAGAGGGTTAAGGTTGTTTTCAACTGCACTTGACCAAAAGCTTCATTTGTTTTTTTTTACCTTACTTTGCTATGACTTTCTAGATCTTAAAAGTGCGAGAGAGAGAGACAGAGAGAGAGAGAGAGAGAGAGAGAGAGAGAGAGAGAGAGAGAGAGAGAATGAGAGAAAGTTCAACTAACCCTGTATTCACTGGCTGGCTGGTATGGTTGTTACAAATATCTCTTTGGGGCATACCCGTTTTTGTGTTCTCAACAAATATAGGTGAACGAGTTCCTTTTGGAATGTGAAATTTATCTGTTTGTAAGATTGTTTCCCATCGTTCATTTGCCTAGTTGATATTGAAAATACATGATAAAATTGAATAGCATATTTAAGAAACATTCATGTACTATCGACTAAAGTTAAAATATTTTTATATGCGCTTTAGAAAGTATACATTTCTTTACATACTTTTGTTACAAACACAGCTGTAATATTTCTTGTTGGGACAAGTTAGTGTTGTTGCTTGAAATTAGTAAAAAACGATGGAATAACGTGTTAAGTTTAAGGATTTAAATTACTCATTTCGTAAAATGGATTGTGTATCTTAAAATTGCAAGACAACTAAATTAGTCTTCAAAATATATTAAAATAATCTCACCCTGATCCCATCATCTTCAAAATTAGTAAAATGTAACAGCGCAGTTGCTTTCATAATTGCATTTATATCTCAATAATGTTTGTGAAATTTTTCTTTGTTACATTTTACGTTGTGGTCATTATTTTGATTAATTAGTACCTTATTTTGTGTAACGTAATACCACGAACATACTAGAAACATACTAGAAACACATTTTTAGGTTACTGCATTTGTATGGCAAATATGAACGAGTTTTGGGATGGAATACTGCACGACCTTGCGAATGAAGTATATCCTTCCGACAAAACGTTTTCATATTTAACCATACAAATGCAGTAACCTTTTTATGATATACTCATTTGTTTATTCTACCTAAGGTTTTATTATATAAACAAAATACACTACAAGAAACAACGGAAATGAATGACTGTCGTATTCCAAACTAAATACACAAGCGCAGATTTGTCATTACACAATGACATTATTATTAATGCGCACATAACTCCGCCCAGATAAATTTAAACTTTGTCGCGTGCTCGACATAACTTTCGAGAGAAAATGGCGCGCCTGGTTAAAACTGAAATTTGCAGTCATATTGTGAATGATTGCGCATTGCAGCAACTTTTACATTTGATCTGGAATAAATATATATTGGTATTTCGTATCGATTCGACGAAAGTTCGTGATTTGGGACTGGATTCATCTCTTTAGCTCTCTAATTTCAAGATCTCAAACAGAACATATTTTTGTATTTTCAAACGGCCGATCCAACAAGTCACATTACCAAAACTAATCGTTTTTTCTTGTTACATAATAGACTTCTTAAATTACTTACAAAGCATCTATAGCTTAACTCCCTGATTTACACACTACCTCATGAACATGAGAAGATAAGAATAAGGGGCCTGGACAAATCATCTGATCATATAACGCTGTGTATATAACTCAAACCCTAGATCTGAACATACCATTTTCAAGATTGGTAATCACATTTTATTCGAGTAACGTGTTAACCCAAGTTGTTTACTATAGCGTACTATCAAGGTAAAGTAGTATAGTTATCATTATATCGCGTATATTGAGCTGAAGGATGTGTTAATAGTCAGAAAGGCAACTCGAACTCCTAATTAATTAAATAACCCTTGTATGAAATAATATGCGTAATAATATCTGTTTCATGCTTTGCCAGTTGAGACGGGAACTAAAACGCGGAAGCAAAAATGTGTCACTGACTTTTCCGTGTACAAGTATAGAAAACAGTTAAAAAAGAAACACTGTCGATATTTTGAAGAAATAATATATGTTTCATTCCAGGAATTACTTGAAATCACAATGAGAACCATGCTACGCATGCTACAGGTAGTTCAGCTAGTGCTGGCTCTTGCTATTGCAACACAAGATGTGACAGCAGGAAAAGAGAATTCTACTGAGGGCGGGCTGTTTTTTGCAGCAGAATCAATATGGCAACAAGAGGAATAGTACGGAATATTATAGATCATTGGAAGTAAAGTTGGGAGATTGGACCGCAGGAAATACCAAATGTCGCATGCGGTTATTATCAAGGCTCGACCTTCACATATTGCTATGTAGACTACAGCGATAATTGGGATTATTGCTGCACTGGAACATGCGACAATCATGGGAAGAATTACATGTGGTGTCAAGCGGGAACTGGAAGGCAATATTGTGGAGATACTGGAAGCATAAGTGTTCATGGTATATCATGCTATCCTACACATAAATGTAGCATGCACCAAGAGCATTGCTATTGAAAAGAGCTTTTCTATTGGTGCTACATAGCTCATACTTTAAACTGGAATGAATGTTGTGCACCATCATCACCTTGCGACTATCATGGTTTCACTGACAAGTGGTGCTATATCGGTTATACTAAAGGCACACATTGGCAGTTGTGTAAATAGAATCCAGTTCAATTATTGATTTGTACCTTGTGTATGTAAGATACAAGAAAGGAAATTGTACACTTCTACCACGAACCGTCTTCCCTCGTGAAGATCAATATTATGTATAACCATGTGAATTGTGTTATATTTCTCGATGGCGGTAGAACCTTCAGATATAAGTAAATGCTTTTCTTTAATTGTTGATAATTGTATTCTACCAGTTCCAAATTTGAGACATTGTCTTTTGTCACCATTATCTTAACAGCGGAACAGAATGTGAAATTTGATATCGTTTTGTATTTTTTTGTTCACATAGAGTCATTTTTGGAACACAAATATAGCAGCTGAAAATAATGTATTCTGCGATTAAGCAAACTAGTTTCTTTTTATTTCCATTTCATCTTATTTTTTACATGATGCGTTCTTTTCAAAGGTAATTCCATTGCAACGTCTAATAAATTTCGTAAAAGGTCAGTCTTGGTTTAAGATAAAATTTTCGTACGTTCAATAGTATTGTTGACAAGCATCCGATATAGTTTGTTTGATCAGTAAACGCATATTAAAGAAACAAAATTGTTTCTAATTTCTCTTGAATTTAGGTTTAAACCTCTGTTTCAGAATGAAAAAAAAATATTTATTCTTGTTTCTCTATAAGCTATCTCCTTTAAAGTAAAAACTATGCGATAAACTGAACTTCAAACGGGCAACGATCTAATATTAAATGTATCAAACTCGCTGAATAATGTGAAGATTTACCTCGCTAAGGATTCCAAAAGCCGGACATTACTCCACTTGTTTGATAAGTTCAATATTAAAGCATTTCCCATTTGCGATGCTCCATATATGTGCTTTGTACATTCTTTTTTATCGTGGTTATCGATGTCGAGATGATAATCGAATAAGATGCTATAGCTCGTTTCGAGCGAATATTCAAGTACGAAATTATTTGATGGCATAAATTGAGCTCTGAGAAGATATATAATGAAATAAAATCAATCCCCTGTATACAAGATATAACAATTTAATCAAATCAGCGAAATAAAATGTACAAGTACCTGATATACGTCTATGAGAACATGAAATAATATATAGCTTTAAAATTGATGTAGCAGTTCCGTTTGCTCGGGTCGAAGTGCACATGAGCCCTATTGTTTCCTCATATCTACTCTTGCGCAACATTTTTCAGTCGTCTCTGTTCCTACTATACTGGTGGTATGCTCTTATGTTCTGTTGTTCATTTTTCATCAATCGTTGAATCTTTTTCCGTAACATTAAGGTTCACTATCTTTACTCTTCATCATAACCATTTCCTAACACAGCTGGTTACTTGTCTCTCAGCTCTAAACTACATTTTCCTTGGACTAAGTTTACGAGGGTTATCGCCCACAACAGGAGAAAAGACCTATGTGCCTCGCTCAAAAAACAAAATCAAACTCTACTGCCTCATTTGGCTGTGTAATCCATTTTTAAAACACGAATTTTTTCATGTAAAATACAAGTCAAAACGTAAACTTACCATTACAGACGTCAGGTTCATCTCACCACCACTATAAGACACCCCCTCCAGGTTTTTTGGAACAATTTACATTCCCCATTTTCTAAATATAACACATTCCGCAACAGTTTCGACTTAAGACAAATATTTCAACAAGTACAATCCCTGCTTCTGCAACATTTCAACCCTTTTGAACTTGATAAATAAACATGTCCTTAACCCATGACCAGCCACGCATGATTTACGTACGAACACATATCTCATACTTAATCAATGTTTTATCACATAATCTGTGTAATGTTCCTATACTGTGTGCTTGTTCATGTTCTTGGTATGGCAACATGTTAAAATATAATATTTGTAAATTGTGACTTGTGAAAATATTCCATGAACTTCTTGAGCAGAATTCATTTTTACTGATTGGATGAGACTGTGTACAACATCTCCTACGGGAATGTTTTGCTTTCGTTATTACTATAAACCTTTTGCGGAAGGAGTTCTTGAAAAATGGCCATGTCTGTCAAAAATTGATTAAGTTTACCTTTTTTCTAGCTATGACAAATGTAGTGAAACCCTCAACACAACAAGAAAAGCAGCACCCGCAACAACAAATAATGCTAACGGTATTGTTCATATGATACCAGGTGTGGTGAAAGGGGTGCGAGATATACCTGTATCATTGAATCCATCCTAAAAACATTCGTTGTTTAAATTTATATAAATAAGAAATCTAATTCGCTGCTTGACGAATTTGGACAAAACTAATCTCCGAGCTGATAGTACTTTATATAACTGTAGAATATCTACACGGTAAATGTATGATGCAATTCCGACTGATGTTCCAAATCAAATAATGCATCTATCTGGTCATTAATACATTACTGTAGATAAGGGAATTAATGAATACGGTAAACATCCTTTCATATTAATGTCGCAAAAGTGGAATATTCAGTTGTGCAAGTGACACTTTAATGTAGACATATATAGTATATTGTACCGTTACCGGTAATGAATCAAACCAGGTGTAATCTCAGACACTGGACATTCTCAGTTGAAAAATGATTTTGTCTGTGTAATAAGTTATGTTTATAAGGATACACATTTTTCATTTATTTATACTGTGAACATAACTATCTGCTTTGTACACATGTTTATAGATATACAACCATTTGTGCTATATTATGTACAGAACAAATGAAAAGTACTTCGCTTCAGTCGGAATGAGCGAAATTATCCCGTCTTCTTTCCCTGTAAATAATTTTCTCTGAAATGAAAACTAAGTTATATAAATTCTCACATGGGTAACGATTTACTATTAAATTTATCGAACTCGTTGAATAATGTATTGTTCTACTCGTTTCATACTTTCAAGGTTACCAATATTATCATATGTTTCTATAATACTTGTATTGAGCTAGCTTCGTTAAGCATGCCACATATTTAACAGGGTGAAAAATCATTGCGTCAATTCAAAATTACAAAATGTTGCAATAACCTCTGCAAAATTCAAACATTTACAATATGTACATGTGGTTTATACTAATAATAATAATAATAATAATAATAATAATAATAATAATAATAATTATCATTATTATTAGTGTTATTATCATTACTATATGTATTATTATTATAACAATAATGTCGTGTGTCAAGACTGGACTATTGTAACTCAATTATGTCTGCTTTATCTCAATATATACTCCAGAAACTTAAAAAAGTTCAAAACACAGCTGCTCGGATAATATGTAGAGTACCACTATCAGAACACACATACCCGCTGCTATGTACTCTACACTGGCTATCCATTCGATCCATAATCAAACACAAAATGTGTTCTCTGTGATACGTTTCACTGACGGACTCCAGTACAACATACCTATCCGACCTCACCCATGTTTACACACCAGCAAGATACTTACTCTCCTCTTCTGACAATGGTATGCTCAGTATTCACACTATGAGAACCAAGTCACATGGACAAAGTACCTTTTGCATACCAGGGCCCAGCAATGTGGATTGAATTGCCCCTTGAAATGAAACCGAAAGACACAGTGATCCTATTCAAGAGTGCTTTTAAAACTTTCTTATTTCTACTGCAAGAACAAACTTATAGGCTTAATATTGTTTCATACATTAAATATTTCAGCATGTTTTTCATGTTTTGTTTTAATTATATATATCTTTTTATGTTATAGGTGTTGTCTAATGTTGCAAGTTTCTAAGATTAGGTGCTATACAAACTCCTCATTATTATTATTATTATTATTATTATTATTATTATTATTATTATTATTATTATTATTATTATTATTTGAGAGAACTGGAATTACAAACTGCGTTTTGAATTTACGATAAATTGTTCCTTTGGAATGATTGTAAATTAATTAAAGGAAAGTTTTGATTATATAATTTAAATAAACCAAGACTATTCGGATATAAACACATTTATAATAGTACTTTCGGAACCCCCGATATTCATTAGGAATACTAAATACTTCTTTTCTTGTGAATTACCTTGTAAGGACTATTTGTGATTTAATTCACAATGTTTTACATTTTGTTTTAACTTTCACTTTGTGTTTTAGAGATTAGCATTGTTTTTGAATTTTCTAAATATGTTGGATTTTATTCTTTTCTGTTATTGTATTTGTTTACAATAAACATCTAACACCAGAGTAGATGGTAAGCAACGTTATTATGTTAGCCTACGCCAGTATCATATAGCACATTACCATTACACTCTCGGGATATAGCACTCAGGAGTCTATCTATGATTGTAACTCACAAGGTTTGCTCTTCAGTCATATCAATACACAGGGGCATTTCATTTACAGCTCTGTTGTTATTAATTGCTCATTTCTTCTCCGTTAACTTTACATTGTCAGAATCGTTCAATTTTACCCGATACTGAACTCGCGCCACAATACACATCTAGCATTCACATGCATAAAGGAACTACTTTCTACTGTAAACAAACAATGGACGCAGACGCCAGCACTTTCGATATGTACATAAATCATATACACTCACGTAAGAGGCTCTTTACATTGTGGTTGTTTAAATTTGTTTCTGAATGAACTAAAACATGTTTCTTGGACTGCACATACCAGCAGCTTTGGCACATTCCGCGTTGATACAATGTTACGGATTTATGCTAGCTACAGTATATAACAGAAGCGAGATAATGTCCTTACAAATAACATACAAGTGACAAGTCATGCATTTTCTTCTTTAGCTGTTGATAAGAGTGGCGAAATAAAATTTACGTACAGTTTTGCTTCCTGAATTTCCTCAAAATGTATTTTCTTAATTCTGCAAATCCGAATTATATGAACCATGTCATAGGTTTTCAATCTGGATTACACATTTCGAAATTGTGCTGTAATTTCGATGATAAATGCAATTGCGTCCTCCTTACTGCACTCAAAATTCCATAGCGTCTTTTTGGTAATTGCAATTGAAAGACTTCATATTTTTCCCACATTATGATTGCAAACAATGTTGAAAACAGAAAAACATTTGCAGATGTCAACACTCTTCACCCTAGCATTAATCTCATGTATTTCAAGTGGAATCGTCACATACAAATCCAGTCAATAATCACGACATTTCCTAGAATCGAGAAAAATACCAAAATCTGTTCATTCCAGATCAAATGGAGAAGTTGTTGCAATGCACATTCATTCACAATATGACTACAAATTTCAATTTTAACTAGACACGCCATTTCTTTCGAAGGTTATGTCGAGCGCACGACTAAGTACAAATTTATAAGGGCGGAACTATGTGCGCAGTAATAATGTTAATTTGTGTAGTGATGAATATGCGCTTGTGTATTTAGTTTGGAATGCGACATACATTCATTTACGGTGTTTCTTGTAGTGTATTTCGTTTATTTAATTAATAAAAAATGAGCATATAATAAAAAGGATACTGCATTTGTATGGGAAAATATGAACTCGTTTTGTCGGAAGGATATAATGTACTCCCATGGTCGTGCAGTATTCCATCCCAAAACTAGTTCATATTTTCCCATACAAATGCAGTAACCTATAATTACTGAATCTGGCTATCTGGATTATATTGCATATAACGTAGTTTCTTCTGCCATTTTATAAGACATCGGAGGTCATGAAATGACGTATTTTGTTGGATTTTTATTCTCAAAAAAGGAACCGTAAATTTTAAGATCGAATCACACTTGCAGAAAATTGTATCTTGTTTTACATGCGAAATGTTCAGAACCGTCTGCGCATCAATAAGTGTCCGTTTGATCCGTTATCATCTGTACATGGTTGCGAAATTATAATCCGATAAATAAATCACCTCGAAGGGTTATGCAGGGTCATAATGACAAGTTAATGATTTGTTAATCGCCGTACAGTCATCACATAGTAACAAAAGAACATATCTGATTACAACGCGTTGACATGTTAATACTCACAAACTTAAACCCATATTCAGAAGCAAAAAGTCATCATTTGTCATATTATCTTTTACATGCTTCTAGAGTTAAAATGAGAGCTGAAATAGGCATGTACAAATATGTCATTCACATTTCCGTTGACAAGCACGGTGGAAAAATGACACAATGTCAATTGTTTGATTAATTTATTTTTATTATATTCCAGCAATTATTTGAATTAGCTATGATAACCAAATTACGCCTACAACCGCTGGCTCTGCTGGTTCTGGCTCTTAGTATTGAAACACGAGATTTGCCTACCAGCAAAGCGAATACTGCTGAAGACAGCATGTTTGTGCCACAAAATCAATCGGAGAACAGCAATAACACTAACGAATATTATCCACCATTTTACGAATGACATTCATTGAATCCGGTCGATGAAGATTATACCGCAAGAAAAGGTTTATGTCTTCCCGGACACAATTGCGACTATCATCAAAGCGCAGCCAACAAATATTGCTATGTAGACTGGAGTGACAATTGGGATTATTGCTGCTCTGAATCATGCGACTATCATGGAAACAAATACACGTGGGGTCAATCTGAAGACCAATATCAATGGAAGGCCTTGCCACTATGCATATTCATGTGGCATGCACCAATATACATGATCGAAGTCATGTTATTGGTGTTATGTAGATCATACCTTAAACTGCAATAGATGTGCAGGCTTGCTAACATGCGACTATAACGGTGAGTCATACAAATGGTGCTATTCTGGTTATAAAAGGAGACCGATGGCTATTTTGTAAATATACACCAGTTCAACGATTAATGTATTCGTCGTGTCTTTAAGATAAATTAAAGCAAAGTAGATATTCATACTCCGAATCTTCTTCGCTTGTGAAATTCGTTATTAATGATGACGAAGTGAATTCGTTATTTCTCGTATTAGCTGTAACATTGTCATTTAGAAACTCATTTTTTGTAGTTTATTATGTTTGCATCTACTAGTTTCATTATTCAGACTTTGTCTTTTCCCACCAAAGTTTTCTGATTTTCTCTAAGAATGGAAGTGAATGTAAACCTGATAACTGTTTATACTTTGGAAATAATGTCATTTTTGGACAACCACAAAATATAGATTTCAAACACATGTCATCTAGTAGAAAGAGAAAGTCAACTAATTAATTGTTTTATTCCGATGTAATATTTTTTATTCCCAAAATGGCAAGCTATGTGTTCAGTGTTTGATCAATAATCTTATGATGAAGAAGGAAATGTGTATCGTGTTTCTCTAGCAGTTTGATGTTAGATGAATAATTACTTTTGTTGTCGAAAATATTTATTTTTACACAAATGACGTGTGTGGTCAAGGCAATATATTGAAAATAATTTGTCCAAACTGTATTCTATTTTACTCAAACGCTATGAAAAACGCGAGACCACTAAGTTCGGATGTTAATTCTTGAAGAACCACAGAAATCAGGATAGTTCGTATGTTTGACCATATACGTGGTAACAGTTATGATAATAAGGACGAGAAGAACAATGAAAAGAAGAAGATTTAACGTAGGGTCAGTACACATTACATATCGTGTTTGAAAGTTAAGAATTTTGATATTACAAGTTAACAGCAATTTCTTGGATTCTGGATTATCCAAGTTATACAACGGAATTAGAGCGCATTATTTTATGTACTGATTGGTTGCGATCGTGGGATCATTTTCCATACCCTGCTTTCAGAGAGTTTTGAGTTTTCTATTATATCAAGAGTTTGGAGCCCACATTTTGTAATCGATTTTCGAAAAGGAATTAGGGGTTGAATGCCAAGTCTGTCTTAATACACATGAGACAGGTCTCGTTGTGGCATATGCTGCATATCATGCACTGACAGCTGTCTTTACACTCCAAAACAATATAAACAACACATCTAACTAATGATATTTGTCATCTAAAAGGGGCGCGTGATATAAGGGGCGCGTGATATACATGTATCATATACTCGACATTATAGACAAAATGGTTTACACGATCACCTCTAGAAGTAATAAACGCACCGATGTTCGGAGAAGAATGAGATTAGAAACCGGTTTCCCAAATGATAGAACTGAATAAAGCCAAAACCATTTTTATGTGATAAAATAGCTCAAAAGATCTAAAGTTTCTTATATTATGCAATACCGACTGTCTCCTCTTTCAAATCAAAAAATAGAAATATATTTTCACAGATATATTACTGTTTAACTAATAACTCTGCATCTATCAATTGTCGTATTACATAAATATCTAACAACTTTAACCACTAAACCTGACACACGTTAGATGTAACCTATATAATGTGTAATCTAAACCGACTCGAAATTTGTGACATTACACGAAACGTTCATACATATTCTATGTTGGAGAAAATGTCGATAGAGCCACGTGTTTTATTTATTCGGAATAACAGTGCCTCTTTAATGATGATATTCCAAGACTTAGGAGCTACATGTGAGAGTTGAGAATCATGGTAGGACCAGTTTGGATGAAATACCCATGGGAAGTCAAAACATGTTCCAATAAGCAGAGATACCGCCTCTCCCTGAGATCCCAAACATTACTGACACTTCTAACGGAACCAGTCTGCACAAGAAGAGAGTATCACCGAAAGGAGGAATGCACACTTCTCCAACCTACTGAACATACCCTCCACCGTAGACGCTACATCGCTAGACACAATGGTCCCGAAGCCAACTATATCGGACCTGGACTTGTCATTGCCCCTGAATTAGTCGTGCGAGCCATCAAGTTGATTATCTCTGGTAAGGCAAGAGATGTGGCAGAAATTTATGTTGAACACTTAAAGCAGCTGGCCCTAAGGTACTTGAAGCACTGCACATCATCATGTCAGCATTGGTAGGAGGAATTCATGTTTCAGGAGTTCAAAGACAATGTTTGTCTCATTATGCTAAAACAAGATTGCATATCTCTCCTGCCGATTGCAGGAAACATTATGGCGCGCGTCCATCTCAACCATCTGGTTTGTAATGTCTCGATAGCCATACAGCCGGAGGCCCAGTGTGGCTTCAGACCGGATCGGAGCACTATTGACATGATCCTCACATTGAGAAAAATACAGGAAAGTGCATTGAACAAAACATGACCTTCTACGATATCTTCACAGACCTGACACAGGCATTCGTTACTATCAACATAGATGTAATATCGGTCATCTTAGCCCGACTCAAGTGCTAAAGGAAGTTTATTAAGAAGATTAGACTTTTCCACTATAGCATAATGGGAATCGTTTTCCTCAATGGGGATGTCTCCAAGCCATTACATATTACAAGCGGCGTGAAGCAGGGTTGCGTTCTGGCCCCATTATTATTCAACCTATTTGTCACTTGTGTCCTGAGCCTTGCTACACGTGACCTCCAGAAAGGTGTGTACATATAGTAAACACTGGATGGCTGTCTCTTCGACCTTCGCTGAATGAATTCCCCATCCAGTGCAATGGAGAAACGTATTCTTGAAGTACATATCGCGGATGACTGTGCTCTCATATCACACATGGAAGCATGCCGCCAAATTTTCTTTATTCGTTTCGCGGAATCCTAAAAACTATTAGGACTCAGAATCAGTTTGAAAAGAACAGAGGTACTTCACCAACCTGTCCATGGCGCAATAGCTCGCCCTACGTTTGAGTGCATCGAAGACATCCAACTGAAACCTGTCGATCACTTGAGTAACTTGGAAGCATCATATCTTCCAATAGATCGCAAGACAAAGAGATAACGGCACGCATCAGTAGGCCAGTCAATCATTATGAAGTTTATGCTCTACAGTGTGAAGACACAGGAATACGAATCAGCCATGCTAAGGTCTTTGACCTACATTGAAGCAATGCATACAACAAATTCCATTTTAGTTTAATGGTGACAGTCGTGTTTGAAATCTTGATGAAAATTAAATTACCCCAAAACGATAATTAAAATTATATATTGCTCATAATGAAAATTTTCTTACTATTATATATCCTAGTCACAATATATTATTATTATTACGAATCAGAATGCCAAAATTAATGGCCTACTTTTATTTTGATCATGATGTTTGACTTTCCTTTGTTTATATTCAACCTAACAATCACCGATGCATAATTTATTTATTTAATATAATTTGGCAAACTGCATCTGGAAGTCATAATTGAACCGTTTTCAGAGCAGTTCATCTTGATACTAGGACTGATATGCATGCGGATTACATTAAATATAACTCTAAATGTATTACGTTGGTTAAGATAAGTATTGTTAGCCTTTTTACAGAAACTAGAGATATGGGGATGCCAAAGGGTCGTATCCTACGTCTTTTTTAATGATACAATATTAAAAGATTTAGAAGTTACTAACAAAGCATGATTGTGGATACTGCATGGACTACTAGATGACCTCGCATATACTATGAAGGGAGAAAACCAGTTGAGTATGCCTAAACGAGTGATACTAATTTCTCCTTCATATAAAATTCAAAGTTGAAGGATTTTAATAAATCTTTGAAAATATTGCATTATCTTCGTGTTACAAGCCGCAGTTAATTGCCATACTTACATGAGATTGCAATGACACAACAAAAACGGAACGGAATTGTTTTTTTTAAGAATAATTATAGTACGATAGACGCTATTTGAATAGTAGGTTTCTTATTAAAAAAATCGCGACGAGAAAAGCGTAAATATAATGTATTTTGTTTCTGCCTTATATATATGCAGTTACTTAATATTTCCTTTAAAGCTGCCACTTTTTTGACGTGCAATAACAAAAGCCAATTTATTGGAAGGGTTCAGTTTGAGGTTGGTTAGTCGCGCAAGTAGACACAAGCAGCGATATATAAATTACATTGATTGGTTGGGTGTAGGACAAAGCATATACGGGTTCAGATACAAAAGCCATGCAGATAGTGTCCGATTAATCTGTACCCATCGGCTATGTACATATTATGATTCTAAGTTGAGTTACTTATGTGATGACAGATGGATATATTTGCTAATTTAGATAAGTTGTTTAGATTGATCGAGAGCAGTGTTATGTATAAAAATTTGTTAGAAGTTGTTTTGGAGAAATGAGAGTTTGGTAAATTATAAATATATGTTTGGTATATTTTGTGACAGAATGTAACCTCAGTTTAATGTGGGTAGTGATTGATTATGTTTTGGTTGTTTGGATTTTAATAAGCTGGTATGTGCCTCTGTAGAGTTAGTAATAGTCATAATATAGCTTCAATAAGGTAGTGTCGAATCTCGATTTGATCTGTACACGACGTCTTTTGTTGCACCAGCTTGGACTTTGACGTTAAGGCCGAGTTAATGAAGTCCATAACATATGCTATTCTCGGAAGAAAGCTTTCCCTGACCTCATGCTACAATTTATTTGTTACCTAGCAACTTATGATAGGGTATAAGGATTTTATGCTCTCCAGCTATCTTATAGCTCATGGTTGATTTCCTGTACTATGTTTGCGACCATGTGATTAATGTGATGAGTATCAAGATCGGTGTCCTGTACAATATTCAAATCGCCACAAATGATAAGAAATGAATTATCTACACTAACAATATCATGTATCCAATTCGTTAAGAAGCCAAATTAAGCATTACCAATCTTATTAGTTTTCCATTGAAGAATATATATTATACAGTAGATATACCTTCATCATGCTATCGTATTCTCTATGAAACAAAACCGTTCGAATATATTTCCCAAATAACTGTTGACACCAGAAATATTACCATACTGTATCCAATTAGATACTTGATATAAATACGAAAGTTCGAACTCATCAAATTATACATCCAAAATAATTTAAAACCAGAGGATTGTACTAATTTTATAGGAGCACTGGGTCATGAAAATACCAACTTCCTGGATCATAAAGTTAACATTCTGTAAACCTGAGTGTTTCACAGACTGAACAAATGTGTATCGTTTTTACAAACCATAGTCTTTGATAAGCGAAAGTATTATGTACGCATAAATATTTTAGGGTCGTGAAGATAGTTCAAGGATATCCTATATTGTTCCTGACCAGTTTGAAACAGAATCTTGCACAGTTGTATAAAATACTGTTGGATTACAATAATACCAATATCAAACATTACCGTAAGTGTGATAAAATCAACAACACCGTTAATATTTAGATATTAATGACATCATCATCTATGTAACATCTTCAGTGACCACTCCTGCTGCCTTGCATCGAGAATATATGGATCGTTGTCATATTATACATTGATCATCACGCTGTAATAGGTTTGAGCGACTAAATAAATAGCCTTCATAAATATTGGTTAATACGTTTAGTTGAAATATGCTATTGAGAATATCGTTATAACCTTCAAACCAATTTCAGCTGAGTAGGCTGAACAATATCAGTGAAATAAGACATACACGTTAATTAGTAAAATTATTAATATCATGCTGTGAGGGTTAAAACCATCCTTCTGTAAAGTTGTCATTTTGCATAAAAGAAATACACCATCAGCAGTGATATATGCAAACAACCTTTCATACATAAATTATAATATTTTGTAATCCATTGTTACAGCTACCGTTTTAAAAGTATACCTGTAACTGTAATATAAAATAAGTTCAGTACTTCATCTGCTTATGTCCACTTATTACGTCAAGCAGAACTTCTTCTTTTGATACATTCAGGTCTTAAAAATGAAAATGACTGCAGCTATGAAACTGGTCATAAGTGATTCTCTATATGGACACTCCCATGCTAATATGTGATACAATAGGACAAATGTTTGTGCAGAGAGAGGGAGAGATAAATGTAACAATTTACTTTAGATACTTTTCTGTACCAAAAATACGTGTAAACTCACTCTTAGTTTGGCGTCATTTAATTTTATGCATTATGGTTATCTTGTAAGGCCAGGAGTAACTTTTATTAATTCGTATTTAAATTTTCAGATTCTGTATTCCATCCGTATAAGTATATGGTTACTAGACTGTTAGTTACTGACTTGATTATTTATTTATTACGTCATATTTGCAAGTTTAAAGTTTTTGCTGACAGTACATAAATATCCCAATATTTATAATATGTTCAAAAATTCTTTCCTATCAGTTTGGATATTGAAAGGAAATGCAAACCTCGTACTACCGTCATCACATATGTTTGCTATAATTTAGACAAAAATATTTTTGTAAGATTATATGAAGGTGAGAAAGGATAGTCAATTATAGTCTTACACAATAGAGAAAAACGAAATGCATGATTCTGATTTTGAAGAAATATCAGCATTGATGTCTTCAAAAATGTCATCTTTGCGTTCTGTCTGATGTCGTTTTGGTGTAGACTTGGTAATGAAAGTTCAAAGCAGATTGTACCTAAAATGCCCTGAAAGTCTGCTGATCATCTTCCGTCAGTTCTAATGACAAGTTTTATTTTAGCTTCTTTTTGTCTTTTACGATTGCTAATTGGTCTTTAGCGGTCTACACTTACTGATGATTGGTTGGTACACCTGTTTAATCATGAATGCTGTTTATAGCAAGTTGTCTTAATGGATCATGTCTTTACAGGTAACGACATTCACTGGCTGAGAAAGTTTGTTAAAATATTTTCATTTTGTGTCTGCTATCTAAAGAGTATAAACTATTTTCACAATGTGTTTCCTGGAATATTGTACGTTTTGATTTATTTACTTGAGGCATTGCTGTATGAGTTCGCCATTTGCTTACATGTCTGGATTATGTTTCGTTCAGAATGTCATTTCATTGTTCCCTTCCAAACCCCAAGTGATGCTAGTCTTCCAGATACGTTATTCAGGGTGTTCAGAATCACTTTAATGTATTGCAGGTTCTTTCGAATCTTCCAAAGACCAATCTCTTCCTCATTGTAAATAATTAGATCCCATGACTCCTATTTTATAATTGTTTACATTTAGTGTTAATGCTAAAGTCGCAATGAAATTTCAAAATACGTATTTCCTCAAAAGGGGCTATTAATTATAATCGCGGTATGTGAATATTTATGGCAAAACGTGCAATTGAAATTAATCTCTGATTGGCAGCATAGGTCATACAATATCATATACATATTTTCTATATCCTGTCTTTAGAATTCTAAGGTAAGATTTGTACCGTGATATTGAACATTCATGAGTAATGTTGAGAATGTATATCGAAGAATTAAACAGTCAGACTCATATTTTCTATCTAAGTCACTCTACCACATTTCTTTATATGGAAATCATCAACACTTGAGTGATCTATACTAGCATGCGGCTCTGATGAGTGGTCCTGGAGATAATGATTGTATTCATATGTATAAAAGTTCTCGATGACGTTTTATGACTCTCAGGTTGGAATGACATATCAACATATGAAAAAATATATTTTGTCTTCGAAGGTGACGCGACGTGCATTGTGCTGCATAGTCTAATCAAGATTCAACAGCCCACATTCCTGGTAGGTTGTCCGTTACGGTAACCGAGCCATAACGCTTACAATAGGTTATATGAATCCTTGGACTGTTATGAACATAGTAAGAAACTTGCGACACTTTGATCAGAAATTAATACTGGCAAATTATACTGTTATATATATATATATATATATATATATATATATATATATCCATCAGGCTGAAATAATGTCATCGGCGTTTACTTGTCCAATCTCACGAACATGAAGATATAAAAGTTGGTTATCCATTCCAATATGGTCTAAATTGGCGTGCTTTATATAACAATAAAGCACCATCAAAAACAATAAATTATTCGATTATCATAAGTTGTTTTCGTAACAATATATTCAATGACTATGTTACAAAGAGTGATTCTCTGAGTGAACAGAGCACACACTCACATACTCACACATACACTTTAATGGTGTGTATTTACTCAATTTTTAGATTGCTAGTTTTTATGCCAACATCTGATTATGTGCCTATTATAATGTTCATTCTTTTTTGCCAAGACCAATTGACTTATTGGCTAGTCCCACTTCCTGATTGCAAATTAATTAAACTTCGTTTTAGTTATTTATAATATAATCATTATCTCTGTTCTGTCTGTTGATGCTCATCAATCATATTCTTTCATTTATGTGGTTTATATCAAATTAAAAAATCGATTTTAAACACAAAAGTAAGAAAATGCATTGTGCATAATAAAGATGATAATACAGTCTTAACCAAAGAAATAACTTATGAGATGAACATCAATAACTTAAACCATTTTCATGTCAATGACGTATACAAATACTTCTTAAGGATTATATCTTTGAAACATACTGGTATGGGCATCTAACCTGTGAACAAAACATATTTATAATGTAATTACAACGCACATAGCTTAATAATACATCACATGTATGCTAAATGCAATCTATATTCAGTGCTAATCAAATATATCCACTATTATCGTCAGTAACGATGTATATTATGTTCAGTAAATTACCCATCCCAAGTAAATATCTGTATACATCTTTACATTATGAAATGTTTCTTGTCATTAACAGTATTGTATTTACCTTCTCCCTGAGCGACGCTAACATCTATGATCCGTAAGACTGACATCCGTTTAAAGCAAGAAGAGTGTTATATCGATTCTCTGCATATTTCTCTACCAAGAGGTAAACGGGATAAATTGTACCATGCATACACCTATTGAATTCAGGAGAGGATAGCTGGCAACGATGCCTCATTTGAGACCTGTCTATGCTCCAACCATTACGGATGTATCGCTAAACCCTTTTTAATCACTAAAGGAAACTTTACCAAATATATGATGAATCGTTCAGATAAAGGAACACAAGTGGAAAACGAAACAAAGAAAACCTCAGCAGCAACCAACAACGTAAGATCTTATACCTCATTTCCCCAATTGTTATATTCAGAGTGTAGGACCGCAATTAGTCAGCCATTGTGAATATCGTCTTTAATTATGGATGGCATATATGTCTCCACCAACCCTGCATAGTTTGTTTCAGCAGTACATAAATAAAATATGTGTACTATAACATGACCTTGATATGGAAGAAACCTACCGAGCTACATGACAGAGCTCATTATCACATGCAAAAATGTGCGAATGTTGGAAATAGCAGGATCATTGTATTTCCGATTTACATTTGGTCGAGAATAAAATGGCATGCCTAATAAAGCATTTAAATCTGGAAGAGGAAACTACATTTTGAGCTAATTTATATTAGATGGTGGGAATATACAAGAATGTTCCGTACATTTCAGATCATGGGAATATGCGTGCTCTTTATGCTTTGTTATGTAATGCATCTGAAAAAGGAATACGGATGTCAGAATGTATCGAATATTTCGTTAATGACTGCATCAAAAGGAAGAAACCATTGCTATGATATAACAATTGTGTGCTTTGTTGCTGATCGAGATAAAACACGTTTACTTTCAATGCCTTTCTCTTTATTCGAGCGATCTAGAACGCGAACACCCGCTAAACGAATATACCAATACGTGCCCATGACAGAGAATATTCATGTGAGATGGAAGTATTTCCACAACCAAATAGCTTATATTGCCATACACATTAGTTTTGCATTTCACCAGTAACGCAATTGTCTTAGTTATTTCATCTCTCATTTGTTGTTCGGCTTCGTCGGTAAGTTTGATTGTCAGTCATAGTTCTTTACATAACATCCTGATCGCGAATTGTAGTCGCTCGACAGGATGGCATTATTTAGGTGCAGCATGCACACAACTTCCTAATCAATTATTAATTTTACAAATACTACTCTAATTCAATCATAGAAAATAAATTAAAGATTGCATTCAAAGTTCTGTGGGATGGCATTACGTTTATATAAAACAAATTTGATCACCCTATTTGATATTTTCTGAAATTATTGTTCTTGTCGTTATTGCAAATATGTTACAAGGAGATGTGCGACCAGACTTTACTTTTGTGATTGATGTAATGTTGGTGCAAGATAAAAAGGTGCTTCTATGCGTGGGACTTACATTATGCAACCTGGTTTATTCGTTTGAATGGTGAAATACAAAGCGAACCTCGTGCTGTTATTGGTACATCAGGGTGGTCATAATTTACAATGTCGATTTAACCCTGAACAATATTATATTTCATTGCATGCAAGGGTTTGTTAAAACTTAACATACACATATATTCGTCGCCATGTGGAACACAATCTCAATCGATAATAGAATCCCTGGTAAATTGTGCAAATTCCACAGTCTCGTCACTGCGGTCAGACTTTATCATGTCTTTCCAATGATAAGTTTTAAACACAAACGCCTGAGTCGATCAAGTGTTCCTTAGCAACGACTATGAAACACTTTAATTCAATTTAAACTATTACGACCAATATCAATATTACTACATACGTAGAAGATACTGGTACATCTATGTCTCTGATAGTATGCATTGCTAATGGTGTGACTCACTATCCCTCATTTATTGTTGTTGTACCTGAACCAATTCAGGATCATATTTAGATAAACTCGTACGATCAGGATACATTCATTTTAATATGTAAAGTTCAGTTTCATCATGCATACCCCTCACATCAGTGAAAACAGTTAGGACATTTTCTATATTATTATTTTTGTTCTCCCACATCTGATACTATCCAAAAATACGCCACGTTAATTACAAGAATTGGTGTGTGTACGGCTCCTTGAACCGTGGCTGTCGTAATGTAGTCGCAGGTTTTGATAGAGGCAATCGACACGCCATCCAATTAAATTCGGCCAGGTTCTTTCCCCCTGCGCATCGGAAATTCCAAATAAGATAGTCACTGTCCAGGTTAGGTATTTTAAGTCGTCCAGTTAGATCATGCAAAGCTACAGCTCATCCAAGTTGACGTCAGTAACAACCCAGCTATTCAGTTTGTTAAATCAATTTTGATTACATTTGTTTTCCTTATATTACGGATCAGAGCCTAAGAATTCATCCTGAAAAGATACAACTTGGAAATGTTTGATTGTCTTTGGTGTAGAATACATCGAATTAAAGTTAATTAATAGATGCGTCAATGGATAGTCTGCTCTTATGCTAGGACTATAGTCAATAAAGTTTAATTTTATAAACGTTTATTTAAGGATAATTCAGATTTTATACCCCCGACCGACCTTTTAAGAGCCATTCCCGGATCAAATTCTAGTCAGCCCCTAATGCACTCCATTTTTACAATCGCGGGGTCTGTATGAGCTTCAAAGGCTGTAATGACCGTGTCGAATTAGAAATGTAACACCCGGTGTTTGCATTTGTGCCACCTATGACAGTGTCAGCTATAATGTCAACGCAATGTTTTTACATTGGCAGTATATAAAGTGTATTACATTGCCTTTTATGCGAATCATATTGACATAATTCCAATTAACCTCAAAAGTTACACTACAATTTGATACCTCTACTTCATGATAGCAATTAGGTCTTGAAAAACGCAACAGGTTAACAATACTATGGTTATACTATTCTGTAGGCACGACAAGGATCCTCGTTTGGCCATATGAGCTCTCAAACAAGAGGTACATAACAGAATGGATCACTGAAATGCATCGTGATTGGGAAGAAATGTATTGTGGGAGCCTGATCAGAAATACATACAAGTATATGTCAACCCAGGACTGCCTAAAAAGCTCGATGTGTTCCAATGAAAAGTAATAATTATGTGCAAAGTCCTGCTGGAAAATATTTCGGTCTGTACCAATTTTGTGATGCAGGAGCATATATCACAACAGCTTGTGATATATTTGTATGACTGGATTATCGTCAATGTTGAACATATTTCTCCGGTGATTTCACGATGACCGTTTAACTGCAAAAACACTTTAACCACTCATAACCTGTCAAATATTGTCGCGCTACGATATCGATTGTAACCCAGAGTTACATTTGGAAATGACGCGATCGTGTGCTTCACTGCGCTAAGGCCATGATTGGTACATATTTGCTTAGAAAACTCTCCTTAAACGGCACTTCTCTTGGTGAGTTTGAGACACAACGGCGCTGACACAGTTTTAGAACTCATAAAAGATAACAATCATGTATGTGAAGGAATTAGTATCCACACTGCAAATGTTCAAAATACAACTTTGAAAGTAGTGACAGTTGTAACACGTCAAGATGCATATTAATCGTAAGTTTTCTGATTAACCCGACACTGTTGGTTCCAGATAAATTTGTCTGCAAACCAAACTATGTTAATTAAGGAATCGCACAGTAAAACATTAATAAGCCTCCATGAAGTTGCAATCGACAAGTAATGAATTCAGACTGAAATTAGCATATACATATGTTAGATCGTATACACATGGAGCAGTGTGCTTGGTGGTGTTGGGGGCATCGTGGTCAATATAATGTTATCATTTGCAGAAAATCTCTGTATTTGTTTAAGTTTTTGTGAAACATCACAGAAGGTCTAAGGTGTGTTGTTTAATCAATGTGTAATGATAATCATCGTGGCAATGTCAACGTTAACATAGTGCATGTGATTGCCTTTCTATCAGACTGGCTTTAACAGGAAAACACATGTACTTCTACGCATCTGTCCACACTCCATACTGGTCCTAAGATCTTAATGTTTTCCGACAACTCAAAATATTGATTTACGTGAATTTTGACTCAGGGACATACGAGCACAGCTATAAATCTACGGGCATGACACATCATTCCAATTATCATTTTTATGGCTTATCTAATTAATTAAATTAAAATGAACAACAAGTTATATCGTACCGGCTGAAGTGATTGTGCCTGATACTTGATATTATGCCGAGAAGTATATTCGCAAGACGTTTTACCGTGTCCATACCTGACCCATACATGATCGGAATAATTGCCTTATAATTATGGAAATCATAGTATGGTTTTTGACCTCGAACTCGGAAATATGAAACTGTCGTGTTTTGGTGGCAGCCTCATTGCCTATATTGGATCAATCACACATATTTAAAATTATCCGTTATCTGCTCATTCAAATGAAGACCACAATGCTGAGCTCTTATCGATGCCTTGGAAATAATGCAAAGGTCTGCAGGCATATTCAATGTTTCGAAAGGTCTGGCCGTTCTAGTGGCTTCTGGAGCGTATGTGTGTGGGTTCGAATGCGGCCAAGTCATATCAAAGACTTATAAAAATGGTACTAGCAACATTAAGAGGTTAGTGTTAGGACTAGTCGGTCTGGTTTCAGAATAATGTGACTGGTTATATTGGGTCACATGTCTGTGGCATCATGCCCAGAGGTAGACATAACTGTAAACTGTAGATATCAATCAATCAATATTTTGTCGGACTCAGTTGTTATACAAATTAGGATTGCTCATATTTTAGAATATCTCAGTCGATCATGCAAATTTATACAAAAACGGACGCCACAGGGTTAATCTTGGATAACAATGACCGATAATCCAAATAAATGATTCTGATTAAAGCCATTTCAGTTTAGTGAAATATTCACAATAATTTTAAAAGTCATTAACATAAGAGAAAAGGACACAATACTCAAATTTGACCATTCAATACGATCATAAACTATCCAAATATTAATCCGAAATGGACAATCCTTGTGACCAATGAGTCGTTATAGCTTATCCTAGCGTCCATGGAGTTTTTCCCATTGCTATTACCCTTTCAACAACATTCACAAGAATTACAATGACATTATATCATTTAATAGAAGGTTTTGTTTCCTCAATGGCATGGTTCCAATACTACGTCGATATTTTGCCGTCGAATATTTGCTGGGCGATAACACAATAGTACAGGTAGATTTGAAAACGTTACTTTATTTAACAGAAATAGTTGTTGTTTGAAGTGTTTTACAAACTATCGTTCTTCTTGAAACTATCAAAGCATTAGGTCTTCACACATGCAGAAAATCAATCATAAGTGCTTCGGAAATTATCTTACTCATTATTTCACATTCAATTTTATATCGTTGTAGTCTGGTAAATTTCGTAATCTCTCTTATGTTTGGATTAAGCGCTCTGATCATTACTTATTTCCTCATAATAATCTACAAACATTTGTATCCATTTGTGTGGAGACAATACAACAAAAGGTGGTAGTAGACCATAATCTTTGCACATTATCACAGTAGTAATCTTCAGCAATAGCCAATCAAGAAATATTTTATTTCTTTCTAGTGGCACTGTAATATTTCGTCTCAGATAATAATCTTTTGAATACATTTATCACCCTTTCGTTCCGGAGTCCATGTATCTCCTTTCCATCGAAAGAAGTTTTGATAAGTATTCGTTCATTTCTCTGGCGAGTCTATGTATATGTGTTAAAATAGTCATATCACTAGAGTTCTTAGAACTCTGACGAAATAATTCCATTTCACGTGTTCATCATATACACCTCCTAGTAGACTAGATATTTTTCTCGATTTTTATATTGAAGCAACTAAACAAGAAATTTTAAAAGCAGTAATTTATCTTTGTCCACGTTCTTCAATTTTTTTCTTTCCACATCTTATATACAAGGACTTTTATTATAAGGAAGGTCAACGAAGACAACTTTAATCGACTGTTGAAAATACTATGGGACAGGATAGGTCAAAATAAACTCAAATTGGTCACTACTTGAATTTGAGCATACAACTGGAATAAAGTCCAACAAAAATAATACATTATCATTCATTCTAACCGATTCTATTATCTAGATTGCATTGTTAATTTCAAATGTATACCATATAGAATCAAATACCAGTAGTTTTTATGGTAGTGGTGTAGAAATCGCGATAAGTGTTGAATTTACTCTGTAAAGATCAATTGTACAGTTGAGGTTACTCATCCACAGCACCAGTATTTGCTTCTAGCCTGAGTGTACAACCACTGTTGCGCGAATTATTCTCTGTATTAGCTCTCTCTATAATACTTTTTTCTTTTTGATCATAAAAATAATGTTAATATGTTTGATCATTGACATTTTTTGTCAGTTGGTAAAAGCAATCGAAATAATGTGGGTAAATAATAGACAGTTTATTAGGTAAATTACCGATTAACTGTTATCCTAATATTATGTACCTATTCCAATGAGTTACAATTAATTCGATGCATAGTTTATGCTGTACTCGTATTTGACTCCATATTGCATAAAACACATTGTGTAAAGACTATCGTGGGGATGTACATGTACATCCCATCTCCGATTTCACATCTTAATAGGTTTAGACCTATATCCGAACAGCGTTAATCTGACCGCTGCATAATTGCCGCTCTCCTACAAAAATAATAACGCAGGCGCCCGTGGTTACGTAAACCTTATATGTTAACCCTGCACCAAGAATTTTATATCCAAAAATGAGAGTTCAGCTCATACATGTAATAATAATAATAATAATAATAATAATATTAATGATAATAACAATAATAATAATAAGAGTATTGTTTCATAAGTCAGGTTTCATTATGCATTGAAATACATTTACTGCAATTATCCAGTTAATGCATTCCATATACACTTAGTGCTTTGATTATATTTAAGTAATCTTTGATATTTGTTTATTAATTTTGTTGGTTTTGGTCTTATATTATAAATGTTTGTTCATTATGAGTTCTTCAGGGCAGACTAGTTTTGTATATACTGTTTCTCTCATCAAATAAAGTATTTACTATATTATTCCACACACACACACAGAGTGATATGGTGATTATTTTGATCTGATAGTTGGATTGAAACTTTTAATTAGAACGCAATAAACTCAGTTTATCCTATTATTAACCTACACTCACGATAACTAGTTCACATTTATAAGCGGACCTCATATATTAATACAGTTATTTAAGTATCCATTTTAACTGTCATCACAATTATACTCGGGCTTGAAAACGATGAAGAAATCGTGATATTAATTTGTGACGATTGCACAAAGAAAGCAGGAATCGATCGAGATCAAATGCAACATTTCTACAGTAATAAATTGCAAGGAGGATAATATACATATATTACAATCGAACACAGAAATAGCACACTATAACATCCACTATTCTTACAGGAAACCTCACAAACATTGTTTCATGCTGCTATTTTAGATCCAAGAATACAATGATTACTTGTAAATTCAGGCAAAATATGTGTGAACCAAAATACAAATCACTTCGTTGTCGCATGAATACATTCATTAATTTGTCACTACTTGAAGCATAAAATATGTACAGTCTAAACGAACAAAATCTTTGTTGTAAACTTAAAGTAAAATTTGGGACATTGTTTCAACTGATGTCGCTACGAGCCGTTAATGGCAGTGACACTCAGTGGAGAAACGAATCGATGCAAATCGATGCTTAATGTGTTAGAACTGTATAATAAAAAGAATATCTACTTTTTACAACAATAACCTAGCACACCAATCTTCTCGTCTTGGCGACCTAGTGGTTACAAAGTACGCAGCGGATGCGGAAGGTAACGGGATGTAACGACGGCCGAGTCAAATCAGGCTTATAAAACGGTTACTATAAACAGGTCATTTCATACCGGATTTAACAGAGTAGTTCCGTAATTATCCGAATAACCTCCCAAGTCACTTTTTACTCCAGGTAATCAAACGATGCTTTGCAGAATTAAATTAAAAAAATGTCGCCCATCGTTTTTTATAATTATTTCAGAAATAAAACGTTGAAGAAATGCCCGTTACTTGTACCGTCAGAGATTACAAAATTCGCTGCAGTCAAGATGTGGCAATAAAGTAAATCGCCTGTCATGGAGGTATGATTTGCTGTACAAACAGTGCCTCATACGGTACAAAAATATTGAATTTAAGTCATAAAATCTCATTAAAGTTTGACAATACATATCTTTATATTAATTAGTATATACTGCAATTTACCTTTACAGTAGTCAGTAGCTACCTTTACAAAAATTAAAGTTGTAGAAAGTATTATCTTTTATTAGTCTTTGTTTGCAGCAAAATAAGCATTTTCTACTGTTAATTTGATAAAAGCTTTGATTTGTATCAAAGCATATCTTGTGTGTAAAAACCTGCAACAAGGTTTTACATTACAAATTCAACACTTTTCACCATTTCGCAGTGGTCACTAATCGGGTTTGATGGTTTCTTCTAGGTTTTATAATCTCCATCGCAACCAACAGTAGCATATCCCTACAAATACCAGCCATCAAGTGCACAAAAATGATGAAGAATTTATAGATCATGAAAACCTGATGTCTATGGAGATGTCTGTTCACTACTGTAACCTTGGTAACATGTTTTACTGCATAATAATACGGGTTTATGGGAAAAGTAAGTGTAAAGTGTAAAAGAATGTAAGGAACAAACTCAAAAAAGAACAAGCTATTAGCATCATCCTTTATTACAACATTAATTTTCTCAATAATTCAACAATAATGACATGTACTGTGGACAACAATATATACAATCACCTCTTTCTTATCCAGCCTCCATTTATCTGACAAGTGCCTTATAATATAGTTCAAATGTGAATGAATGATTAAACATAACGAAAAAATTTATCCATTTATACAACAATTGCCTTAATAAAATATTTTAATTTCAGTAGCTAGCCTCAGATAAACAAGACGAGATTCTACATGTTTATGGAAATTTATATTGCTATGTAAAATGGTATAGCGATAAGCAATGTTCAAATATGAAAAAGAGCAGCAGATCTATTACCAATGTACTAAAATCTGAGAGCAGTAAACTAAATCATGTAAACAGGAATTGCAGAAAACACGATTGATCATATACTTCTTTCCCATTGACAGAACACCCATTATTTCATTTGACAGAAAATAAGTTTGTTGTGCTATATAAAGCTATATTTTGTGTTAAAACCTTTAATAACTTGTAAATACATTTCCAACCATTAGATATCCAAAAATAAAAAATATACCATAAAAGGATCACATAATAATATGAATGGGTCATTTTATTAGATCAGCTACATGAATTATTTAATTTTCTGATCTAAGTACAAAATGATTTTACATTACTTCTCACGGTGTATTCAATTTACATTCAACTACGTTGAGCTCCATTTTAACCAACTATTTCTGCAACACCCACTCTAGTTATGAAGTAAACCTTAGAAATGGTGACTACATTGCTCACAGAAATATTGTATATACTCAGCTCATCAGCACCCTATTCCTACCCCATGATGGAAATGGCCATAGCCAAAAACAGAGCACAACTCTTGTGAAAATTGTGTCAGTACAATGATTGGTCAATATGCATATCTTCTGAGTATGAGACTGCAATACTAGTTTCATTCACAAAACTCTGACATACACTGCATCAAGCTGCAGGTCAAGAAGGACAATAACTCCTCCAAAACTTAAGCAAGCACAATAATGTTTCACCATATGCACATATTTAAATGATGACCATAGTATATACAAAATTTAATCCACAATCCATTAAAAAACCGTTAAAAAATGCAAGACAATTGCATTTATATTACAATGAAAGTTTTCGTCATGCACTGCATTCAACAGTAAGACAAGAATGGTAACTCTGATCATGAAACAAAGGCGTAGCAATGCGATTTGTTGATACGTGTATATTTTCAGGTCATGACCATAATATTTACCAACTCTAATGGCAATCGACCGTGAACTCTGGGACTAGGTCATTTTAATGGAATTTTTACTACTGCCCAAAATACCAAATTTACGATAATTTGCATAGTGTAAACCTGCAAAAAACAATATTTTACAACTGCAGATTTTTCTTTTACAATTGCACAAAATGACATCAATTGAACACTAAAGAAATGCCCCGATTTGCGCTAATGAAATTGTGCTGCATGGATGGACCTGATTATTACTATAAAGAGATAACTAAAACAGTCAATATAAAACATTCTTGATTGAGAAAAATTAAACTGTCCTTGTGTTTTTATAACATGTAAGCCCCCTCTACCAACTGCAGTAAAAAGTCAGTCCTAAAGACTCAAACGTTTGACATAACACCTTAACGGTATAAAAACATGAAATCATGTGCATATGCGTACAGTAATGAATAACAAATTTAATTTGTCAGCATTAAGTAATTTTATGTAGAATCATTCTAAGAATGGTTCTATTAAATAAAAGGAAAAAGTATTTAAAAAAAATTAAATTCGGTTGAGAATGTAAAGAAATGCTACAATAACCTGAAAATTTTACCCAGTTGTCCACACGTGCATCCAAATATGCCATATGAATTTTACCAATTTGTCAATGTCAAGTGGGTATTGTGTAATCATGCTAAGAAACGTTTAAGGATGGATAAAGAGAAAGAGAGAAACAAATGATGACATCCCACCCACTGTGAACAATAGGAGTATAAAACAGGGTTGCACCTTGAGTAAGCCCAGTGGGACATTTACATACCCCAAACAGACAGTGCACCCCTAAATGTAACAAATGCCCGTATCATGATCACTAAAGGGGTTCAGAGGTACATACATTGTTCCCTTGACAGTTGAAACAAGTTGCAACAATGAGAAAAGTAGATGTATCAGGCAAATCCAAAAGTATGCAAGCAGTACGTTTGGGAGTTTTAAGTAAGTTACATGAAATCAAACAATTAATTATCATGGATGCAAACAAGTCAAATTTAGTATCGTTTTCTTCATTCACTAGTTAATGTACTGCATAATTCTGTGAGAGAAAATCACCCAACCCACCTCCTGGCTGATGTTCAGCAGATTCCTACTCAGTATTGTTTTCGTCATACTCCTGAATGCTTTTGGTGATTACAGGGTTGCATCTAGGATTAGATAAGTGTGGGCAATTGCCAATTCTGAATCTGGGAAAAGGGGGGTAAGTAACATAATGACATGGGGGACCTAGCATGATGATGTAAAAAATAATTTTCAAACAGAGCAATATCAGGTATAAAAAGTGTATTAAATGCATATATGTTCTAAATATTACAGGATATCATTAAATACATGTGCTCTGTATATTACAGTGTAACAATAAATGCATATTATGTTTTGTATATTACAGTATAACATTGAAACCAAAATCATGTTTTATAAGAACAGTATTTCTCTGCACACTGACCATTACATTATCAAACCATGCACAGCAAAATTATGTCACTCCTCTGTCCATTCTTATATCTTAAAAAAACAGTGTCACATATTCACTGTGTGTCGCTTTGTTTCAAATCCTGAATTGCCTGTTTGTGTGCTGAATTCAAAGTTCTCAGGGGCTGATGTCCTGCAATTAGCAATTCCAAGTATGAAGGAATTTTCTTTGGCAGTTTTTACACACCAATTGCAAAGCATCTGATTTATCTCACTTGTTTCTAGTCAGGTCAATTATTTTCCAGTCTGAATTACAATTTTTATTTTGACATTGGAAGGACACCTTTGTTTCAGGACATCCATCTTTAGCATCATCTGATACGAGGGTTTGTTTGTTCACTGTTGCTGTGCCTATCGGCAGAAAAATATGTGCTTTGACTATTATCATAAGTATTACTGATAAATTAACGAAATAGTCTCGAGTTTTAACTGGTTTTGCTATTTACCGCATTGTCCTGCCAAGCTAACCTCAGCTTCTAACATCGATAGGCCATTTTGGTCATGTTGTCAAATACAAGTACAATTGTATTTTGCATGAAGATGGTACACTAACTTCTGTGAAACCGTGCACATTTATTGCTTACATGGCACATAGCGATGGGCTGACCACTGATCGTAGAAACAAAAATACTACTAGCTGATAGCAAGGAAAAACTAAGCCCTCTAGCTCAAAAATAAATGTTCAGTCAATCGGGAAAAAAGAATGAAAAAAATCAGAAAATAGTTTTTAGAAGCCAGTTTTCATTTAATAATCGCACATTTGGATAAGCTAACATTTCTGAAAATTTGTAGATTTGTATTATGTCATGCAATGATTTTCGATAAAATTGTTTCGATTGTTTGAGATATTTATTAAAAAAATTGTTATGATTTATTTTTTAAATTTTTTGGCAGTGGATCATAAAATGTATTTTTTTGGACATGATTGATAGTCTTGAACAAATATATGTATAACTTATGTCCGCATGAGTAGCCAAAAATGTCAGGTGAGACACCACTACATTCCAATCCTAGAAAAATGCCCTGTCATGCATTTGGATTTATTTTTGGTTCAGGAAAATAGTAAAGGATGGTACAGAATCCAAGAAAATCTTGCCCGTTTAAAGCTGTGTCTAACCTGTGCTAAAAAGAGTACATATACAAAGGTTAGACCAAAAAATCTGCTATTGTTAGTTTCTAATATATCATGAATCATGCCCAACCATATGTGTCAAAAAATATTTACCTGCCAAAAGTCTAGTTGAGAATTAATTAATCACTTTGCAACTTTATAATGAATACAATTAAAATAAAGCAATGGAGATATTACCACATTAATTAAATTCTCTCATCTTAAAAATGTCCTGCACGTTCAGAATAGATATTTTTATCTTTTTTGTTATATTACCTATAGATTGGAAACTGACTATAGTAGAACTGCATTCAGAGAGTGATTGTTGGTTTGGATAATATAAATTGTTTTTGAAATTCCAATATCTAGGATTTTAAATACTAATTTTTCATATTCATGAAATCATGTGTTTAGTTTGCAGATGTATCGTATGTAACAGTGCATAAAATAATGTTTTATGTGTGGCACAATAGTACAGATTTTGTCCAATTGTCAGTGTCATGTTTGAAATATTTCAATCATCAGAAGCATAACCTACTTTTAATAATAATGAAGACTTTGTATAGCGCCTAATCTTTAGAAGCTCTAAGCGCTTCACAACATTCGACAACACCTATAAGATAAAAAACATATAATAATATTATTGCAAAAACAAACACTTTGAAATTAGAATAATATTTTTGAAAAAACATGCTGAGAATTTTCTAGGCAGGAAACGTTATTAGGTCTTTAAATTTGTTCTTGCAGTCGAAATAAGTGAGTTGTGAGAGCCCTCTTGAAGGTGATCACTGTGTCGTTGTGTCTAAGTTCAGTGGGCATTTAATTCCACGTTGCTGGGCACTGGTATGCAAACGAACGATGTAAATATGACTTTGTTTTCATAGTGGGAATAATGAGTATACGATTGTCAGAAGAGGAACGTAAGTATCTTGGTGGTGTGTACACATGGGTGAGGTCATATAGGTATGTTTGACTAGAGTCCGACAGTGAAAGGAAGCTCAAAAAACAAATTTTATGTTTCATTCTGGATCGAATGGATAGCCAGGGTAGGGTATAGAGCACCAGGTAGGTGTGCTCTGATCGTGGTACTCTAAACATGATCTGAGCCGCTGTGTTTTGAACTTTTTGATGTTTCTGGAACAGATATTGAGATGAACCAGACATAATTGAGTTACAATAGTCCAGTCTTGAAAGTACAAATGAACACATAAGTGTTTTAGTGGCATCAACTGAAAGATATTTGCGAATGGAGCAGATGCGTCTCCGCTCAAGATATGCAGCCTTGCATATGTTCATGACATGTTGGTGCAATGTGAGAGTACTGTCCAGAGTAACACCTAGGTTTCGTACAGATTGTGTGAATTTAGTGTTGGCGTTGCTGATATTTATTGTTTGAGGTAATGATGTGAATGAGAAGTCTTTGTGTTGTGATCGGAATGGGCTCAGTTTTATCATCATTCATATGAAGCTTGTTACATGTCATCCATGATTTCGCATCAGAAATGCACCTCTGTACACCTTGGATGGTAGCATCAACTTCAGTTGGATGGCTAGATTTGTATATATGGGTGTCATCAGCGTACAATTGGTGAGACACTGGTTGATGATTTATGACACCTGAGAGCGACTGAGTGTACGGAATGAAGAGAACAGGTCCAAGAACAGACCCCTGTGGAACACCACAACATAGATCAACTGGGCTGGAGTGTATTCCATTTGCAGATACAAGTTGTGTCCTGTTGACCAACGGACTTGAACCACAATAAGGTTGTATCATGAATGCCAAATACATGCTGGAGATGGTGAAGTAATATATCATGGTCTATTGGGTAAAATGTTGCAGACAAATCAAGAAGGTGAGGACTGTAATCTTTCCGCTATCCAACGCAGAGAGAATGTCATTAAATACGTTTAGAAGAGTAGTTTCAGTACTGTGGCAAGGGCGATATGCAGATTGTACATTGCATAAAAGACTGTTTGAATTTAGATGAGATACAAGCTGGGATAGAACAACCTTTTCTAAGATTTTTAACATGAATGGGAGATAAGAAAATTGGCGGTATTTCTTTAAATCGTTATGGTCTACTGATGGTTTCTTCAGCACAGGATTTACAATGGCAGGTTTGAAAAATGATGGGAATTTCCCGGATGAGAGAGAGGTATTATTAACATAAGTTAGTGAATACAGAACTGGATCTAAGCACTTAAGCAGCAGTGATGATGGAATTGGATCACGTTCATATGACTTTGGTGCACTCTTCATTACGACTGAACGTACGATATCCATAGAGACAGGTTCAAATGCTGCTAATGGTTGCCGCTCAAATCCTGTATCCCAACTGTATGGTGATGACGAGTCAACTGAAATTGTGGTGTCAAGCTTATCTCTAATGGTTTGTACTTTGTCACGGAAGAAATTTGCAAACATGTCCGGAAGGGCGACTAGAGAGAAGGTAGTTGGAAGTGGTGTTGATTTGTTCCTTGAATTTAGCTTGTTAGTAATCTTGAAGAGCTCTTTGCAGCTGGAACTTTCCATGATCGAATAAGTATAGTGGGCTGATTTCGCTGCATGGACTATATTTGTGACATTATTCTTAGCGGCTTCATATATTTGCTTATGAATAGTGAGCTTGGTGGAAAGCCAAAGCCTCTCATCGTTACAGCGGTCTCTTTTGGCAGTGCGAAGCTGGTCCATAACACTGTTATACCATGGAGAACACTTTTGAATTGATACTCTGCACTTGGTAGCTGGGGCATGTTTGTCGAGCAATGAACACAGGCAGTTATCAAGTTCTTCTGCGGTAAGAGGTAAGCAAGTTGTTAGGTTAGCTTGGATGTCGTTCATTAGTTTGGTTATATTTATCATACGGGGATTTCTTTTAATAGCAGATAAAGGTGGAGGGTTAGGGACTGTTGCGTCAAGGTGGCATATAATGTAAAGGTGATCTGATTCAATGTCATGGGATACCAGGGAAGTCCATAGAATGTTATCATCAGGTCTAAAAAGACTCTAGTCTAAAATGTGAACATTTTTATGGGTGGGTGGTTAGTTGACTGTTTGAGGTTGAAAACATTAATGGAATCTATGAGTTTTGATGTATTTGGGTTTCCGGGACAGTCAAAGTGAACGTTGAAATCTCCAAAAATAATCAGGATGCCACCTATCGAATTTCCATAGTCCAGGAGATTCGGAAACTGCTCCAAAAAGACAGAGTCAGCCAGATTGTTTTTTCTACTAGGAGGAGGGTGGTATAGGCAGAAAAAATGGACTTACCTTTGCTCCAGTGTGAGTGTGGTTTGGGCTAGTTCAAACTGAAACTGATTGTTGTGGTGTAGTTAAGACGTTGTATCATGGAGTTCCTTGTGATGACAGCAATTGCACCTCCGCGAGAATTACGGGGGAACGACTTGATGGAGCAACCAGTGGGTGTTAGATCCGCACACTTGGGCTCATAGCCTGATGTTTATAGCCATGTTTCTGTCAGGAAATATATGTCAACATTTTGGTCGTTAATAGAATTAACTATTTCTGTGCGCTTTTCCGGTGGTCCTACTGACTGGGCTATGAATAATGCAATGCGCAGAGGTATTTCTTGGATAGTTGACACAAAGGTTGACGAATTAATAGGGATTTGAATGAAGTTATCTAAATTAACGGTCGAATTTTTTTTAATGGTTGTGGCGATACAAGGGACATAACTGGGATTCGTCTTCCTGTTCCACGTCGGCCAGCTTTGAAAGAACGTTTCGTTTTTCGCTTCTGTTTACAGTTAGGTAGTAATGAATGTAGTCCTAGTTCGTTTAGTCTAGATCACAATGTAGTGTGGAGAGCCAATGAGTGATCATTTAAAGCAATTAATGAGGGTCCATCGTAGCATAAACGGTTTGACTGGCGAGAATCACTTGATGGCGGTTTGTTCAAAAACAGTGGAGCAAGACAGCTGAGAAAAAGTATAATTGTTCTCGTTTCCAAAACAAGGAGATGAAGAAACCCATACGAATTTAACTGCCAAAGCATTATGAAAACAATAACGAAGATGAAAACAGGCAAAAAGCTCGAATATGATGAAAACGTCTCTTCCAAGGCAGTCATGATTTTGTGGTTGTTGAGTTAATATAAATGAACATTTTTTTTTGTTTGTTGTTCCAACTGAAATGTAAATGCTTTTGATCAAAATATTAGTAAAAACTGACTAAACAAGTAAATCATGTTCTTATATACTTTCAGCGATGGATAAACCACTTATGAATGAATGTTTTTAATTATGGGCTTCCAACAGTATTTCAGTTTCATAAAGCTGATCAGAAGTAGGCAGTTGTTTTCAGTTAACAATGCTGTGGAGCACAAATAACATAAACCAAAAAAGTAACATTGTTTTTGGTTAATCGTATGTATATCGATAAAAGAGATTATTCATGTTCATTTATTAACATTGTGACCTAGAGAGCACAATTAAAGCTGTATAACAAACAAAAATGAAAATTTGCTCTCATCAACTTAATTTAATATATTATTGTTTGTATGAAACTGATTATCAGCTACGAAATTCAGACCGATTCACATCACTAAAAGCATTGGTACACACAAAGCTTGTGTGAAATCATGCACTTGTATAACTTACATGAAGCTGGTACATACAAAGCTTGTGTGAACCCATGCACATGCTTAAGCTGGCAAACAAAAAAACTTGTGTGAAACTATGCAAATGATAACACACAGAATGTAATGAAACTGTGCATATGTATAACTTGCATGAATGAAGAAGTAAAGGATCATTATTGATATTTAAACGATGGGGTATATAGGAGATTATTGGAGTTACAGGTACCTTGGTTTCGGCATCATGCTACTCTCTATTTAAACATGTTTGTAGTCCTATAGTTTTAATGTTATCATTTACAATCAAGTTCATATAACTTGTATTCCATAATGGTTATGATATGGCAGTGCTTATGTTGGAATATCAACTCCAAGAATCACACAAATATTCTCTCTAAAAGTTTTCACCAAGCAGGTGACTGATTCAGAACTTACAAAGAAATATTCATTGTTTTCGAGTGATAGAATTGATTAATTTGTCATTGACTAGTTGTTAGATATTTTCGGAAATATCATTATTCATAAAATATATTTCCCAAACGATGATTGCTTGTTTTCTAATAGCCATTTAACCCTTTTGTTGTTCTTTTAGAAATATTAGTCATTATCATGAATAAAGATATATAGATTAAGATACTGTTTGTGATTTTGACTGTACATTTTGATGTAATGATTGCAATAACAACTTTTAACTATTGATCATTTGTTATTATCATTTTTTACTTTTATCTGGATTTATTGTAGCTTTACTGGAAAAGACCCATTAAAGAAATCTCTTTGGTAGACCTAACTATACCATCAGTCCATAAGTTAAATGAAGCCAAGAGGACAAACTATTTAAAGCCTGTAAGCATGTGGCAAGAAGCTTGCAGTTTAGTTTGTGTTTAATATATGTAAAGCCACACTTTCAATGCCTTTTATTTTTGTAAAGACAACGCAACTTCTTTTTTAGTCTTTACAGTGACTAAAGATGAACTTTCATATTTTTGTTATGTAAAGATATTGTAAAGGTGATACTGATACATTTTACATCTTTAATGGTATTTAAGTAGAATTTAAATATTTGTAAAGGCAACTTTTCATGGAGTGTGAGAAGGGAATAAGTCAACCTGAAGAAATTGATGATTTATATAAACCCTTATATGCCTGCATTTAACAAGGCTGATGTGGTTTACACTTGTCGCATAATTCATTTTATTTGTACACCGTGGCAAAAGGGTAGTTTTTAAATGAATCGTGTTATGTTTGGTCTGTGTTTTTGTAAAGAAATCAATAAAGCTGCATTTCAAAATAACCACTTTTTACTATATTTTGGTCATTTGAATACTTCAATTGCAGATGTAGCATAATTAAAATTAATGATATTGTACGTGTTTGTGATTATGTGCATTCAAACATGCCCTAAGCAAACATTTGTTGAAATGAGAGGGGATTGGTATTAGAGAAGTTTTATTTTATACCTTATCCTGCTATGTTTTTATAGTGGCTTGCTTTTTCTAAACATCTGTATCAATCCATATATGCTACAAAATGGTGCTATAGAGAGCAGTCAACATCGTAAACCATGAGTTCTTCACATGCTGATCAAGGTTACATTGGTCGAATAGATTATTGTAGCTACAGTTTACTGATGATCAGCTAACATAATGTAACTCAGACTAGTTAACAATGGCTGCCTAAATCGTTTTAGTCACACTCGAGCTGAGGGTTACTTATCAAGTATAACACTTGGGCATCTTTGACTTGCTAAAAGATTGTTGTTGTTGTAGGGTTTAACACCACTTTTCACGATGGATTATACATGGCAGCCAGTATTAATGGTGGCGGAAGAACCCGGGAATATCCCCGGAAAGAACCACGGACCCACGATACGTTACTGGCAAGTTTTCTCACATACCCACATTTGCCAAATCTGAGATTAGAACTCACACAGAGGTCACATGGTATGATCCGTAACGGGGAGCACTCAGCCACTCAGGGCCAAAACTTGCTAAAAGATAATGATATGTAAACTTTATACTGAATTTGGTGATACCAAGCATAATTAGGTTTTGTGTGTGTGAAGCTGCTTTAACATTTTTTCAGTCATATCACTACGATGTCAGCAGCGTGACAGTTTATAGTCATGACATATAGCATGATGCCCCACCGAGTCACATTATTCTGACACCAGGCCGACCAGTCCCAATACTAACCTCTTAATTCTTAGCGACAAGAGAGGCAGCTGTGAGTACCATGTTTGTAAATCTTTGGTATGCCTCGGCCAGGGATCGAATCCAAGACCTACCGCTCTAGCCATTAGGCCACGGGAGCGGTAATTAATAGGTTTTAACGCAAACATTTTAACTGAAGTTTCATGTTGGCTTATTTTCCCTGATTTTAATTGGTACCCAGGTTCTTTAGCAGTGGTACCAACAGTTATGTGGCTCTATTTTACTTCTAGTTTGCATTCCACACTACGAAAAGAGCTATTTTCTTCAAATCCACCAACAGGCGATGCTGCAAAGAACCCATGATTCTTATCTGTAATTAAACCCAACCTTTCAATAAAAATGTTTGCACCCTCGTTACCTTTCTGAGCAACATAACAAATGATAACTGTTGGCTCCAAATCTAATGCTTATTTCACTGCTGCTGTGAAAAAATAAAACGGCTCTAATAGTTCACTACTTATTGTGATTTGATTGGACGTCATGTACAAAATGAAGTTACAAATACGTGTATGAATATAACGCGTTATTCTCAATCGTCTCAAAGTAAACCAACCATACAATCTGCTTTGTAGAAGAGTATTTTCTTCCATGAGTAATTGTCAATCCTGGGTGACATTTAAACAATTCTGTATCGCTGTTATGTTGGTGATACTACCTGAATGAGATACATATGTGATATATTTTTAAAACATTTTCCACATAATCATACAAAGAATTTACCACGTGATCACAATTCCAAGCAAATTACTGCCTCGCTTCTATCTCAGCATTAAGGGATCAGTTCTAGGACTTATCGGCCTGATGTCAGGATCATGCTACTGGGAGGGACATGGTGTCATGTGAGTGCAGTATGATGCCCAAGTCATAAGCATCGTTATAAACTGTCACACTGCATGTATCGTAAGGATATGACTGAACAAGTATTAAAGCTACGTTAATAATCCAACACACACACACACACACACACACACACACACACACCCTTTTCGGCTTGGAATAGTATAATGTGAAACTAAATTACCGACATTCACTAGCACATCATGAATTTGAGGGTATTATTCTGTAAAGTCGATATTCCTTAGCTGAATAGTTAGTATTTGTAGGGAAGCACAGATGCAAAAAGTTCAATAGTTAATATAAAATAATATAACAAATAACTTTACATAATCCAGTTATTCACAAACTGGGAGATTTAATGAGAGTCGATAATATGTTTGTATGTTGTACTAACAACAATTATATCTATACGAGAAACAAAATTTCTTAAACATCGTTGAATCGATTGAGAAACAGGAACAAATTATGAATACAATGCGAACTTTCAAAATGAAACGTACTTGATTATATATTTACAATTGGAAGCATCTAATAGCAATTATATGAATGACATGACGATACATAAAACCCGTAACCAAATATATCTGATCTTTTGACATCCTGAAGATGGTTGTTTCGAATGTGGTGGATTTGGTAAAGCAGGCTGTTCAGAACGAAAGGAGTTAAATTCTGCATGATATGCAAAATTAGTATTGATTATGAAACCAGAGATGCAAAAGGAAATGGATACTAAACACAGCAGGAAGTCGAAAAGGTACACAAAAACACATGCTAAATTTACTGAATTGTAAAGGACGTTAGGTAGAGAGAAAAACTCATATCTAATATGTTATGCAACAGATAGAACATGAGCAAGTTGATTTAACTATAATAAATTTCTCACACAGCTAAAGTCGGCTTAGTTAGTTGAATTATACTACAAAATACTTGGATAAGTCTGAAAATTGACACACACACACATATATATGAATTATACTACAAAATACTTGGATAAGTCTGAAAATTGACACACACACACACACACAAACACACACACACACAAACACACACACACACACACACACATATATATATATATATATATATATATATATATATATATATATATATATATATATATATATATATATATATATATATATATATATATATATATATATATATATATATATATATATATATATATATATATATATATATATATATATATATATATATATATATAAACTACTACTACAACTACTACTACTTATTATAATAAAAACAACATGTCAAAGAAATGTGCCTATGTAAAGTTTAACAAGCCTTGTTTATGTGTTAACTATGTTCACATTTTATTGGACGTGCGTTTTTAAAGCATGTCAATATCATGTGAACAGAAATAATGTAACATTATGGTCAAGTATTTTAACCCTGTCTAGACAAACCAAATGAATAGAGGTATGTCATGCAAAATAAACTGAAATAGTTTTGAACTTTAGCTAAACGTATAACAGTCCTTAAAGAAACATACGTTATAAGACGTAAATAATGAAATACAATAAGATGTATGAAATCCAGATAATGTGAATCACAAGAAACTTAATTGCAAGGTGCACAGCATGAGAGATCAAGAAAGAACTGAATATAGATAATAAGAAACATAAGAAGTAGACACACACACACACACACACACACAGATATATATATATATATATATATATATATATATATATATATATATATATATATATATATATATATATATGTAATGAGAGAAATCAAAAACATACAAAAGGAAAAACATCAATTAAGCATGCAGTGTATAAAATATAAAGCATAATATAAGGATAAATGGAACGAAATACGAGTCTTCAAGCGTGTTTAAATTTACACAATGATAAAGATCATGTGAGTGAAAATGTATATAATGATAAACAATCAGTAGAAAATATATATAATGATCAACGTCAATTAAGCATAAAATATAAAATACAATGTGCATAATGCAAAACACGAAGTACATATAAAATGTGAATAATGTGAAGTATAAAGTAAATATAAATTGTATAGAGTGAAACTTCGCATAAAGGATAATCTATATACTAAACGTACAGCCAGTATAAATTATACACCACCATAGTAGAAAATGTACATACCTCTTAAATCACCTGTCAACAACTGCAGTTCCTGTCCATGTTACAGATGATTCTCCAGTCAAATTTGTTTGCCTCAAATGCAGCATTTCCATACATTCTGAGAACTACATTTATCAACTTTCACTGCTGTCATTTCTTTAGTCTATTCTATTTTGCAAATATGCAAGAAAATAATAAATTAGCATTCAAGGCATAGTAATTTGTGCGCGCACATTTTATATTTAACTTCGAATATAAATACATTTCCTCCTTTGTAAATCATGCCTGAAAAGAAATTCAGTTTAATTTATCTTAATCCATATTCTATGACCTTTGCATTTCCTATATTATACACAAGGAACCTTCCAACAATTAAGGTCAAGGAAAGCAACTGTGCAACTATTGTAAATAACATGAAGTGGGATAGAATGCAACAAACCCAGACTAAATCCAAGGTCAATTATGATTGATGTTCCCATCTTCGTTAGTACATGAATCTGACAATATAATTTCAAATGATTTGAGCAAAATTATAAATTATCATTCATAATAACTGATTATATTGTCTAGATTGCACTATTATAATTTCAAATCTATAAGATATACAATCATATACCAGATATTTAGATAGCATTGGTCTAACAATCACTCCTTAACGATCACTTGTAAAGTTGAGTTTACACAGCACCGGTCAATGCTTGTTGATTGAGTGTACGACCACTATGGCGTGAATTAATCTTTGTATTATCTCTCCTTATGATATATTTTTTGATTAAAAATAATATTAAAATAATAAGAAACATTAAGTGAAATCAGTGCATAATAAGAAATATTAAGTGAGAATAAAATGTAGACAATGTGAAACGTAAAGTAGAAAATGTACACTATGACCAGTATCAAGTAAGCATACACAAAATTGATGAGAAAATTCAAGTACATATAAAATACAAATTTACCAAATAGAAACACCAATTAAATAAAAAGTGTGATCAATAAGAAAAGTCAAGTACGTATAAAATATAAAAAGAAATATCTGGTATAAAATGCATATAATGCGAAAAATCAAATATGTATAAAATATATGTAATAAGGAACGCCAACGAAGTTTAAAATGTACTTAATACGAAATGTCAAGGAAGTATAAAATGTATTTAGTAAATAACGAAAACTATAACATATAAATAAACAGGAACGTAAAGTACGTTTAAAATGTACATTATGAAAAACATCAACTAAGCAAACAATGTAAATAATGAGAAAGATCAAGAATAAATTGTAATTTAATGATAACGTGTATTCAATATTTACGAATAAATTCCATCTGATACAGTAAGCATGAAACTTTTATCTAGGATACTTTAGTTGATCTGTTTTTTTCTGCAAGTTCACTGTATCGTCAGCAAACAACAAAGGATATAAAACATTTCTTTTCAACTAATACTTGCATCTATGTTTGAATGTAGGATATAATATACACATCATCATCAAAGCCACATTAATGATTTTATAATCTTAACCAAACAATGAAAAACAAACAACTTTGTGTACAATTTGTATATCTTTCACCTTAATATCTTAAACTCTTAATGAGACCTTTATTTACTCCATGTGTCTATCAAGCATATTAAGAAGACTTTCAAAAAATGACGTTAAGCTAGTTTTTTTTCTTTCCCAAGCGCTAATGCATTTTATGGCAACATCCTAACCGATCTGTGTTTGGCATCGCTAGCCCTTTATGCCCACATATCGTGTTGGACCGATTCACTATGATCATAATCAGCAGTGTAATCGTGGTGCTGGATATATTTATTACGTTTTCTGTTTGATTGTGGTTTTTACCCACATTATGTTACATGTATCTGATGGGTCACATGTACCTTATAAGTAGGTTTCAAACAACATTCGCGAATGGTATTTGAGGAAAAGTGCGTTGTTTGAAGTATGTTGTAATTAGCAAATACACTTATATACCGGAGTTTATTGCTTTGTTATTATTAATTTAATACTCTTCTGTCCCCATGACGGACA